>JAFMOC010000044.1:760000-1230000 GCA_019802505.1 Corydoras sp. C115
AAACGTAATAAATACAAAATAAATAATTTGCAGTATTCTGGTTTTTAAAATTAGTATATAGAACTGGGTGGTATGGTGGCTTAGTGGTTAGCACGTTCTCCTCTCAGCACAGAGATCCAGGTTTGAATCCCAATCTGGGTGTTCCCATGTTCTCCCCGTGTCCGTGTGGGTTTCCTTCGGTTCCCCTGGTCCCACAGATCCAAAAATTCATCAAGGTGTATAAAACATTTTATGAAAAAAGAATGAATAAAATATAGAACTTTCTTAAATTCTCTGCTCTGAACTTTCCAAAGGATTCTGAAAATAATAAGTGTAACAAACACAAACTGAATTTAAACTGATAAGGGGGTGCCAAAAGTTTATAGTATATAGTATATATATTTTTTTGTCTCTAAAACCCCTTTTTTAATTAAAGATTGGATTTTTACGTTCGTCTCGTAGCACTGGGGATTCCCGGTTCGAATCCCAATCTGGGTGGACTTTCCATGTTCTCCTCGTGTCCACGTGGGTTACCTCAAGGTTCTCTGGTTTCCTCCCACAGTCCACAAACATGGATCAAGGTAAATTTCCCCATACAGTGTGTGTTTGTGTGTGTGTATGTGTTCTACGCTGTTGATGCTGCCGGGCCGCTCGAGGAGGATGAGCCCCCACTGAGTTTTGGTCCTCTCAAGATTTTTTCCTTAAAAATAACAACATAACAGGGAGTTTTTTCTTGCTACTGTCGCTTTAGCTTGCTCTTCGGGGGTTTAAAGTGTGATAACAATGTTCTCTATAAATAAATTACTTGAACTTCAACTTGTGAGTGTTCCCAATGATGGATTGGCACCCTGTCCTGGGTGTATCTGCCCAGCACCCAAAACCATAATGTGCACCTATAAGGTATTAAATAGACATTTGCCTCAGTGGTATTAATAAAGACTTCACAACAAACACATATTCAACCATTGTCTTTTATTTTGATGCCCAGCAGTGGCCCAGAGCCGAAGCGCTTAGACTTTGTTCCACACAGCTGAATCAGTCATTTAATATGTCTGTGTCATTTTCCAGAGCATGTAAACAATCCAACAGTATGACCTCTTTCATTATCGCACAGATGGCAAATCATTAACTGCAGCCGCAGACAGATACCAAAGCTCTGCGATGAGAACTTGGAATGAACTCAAATCAACCACCACCATGACGCCATCTTCTAGTTTAATACACATATAAAATTTATTTATTACGGTCATTCCAGGGGAGAACTTTTCGGACGTTGGGGCAGATACACCCAGGACAGGGCGCCAATCTATTGCTGTACACATTCACTTACACAGAGACACACACAAACACATACTATATGGGGCAATTTGAAGCATTCAATTTACCTTGTTTTTGGACTGGGGTGGAAACCGGAGAACCCGGAGAAAACCCATGGAGAACATGGAAACCACCCAGATTAAAATTCAAACAGGGAATCCCTAGCACTGAGAGTCGAACAAGCTAACCACTAAGTCAATGTCCTAAAATTCAAGTCCGATTTCTCTGCAGCATACACAGATCAAAAAGTTCACATCTGTGGGGCAGTCGAAGGCTGGTGGTTAAGGAACCAGCCTTGCAACCTGAAGGTTAAAGTGCCCTGGGGCAAGGCACCTAAACCCAATTGCTCCCTGGGTGCCATATAAAGATTTCTTTTTACAAAGTAAGTAAAATACATAAGGAGAAAAAAAAATGGTCTACCTCTAAGGTTCAAATCCTTAACTGGGTGGAGTTTCCATGTTCTCCCCATGTTCGCATGGGTTTCCACTAGGTTCTCGGGTTTCCACCCATGGTCCAAAAACATGGATTCAAAGTTAATTGAATGCTCCAAATTGCCCCTATAGTGTGTGTTTGTGTCTGTGTGTGTAAGTGAGTGTCCCAGCAATAGATTGGCACCCTGTCCTGGGTGTATCTGCCCAGCGCCCGAATCATTCTCCTCTGGATGGGCATGGAGAACCACCGTGACCCTTGTATAGGATTAAGTGAAAGATAATGAATGAATGTATAGATGGATGGATAACAGGAATCTTACCTACGCCACGGTCATCCACACTGGGATTGTTAATCCAGCGCTGTGCTTGCTCCATCTTGCCTTCCAGATTAACGGCAGCTTTGGCTGGACGCATATTGGCCACAGCGCGGTTGGTTTTGGCCTGAAGGTTTTGCAAGGCAGTCCCAATCTGTTTGGCCAGCAGCCTGGCTTCAGGGGTATTTCCTTTACCTCTGACAAATTAATAAACATGCTTTATAATAAACCCCTTTTGTACTAGTTGCTAGCTATACAGCATTTACATCACAACGCACTTAAAACAACTAACTTTTAAGAGTTTTAAAGCACATACTGTCTTCGGAGTTCTGCCAGCTTGGCTGTGAGGCCGGCGATCTCACTAACAGAGCGCAGAATGTCATCGCGCTCTTTAGGGTCCTCGCACAGATCAGCGATTCGTTTGGCCTCTGCCAGCAGAGCTCGGATGTTTTCCTCTCCTTCGGGACCACCATTAGGATCAGCAAGCCAGCTCTGTTCAAACACACACCTTTCAGATAAACCGAACAAATCTTAATGACATGCATCTTCCACCCAACTTTCTAAAAGATCGGGGGATCATCAAAATTCCAAACATGATATTATGCTAAATTAATTTCACGTTTTTAGTGAACTGCAAGGCTCATTAGGTCAAATTGTCCAAAAGAAAGTCATATTAGGATAAAAAGCATCACCACCTTCTGGCATTAATTATTCCGCCTTCCTTTTATTATATATACTTAACACTATTTAAGCAATAAGGTAAGAGGGTGTGTGCTATTGTGATTAAATCAAAGGAAATAGGTGTGGTTATACCTGATGCCAAGCAGAGTACAGTCACACCACATATTCATGATTTATTCAGAATAATACACAACCTCAAGTGTTTTATTGCTTTTATAAAATGGTTTCAAAAAACACTATAATTAAAAAAATGCAAAAAAAAACTTTAATTCAGGGCACGGTGGCTTAGTGGTTAGCACGTAACCACGTAGTTAGCACGTAGGGATTCCCGGTTCGAATCCCCATCTGGGTGGAGTTTCCATGTTCTCCCCGTGTCTGCATGGGTTTCCTCTGGGTTCTCCGGTTTCTTCCCACAGTCCAAAAACATGGATCAAGTCAATTGATAATGGAAAATAATGTATTGTATAACACGCACTGATATGAATGTGTGTTATTGTCAATAATGTCACGGTTGGACAAACGGCTTAACTAATCAGATTTAAGGACTGAAACTATACGTTTTATAATAAGGCAATAGAGATGACAGGGTGTGCATTATGAGTAAATCACATGAAAGAGGTGTTATTATGACAGACACGTAGCGTTGAGAGGTTACAAACACACACTATAAAGTGTATTAAAAAAAACAAGATTTGCGTTTATTTATAACAACATCATTAATTAACTGTTTTTCCGCAATGTAAATGTTTTTTTTTTGTTGAAAATTGATCACTTAAAAACAGGATACCAATTTTTCTAACAATAAAAAAATTTCATCTAGTGACCATATTACGCAATTCAAAAACAACAGCCACCACAGGTTTAGTGTTTATCAGGAATCGGCTCGCTGTTAATATTAATCCTTATTTACATTAATGATTTGAAATAATGTATTGTATATGATGAATTAATACAAATATGAAGCGCTCAGAGGTGTGTGTTGTTTTTAACAATAACACAGTTGGACGAACTGCTTAGCCAAAATCAGATTTAAGGACCGGATCTACTCGTTTTATAAACATCTATAATTCACTAATTGAATAAATCGATTCTGCCATTGTTTTGACGTAGTGCTCAAATGAGGCAGAGTCAGTGAAGCACGTGAGGTGACGGGGTTAACTGAAGCTCATGTTTGGGTTAATTGTTTGTATGTCTGCAGGCTTTAAAATGAAGTGTGATTGAGAACAGCGAGGAGAAAATGTTATCCTTCATGTTTAATTACCTCATGTTTGGGTCGGACACATCCTGGCTCTGATTTTTCTCGTGTCCTGGGATGTGACATTTAGTTAGACAGAATGTGCCAGAATCAAACATGAGTTTATTAAATATAAAGTTGAACTTGTTGGCCTGACTGGTGGAACTGCAAGTGAACTGATGGTATCACCGGCACTGCCAGCCTGGACACCAGCGCCCCCTATTGGATCCTGGTATTATTATTTCTCATTTGTGCAGATCTGGTGGAGCTGTGTGTGTATTGTTTTCTTTTCTGGTAACTTTGTACCATCTGGTTCAGCTGTGTTTCCCGTCATGTGACTAGCCTTTATATCTTTCTCAGTGTTAAGTATGGAAACATTTTTTTATGTTATGTTTATGTCGTGTCGTGTCTGTTGCTGTTTTCACCCAGTGTCTTCTGCATTAAAGAACTCTTTTGAAACACCTAAAGACTACTTATTTTGAAACACATTATAACTCCCGCACTTTCTGTTCACAGAGAGGGATGAACGATCCATTGATTCTCTGTATGTCGTAGATATGTTATGGAATTGATAAAGTATCATTGTATCCATGCCTGTATAGGTTTTTTCCTGCTTCTCCCACATTTTAAATACAAGCTGGTAGGTAAACTTAAAACTATTTATTGACCCTACGTTTGTAATTGTTCCTGTCAGGAAATCCTAAATCAATAAACAAAAATAGACAGCAATGTTTTATTTTATTTCTAACACAATTCTGACAGTGAATCAATGTCTTCTATAGGAGCTGTAGCTCTGACGTCACATTGCTATTCAGCAGACTGCTTGTTACATCGTCATGCTGTTCTCTAGTTTCAGCTTCCTGCTCTTTTACTGTGCTTTGATCTAAAATCATGACACATGACGCCTCAGCCAGGAATCATTATAGCTGCTGTATTCAGTTTCCTGCTCTTTGCACAGATGCAACTCACCAAACAAAAACCATTATTTAATAATCTTTAATAATCTTATACGGTATAATTTTCCCATCAACCCACATCATCATTATAACCATGATTCATTAAGAGAATTTCTTAATATTCCCTTTACATTTAATTTACAGTTATATTGTACAAGAAAACACAAACAACACTAGGGCAGTTGTAGGCTTGGGGTTAAGGATCAACCTGAAGGTCCCCAGTTTGTCCCGTGAAGTAATATGACTGAAGTGCCTTTGGGCAAGGTACCTAACCCCTGTTGTTTCCCGGGGAGTGTATACAAGACTGCGCAACGCTCAGGGCACATGTGCTCACTTCACTCAGTGTGTGTTTGTGTGTTTCACTGCATAGATAGAGCAGTTGAGGGCCTGGGGTTAAGTAACCAGCCTTGCATCCCAGGTTCGATTCCTGGTCCCATTAAGTACTATAACTGAAGTGCCCTTGGGCAAGGCATCTAACCCCAGTTGTATATGTGTGTGTGTGTGTGTGTGTGTTTGTTTCACTGCATGTATAGGGACGGTAATCGGCCTGTGTTTAAGGCAAACAGCCTTGCAATCTCAAGGTCCCTGGTTCGATTCCCGATCCCACCAAGTACTGACTGAAGTGCACTTGGGCAAGGTACCTAATCCTGATTGCATTCCACGGGTTTGCCTACCGCTCCGGGCATATGTGCTCACATCACTCAGTGTGTGTGTGTGTGTGTGTGTGTGTGTGTTTTTCACTGCATGGATAGGGAGAGTCATAGGCCTGGGGTTAAGGAACCTGCCTTGCGAACTGAAGGTCCCTGGTTCAATTCCTGGTCCCACCAAATACTATGGCTGAAGTGCCCTTACCCCAATTGCTTCCCGGTGCCATTTACAGAGCTTCCCACCACTCCGGGTACATGTGCTCACGTTACTCTGTGTGTCTCTGTGTGTGTGTGTGTGTGTGTGTGTGTGTGTGTGTGTGTGTGTGTGTGTGTGTGTGTGTGTGTGTGTGTGTGTGTGTGTTTCACTGCACAGATAAGGACAGTCATAGGCCTGTGTTTTAGGAACCAGCCTTGCGACCTGAAGGTCCCCGGTTCGATTCCCGGTCCTACCAAGTGTTATGGCTGAAGGACCCTTGAGCAAGGAACCTAACCCCAATTGCTTCTCGGGCACCATGTACAAGGCTGCCCACTGCTCCGGGCATGTGTGTTCACCTCATTCAGTGTGTGTATACAGTGTGTGTGTGTGTGTTTCACTGCACAGATGGGTGAACGGATGGACGGAGGACAAATTCTTCTGTGTGTAAACTCTGTAGGTAAAATAGATCAGAGAGACAATTTCTTAATCAAGTATTTTCTTTTCGTAAAGGCAGTTTTGAAGTGGAAAATGCCATAATGCCATGTCTTATTTCCTAACATATAAAGCAGTGGTTATATAAATAATGTTTCTTTGCTACTGAGATACAACAGCCTTTTAATGTCTTTAGCTATATTTGTCCTCTGAGTGCCACAAAGCCTGTGCAGTCAATAATGTATTGTAAACTTCCAGGGCTTCGGGTTGCAGAAAGGTCTGGGGTTAGTTATTACTGTATTGGTTTTGAGAATGTATGACATTTTTCGCCAGTTATTACATTATTGGCTGCTGCAGGGCCTCATTACTACTGCTTTATTCTGTTTCCTGTCTTCTAAGACGTAGCTCCCAAAACAAACAAGTTATCTAATCATTCCATTATAGC
The DNA here is from genome assembly GCA_019802505.1 of Corydoras sp. C115. Taxonomy (NCBI): domain Eukaryota; kingdom Metazoa; phylum Chordata; class Actinopteri; order Siluriformes; family Callichthyidae; genus Corydoras; species Corydoras sp. C115. The sequence continues at coordinate 766,633 of JAFMOC010000044.1, forward strand.
AATTACAGCCCTCAAAGCCATTCCGAAGATGATCCATTTGCAAGGGAGAATTTCCCAATGTCCTTAAGAAGTAAATTGAATCTTCCAGTCACATGGCACGAGCAACATGTGCCTCTGTGCCCACTGTAGTGATCTTTTTTGTGAAAATTATACACACAGCAAATAATGCAATAAAGCATATAATGCATATGCCAGTGCCGTTTGCTCAGCCAAGGCCAGAGTTGTTTTCATCTTCATCATCAGAGATTTCAGCGGACGGGTTATTTGTTATGGGTTATGATCCCTTTAAGTCTTTAACTTTCAGATTTAGAACATGTGTCAGATTATATTCTTTCACGCAGTAATCATTATTTTGGCTTTATTAATGATACAGGTGGCGGCACGGTGGCTTAGAGGTTAGCACGTTCGCCTCTCAGCGCTAGGGATTCCCGGTTCGAATCCCCATCTGGGTGGAGTTTCCATGTTCTCCCCGTGCCCGCGTGGGTTTCCTCCAGGTTCTCCGGTTTCCTCCCACAGTCCAAAAACATGGATCAAGTCAATTGAAATCTCCAAATTGCCCCATATAGAGTGTGTGTGTGTGAGTGAGTGTGTGCCCAGCGATGGATTGGCACCCTGTCCTGGGTCTATCTGCCCAGCGCCTGAAACGTTCTCCCCTGGATGGGCATGGGGAACCCCACCGCGACCCTACTAGAGGATAAAGCGGGAGATAATGAATGAATGAATGAATAATCATACAGGTTTAACAGTAAATATTAACACTAGTTTATATTTAAATTACATTTAAATTTAGTCATTTAGCCGATGATTTTATACAAAGCGACTTACAGATGAACAACACAAGTCAGTAGCTAAGGAAAAAACAGCTACACTGTAGAATTATCAAACCTAATCATCATCCTATCCCTCAAGTGAATCAAGTTCTTGAGAAAGAGATGCGTTTTGAGTTGTTTCTTGAAGATGCTAAGTGAAGGCCTTACAGACAGTGTTGGCAAGATGGTAGCTAAATGGTGAACAATACAGTGTGAGAATTAACACCACAGTGATGTTGAATCACCAGGTGACATTCATCACTAGAGTGAAGTGAACGAGTTGTAGTGTATTTTGGAAATATAGAGTGAAGGTAAGAGGGGGCAGATCCAGAGATTGTCCTGTAGATCAGAGTTAGTGTCTTGTACTGAATACAGCAGCTACAGAGAGCCAATGAAGAGAGAGAGAGGAATAATGGAGTGACATGAGATCACTTGGGCTGGTTGAACATAAGTCAGGCTGCAGAGTTTTGAATCAGTTGTAGAGGCCTGATTGCCAACTCACTCACCAACAAAGTGAGTGAAAGCTAGCCCTAGTTCACATTATGGTCAGGGCAGCCACATCCGGGACCCGGTTAGTAATTGCCTCATGACTCTAGTAGAGGATTAAGTGGAAGATAATGAATAAATTTGCATGTCTCACCTGAGCAGCATCTATTCTCTTAGCGATAGCCTGCTTAGCATTGGTCAGAGCCTCCAGTTTGCGCGCAGCATTCTCCACTTTCCCCACCAACATGTCCAAGCCCTGAGTCACCTGCTGGGCCTTCTGCATACCCAAGGGTGTCTGTCCCTGTCCTCTGTAAGAGTCAACAAGTACGACAAGATTAAACACCAAAAGACAGTTTTGTCTTTTGTAATGTGTACTTTCTTAAAGTACACATTACACATTCAGCAAAATCCTTCATGTTTGCTAATGGGAGCTCCAGCATCAGCATCTAGCATATATCAGAAACGTAGCTGGGGGAGGTTCTATGTTGTGCACATTGTTTATTTTTTATTTATTAAATATGTAAAGTTTCAATATTTAATGGTATTATGTTAAAAAAAAAAAAAAGAAAAAAAAACGTTTCGGGATTGTAATGGGGTGGGACCGAATGAGGGCTCTAGACAGGATTGCACAAGCTTAGCAACAAGCTTAATGCACAGAGTATTTTAAAGCACATTTAAAATACACCTGCTTCCTGGTGTGAATGCTGTGCCCTCACTTTCTGCAGCTTGTGGTCGATCTTTCTACATGGCATGCGATGTTACAGCTTATAAAGGCTGCACACATTTATCAGGCGGAGCCACGTCAGGTGTAATAATTACATTTATTAAATGCGTCGGCTCTGCCTTTCCACCACTACCATTTTGATTCTCATCATTATTTATTTCATTATTATTTATAGATCTGGATTGGCAGGATAGTTTGAGTACGTTCAGAAAAAGGACATGACGTTTCCAGTCTGTCTGACTGAGTTGGCAGGACTGTAATGATGGCAGTCGACTGAACGGATGGCTGATAAACCAGTGCTCAGTCTGTAATCTGCTGTAAGTCTTCCTCTCTAATGAAGCCGGCTCATTTTATCTCAGGGCTATCATTTTCACATTCTGCAAGTCAACCTCCGCACATGACATTTCTTTCAACTACTAAAATCAGCACGGGTTCTGTTCCCATAATAAAGCATTTTAAAGCCACAGTGTATTCACACATACTGTAACTAAAAGTAAACAAGACATTTCTCTGTTGGAGAGCAAATTACAAGACCTATAACAAACCACTGGACAAGATAATTACTGATTCTGGCAGAGTGGCATGGGGGCGTAGTGGTTAGCACATTTTCCTCTCAGTGCTGTGTATCCGGGTTCGAATCCCAATCTGTGTAGAGTTTACATTTTCTAAAAACATGGATTTAAGGTGAATTGGCTGCTCCAAATTATATAAACTCCTTTAAAGTGTGTGAGCCAGTGTGTGCCCAGCGATGGATTGTTTATTGTTAGCCGATTATAAAAAAGCCAACTCTGGTCCTATTGAATAAATTGCTGAGCCCTATTTTTCAGTGTAATGTTATAACTATTATTATTCATTCATTCATTCATTATCTCCCGCTTTATCCTCTACTAGTGTCGCGGTGGGGTTCCCCATGCCCATCCAGGGGAGAACGTCTCAGTAGCTGGGCAGATAGACCCAGGACAGGGCGCCAATCCATCGCTGGGCACACACTTACTCACACATACACACTCTATATGGGGCAATTTGGAGAATTCAATTGACTTGATCCATGTTTTAGGACTGTGGGAGGAAACCGGAGAACCCGGAGGAAACTCACACGGACACGGGGAGAACATGGAAACTCCACCCAGTTGGGGATTCGAACCGGGAATACATTATTTTACAGTTAGATTAAGTTATCAGGAACACACAGTGTATTTTGCCTAAAAAAGCTACTTCTTGGTGATATAATCACAGTTCTGCCCCCTCTCTCGTTATTGTTTTATTATCTAGGCTGTAGTATACAACCACAAACTCCCCCCCTCACATGGTAATATTGTCAAACTCTCCCCAATGCCCTTCCGAGACCCGCACCTGGCTCGCACGTCCGACACCTGATCCGTCATCTGTCCCAAGGTCTTGGCCATCCCCAGGATTTCCCGCCTCTCTTTTCCAGCGCACAACTCTCCCACTTTCCCAGCTTCATCCAGAATCTGGCGTAGCGCATGTTCCCCTGCTGCACCTGCACTCATCAATTCAGAGGATTCATAACACACACAAGCAGACCCCCCCCCAAATCTCTGGTACCCCCTACTGTATGTACCCTTGTGTCATCTCGCCTGCTCACCTGGTAGACCATTGGGATCTCGAAGCCAGGCTTTAGCCTGATTCATTTTCGACTCGATCAGCGCTAATGCTCTCTTCATGGCCTCCGTGTCCTTCAGAAAGTAACAGAAAAGGAGATATTACCAACGGCAAACAGACTTTATCATTAAATAGCAGTTTTTTTCATTTACAGTTGATTGACATCCACATGCCGCCAAATAAGTGTATTTGTCTGATCTAATATTATTGCTTGTTATTGTAATGTTTTTATAAGATTTGTTACTTAACTCTAGAAACGTATAGCGGGTTTACTGACACAACACAAGCCTTACACAAGAACATAAACCGTCCTATAACAGACTTCACACATAGTAACGCTTTATGTAACTGGCGTCTGACATGCATTTGTATTGAGGTACTGATCCTGAGTTTAATCAAATTGGAACAAAGTGCAGATTCCAGCAAGCTCAAAATAGAAAAGCCATTATATTATCTCCTTCCCTTTCTTTCAAGATCACTCAATCTAATATAATCTATAATAAAAAAACTTACTCAAGGAAAGTTTATTATCATTTGTATTGCATGTGGTACACATGAGACAGAAACGAAATTATGGCTCACCAATATAGAACTCAGATGGATTTAGAAGAAGAAAATAAGATATAAATGCAATATGGATAGTTATATATAAGGATATATAAGGGATATGAATACAATAGAATTATATATACAATTTCTTTATCAAAAATCTGAAAAAATACATAAGAAATAAAATGGGTCATTTTTCAAAACCAAGTGTTTAAAAAGAAATCAAGCAATAAACTTTACATATTTTTTGTAAAGTTAACATTTTTTTTAAATGAATATGCTTTGGCCGCAACGAACACAGACCCCACTGCAGTTTCTTTTTCACTTTGCGTTTGTAATTGACTTTGAGCACTTACCTCTGATAGCTGCTAAATCCCAGACAACCAAAATCCATAAACGCTTTCTAAATATGGAAAACTGGGTCTAATAGTTGCTAAAATAACAGAAAGCCCTGGAGCATAACTTCTCAGGTTAACTATATCAGACTATAACATATAAAAACCATGCATATTATCATAATATCATACGCATTGTAAGATATTTTTAATAAGTACACACCAAAAATTGATTTGCACATAGTGCTCGGATGTTCACATCACTTGGTGGTGCTATCAGCTAAAGTTCCAAAAATAAATTTCATACTTGGGTCAAAATGGGAAAATGAACACAGGCTGTTTATAGAGAAAACAAAAGAACCCTATTGAGCTCTTGTGGGATGAGCATCACCATGTGATCAGAAAAATGTCCTGCAAGCCATTTACTCCTCTGCATGGGTCACAGAAGATATTGGTCTCAGATCAACTACAAAGCTGAAGATCTGAAAAACTAGAACAGCTACAATATAGTTTAATATACAAAAATATAAAGTTTACCGGAAATGGAGCTTGTGTTTAATGAGCCTGAAGGTCCCCGGTTCAATTCCTGGTCCCTCCAAGTACCTTGGCTGAAGTGCTCTTGGGCAAGGCACCTAACCCCAATTGTTCCCCACCGCTCCGGGCATGTTTTCTCACTTTACCAGTGTGTGTTTACTGTACGTGTGTGTCCCTGCACGAATGGGTTAAATGTGGAGGACAAACTCCTCTGTGTGTAAGCACTGTAGGATGTAAAATATATCCCTTTATCACTAATATTTATCTTTAAAGTCTGAGGATTATCAACATAAGAAGAAAATATTTCAAAATTTTACATATTACATGACATGTTCATTTGGTTCTTCAATAGATGCTTTCATCCAAATCGGCTTTCAAATCAGAGAACATGACATTTTTGATAGTTGACATTTGGTCAATTAGCAGACCCTTTTTTTCCAAACCGACTTACAAATAACCCTACATGGTTGGGATCAGAACACAGGGTTGGTATGGCACCCTGGAGCAATGAGGGTTAAGGGTCTTGCTCAACCGTCTGATTGACAGCCCAACATCCAAACCAGCTATACTGTAGAATTTTAAAAACTAATATATATTTAGTGTTTGTTGAAGAGATGTGTTTCTTGCAGAACTCAGCCTTACAGAGCTGAGTAGAGGGTTTCGCCAATTAGCAGTGGTGAACAATATGGAGTGAGAACGAGCACCACGGTGAGGTTGAAGCACCAGGTGACATTCATCACTAGAGTGAAGTGAACGAGTTGGAGTGTATTTTGAAAATATAGAGTGAAGGTAAGAGGGGGCAGATCCAGAGATTGTCCTGTAGATCAGACTCAGTGTCTTGTACTGAATGTAGCAGCTACAGGGAGCCAATCGAGAGAGAGGAGTAATGGATTGAAATGAGTTCACTTGGGCTGGTTCAACACAAGTCAAGCTACAGAGTTTTGAATCAGTAGTAAAGGTCTGATTGTGTAAGCTGAGAGACCTGCAGGCAGTGCATTACAGTAATCGAGTTGGGATAGGATGAGTGAGGGCTTGGAGTAACAGCTGAGTAGCATGTTCAGTTAAGAAAGGTCTGATCTTCCTGATGTTGTACAGAAAGAACCTGCAGGAACGGGCAGTTTTGGTCACCTGATCAGAGAGTTTGAGATGGATAGTTTGTGGATATTAATGTCTTGCGGACAGCTTTGTTTGCAAGGCTTTGAGCCACAATTATTTATATATTGTCAGTTGATCCGTCATGTACATATCAAGCGGTGATAATATATGCAGTCATTCTGAAGTCCAATGCGAAACAAGCCGAACAGATGAAGCATCATTTAACAGGAATCAAATCCCCCGTCTCTTTATCACCTTCTATCCCTGTATCCAGTAACAGCTGCATTCAAGCCCTCAAGAGAGGCGATGGCTTTATATGTAAGCTGATGACTCATTTCCATGTGTCTGCTGTATGAGCTACACTGCTGGATCGCATTCGGGAAAAGCGCTGAAGATGAAGAGTGCTGATGTTTAAAGTATATCTTTTAAAGAATCTCATTTAACAAACAAAGGTTTTGTGAAAGATGAGTTTTGAGTTGTTTCTTAAAGATACTAAGTGACTCCTCCTTACGGACAGTGTTGGAATGATGGGTCCACCATTTATCAGTGCTGAACAATAGAGAGTGAGAATGAGCACCACGGTGAGGTTGAAGCACCAGGTGACATTCATCACTAGAGTGAAGTGTATATAAATAACAGGTGTGTATAAAACAAAATAAAACAAGAGTTCTGAAGTGAACATCAGCACTGATTTAAAGTTTAATCACAAGATTTAAACATCAACTAATGACACACTGAGCTTTTGTTACGTGCTGATATCCGATAATAAAATGTGAACTTTAACACTTAAAAAAATTAGGTGTAAAAAGAAAACAGCTTCATCTCATCATTATGTTCACCATTTGGGGGGGGGGGGGTTATTAGGAATTGGTTGCCCATGCCCATCCAGGATGGAGTGTTTCAGCCATTGGGCAGACACACAAAACAGGACGCCAATTTATCGCTGGGCACACATTCACTTACACGGACACACTATATAGGGGTAATTTATAGCATTCAATTCACCTTAAATCCATGTTTTTACACTGTGAACATAAGGGATAAGGGGAGGACATAGAAACTTGATTGGGATTTAAACCTGGATCCCCAACGTCGAGAGGTAGACATAATAACCACTATGCCATCGTGCGGCCCTCAAGACAACTTATACAATACAAGTTATAACTATGTATATAACAAGAACCAGCAAATAAAGACTAGTTGACTGTAGCACTGTTGCAAGTGTGTCAAGACAACAAACCCAATATATATGTGTGTGTGATACATTTAGTCATGTCTAACACTTGGGTACCGTATTAAATGATGGGATGATGGGTACTATACGTAAAATGTTTTTGAACCAGTTTCATGGTATATGTTTTTATTCAGGTAGGTCATCAAGTCTTTCCTCAACCTATTACTGTATCTGGGGCAATTAATACCTAATATATATTTAAAACAAAAGGTTTTACTTAAATCAACTTAGAAGTATCCAACCTTGATAGGTTAACAAAGCAATAAGGCACTCGAGGTTAGGCAGTATTGAGAATATATCACTGGAAAAAGGTGTTGTTAGGCACAGCGCATAGTGGAGTAGTTACACCTCTTTTCTGTGATTTATTCACAATAAATCAAAATCATTAATAAACTAGTCTTTCACATTTTATTTCCACAATTGATACGAATGTGAAGCACTCAGAGTTGTGCATTATTGTCAATAATGTCACAGCTGAACAAACGGCCAATTTAAGGACCAGAACTAACCGTTTTGTAATAAAGGTTAAGAGCTTTACTTCAAAAAACCAAAAATCCAAGACAAAAAAAAGAAATTTGGTATCAGTGGTTACATGGATAGCAATCTTGTCATTTGTATTAATAAAGATGTACCACAAACTCTTAAGCTAATTAAAATGGATTATAATAGAGGTCAGTTTTTTATTCCTTATGGTAATTCATTCTTTTCAGACATTTCCACAGTTGTTTAGTGGAGCTCAAGGTTACTGAGAGTTAGACCAAGTTTATACAGTCTTCTGAATTTTGGTTTGGAGTCGCTTATACATCTTGGAAATATGATTCCTCCGACATTTCCTCAGTAACATAACTCCAGTTGCTAATCTGAGCTTTCACAAGGCTCCAGACATCCAAAGCTCAGGCCACAATCATTTAAAAAATATTAACTGGCTAAGTTAAGTCTGTTTTTAACATCATTTTAAGTAATGACTGCTTTTTTATGTTTAACGAGGCCAAAAGTGCTGTTACCTTTTTATAAGACCTTAAAGTCTATTAGTAGAAGCCCTCTTAGTACCCCCTTTTCACAAAAGAATGGAGAATTTAGCATTTTTCGATTAAAAACAGACACTTATGAACTGACTGATAAGAGCAGGCAGAGTTTATGTTAAAAAACAAGACAATTAGTGAAGGCTTAGCTTACCTTTCAAACCACTTATTAATGGTTATATGAGAAATGATCTGAAGATGGCATGGCTTATTAAAACGTTTGATAGCCGTCATCACACCCATGTGATTGGCTTTTAACAGGTAACCTATAAACAGCATCATCACTCAAATGCTTTTGGATAATTACCCTCGGTTAGGTAAGTATGAGCAGACTGGCAGGTTGAACAGGAAAACCATCATTCATTTGAGTTCAAGCTACACAGTTGGTATTTCTCAGGATCATTTAGAGAAAACTGAGACGTGGAAAGAATAAGCTTCACTGTACAGTGCCAGTCAAAAGTTTGGACACGCCCCTTTCTTGCTTCATTATCCATTTCCTCCACTTACCATATAGACAGACTTTGTAGTTTTATAATTACTTACAGGGTGGTGGATTGTTTATTGTCAGTTCTGCAGTGACACTGATGTGGTGAGGGGGTGTTAGTGCAGCAGTGCTGCTGTAGTTTCATTTCTCCACCTCAGTGATACTGCTGGGATAGGAATAATGCACCAACCAAATAACCCCTGCTCTGTGGGGTACTATTGGGGTCATGATCATTAGAGAACAGAGTAAAGGGGACATACGCAGTGCGTCCACAAACAGATGGACTACAGTATGGATGTCAAACTAAAGGCCCGCAGGTCAAGGTCATTTAACACTGATCTATTATTGTTATCAATGACCCGGCGATATGTTTTTTTGGACCATGCTCATATTTCACATTTGTATTATTCTCACAGGGACGGTGGTTAGCACGTCCGCCTCTCAGCGCTAGGGATCTGGGTGGAGTTTCCATGTTCTCCCTGTGTCCACATGGGTTTCCTCCGGGTTCTCCGGTTTCCTCCCACAGTCCAAAAAACATGGATCAAGGTGAATTCTCCAAATTGCCCCATATAGAGTGTGTGTGTGAGAGTAAGTATGATCCCAGTGACAGATTGGCGCCCTGTCCTGGGTGTACCTGCCCAGCGCTGAAACGTTCTCCACTGGATGGGCATGGGGAACCCCCCCCCGCAACCCTAGTACAGGATAAAGCAGAAGATAATGGGTGGATGGAATGGAATCATGGAGAGCAGTAAGATTTAAAGATATTTAAAGTTTAAGTAAATTTTTCTAAAATGGCAGAAAAGCAAAGAACACTATATATTTGTTTTTGCGGCATGTTCATAGTTTTAACTTTTATAATTTTGACAAGAGGGCGGCACGGTGGCTTAGTAGTTAGCACGTTCTCCTCTCAGCGCTAGGGATTCCCGGTTCGAATCCACATCTGGGTGGAGTTTCCATGTTCTCCCCGTGTCCGCGTGGGTTTCCTCCGGGTTCTCCGGTTTCCTCCCACAGTCCAAAAACATGGATCAAGTCAATTGAGTTCCCCAAATTGCCCCGTGTAGTGTGTGTTTGTGTGAGTGTGTGGCCAGCGATAGATTGGCACCCAATCCTGGGTGTATCTGCCCAGCGCCTGAAACGTTCTCCCCTGGATGGGCATGGGGGAACCCCCCCCACGAACCTAATATAGGATAAAGCGGAAGATAATGGATGGATGAGTTTTGACAAGAGATATTTTTATATATAGCAAAGTATTTTACGTTCTATAAAATTAAAGTTTATTTATTGTGGAATAATATTCCTGTCTGTTTTTATTACTTTTCATGTTCAGAAAACATTTTCTTTTCGTGTGTTCAATAAATGTTTATCATGTTCGGCCCGCAACCTAAAGTGAGCTTTGAGTTTTGGTCCCCGGTGCAACCGAGTTTCAGAATCAGAATCAGAATCGGACTTTATTGGCCAAGTATGCTCACACATACAAGGAATTTGTCTTTGGTTACAATAGCTCACAGTGCACAATACAATTGACGATGTTACCCCTGAAAAAAACAGTCTGGAATTGCAGAACTACAGAGTCCATCTTTACAGTAAATGGAACTGAGAACATGGACAATAAGTGGAGTGAAAAGGAGGTGTGTGCAAACTTTTGACTGATACTGTAACTTGCTCACACAGAGAACAAGTAACAAGTTACGTATGAGAACGAGTTAAACACAAACGACGTAAAAGATAAGAGACAACGGCAGATAAAGCATGAACATCAGCAAACACTATCTTCGGCAGAAACCAACATACAGAATGCTGACTGTCTGACTAATACTACAAGCCACAATATGAATGCAATAAGTACGATTACAAGTTCTGCATTAACTGCAAACATACACACACATGTTTGCAAGAGCATGAGAGGCTCGTTTTTCGCATGCCACACGATGCACGGTGGGAATGAGGACGCCTTACCTTCTACAAGGAGGAAAAGAATGAACGGGTACAGAAAAGAAAAGAGAATAAAAAGAAAGTAAATGAAATATTTAAAGCAGGTACACTGGAGTCAACAGAAGATCAGAAGTGGTACAAAAATTCACACATGCTTCAGAAAGCATTTGGGAAGGAAACTTAAATACGCATGCTGCAGGAAAAAGAACAACGCAGGGCCATTCCACAGTTTCACACTTTATTTTTATATTAAATTCTTAAGTAGTCTTAATAAATATGAAGTTTTATTTATTATTTTCATGTGCATTTAGTCATTTAGCAGACGCCTTTATCCACATCAGCCTACAATGTTCATTTTCATTCATTATCTCCCGCTTTATCCTCTATTAGGGTCGTGGTGGGGTTCCCCATGCCCATCCAGGGGAGAACGTCTCGGGCGCTGGGCAGATAGACCCAGGACAGGGTGCCAAACCATCGCTGGGCACACACTCACTCACACAGACACACTCTATATGGGGCAATTTTGAGAATTCAATTGACTTGATCCATGTTTTTGGACTGTGGGAGGAAAACGGAGAACCCGGAGGAAACACACGCAGACACGGGGAGAACATGGAAACTCCACCCAGATGGGGATTCGAACCGGGAATCCCTAATGCTGAGAGGCGAACGTGCTAACCACTAAACCACCGTGCCGCCGCAGCCTACAATGTAATATAGTTATATTATAGTGGGTGTGGTAGCTCAGTGGTTAGGGTGTTGAATTAGCAATCTGAAGGTAGTGGGTTCAAATCCCAGGTCACTGAAGTTACCCATGAGGGTCATTGAGCAAGACCCTAAACCCTTCCAGGAACGCTGTGGCCGACCCCGTGCTCGCTTTGTATGTGGCTTTGGATAAAAGCGTCTGCCAAATTAACAAATGTAAATGTAGCTATATGTTATATAGTTATACTATTATTATATAAAAATACTTTGGCATGTGGTAGTTCATGAAATCATTTATAATGCATTAGAATTAGTCATTAGAGTCAGTGCTTATTGGTTGATACGCATTGGCATCATGTATCTAAGCATAACTTAGAAATGTAATAGAATCATGCATTTTGCTGAGTTGCATAATACCATTTTCGTATTTTTTAGGAATTAAATGCTATTTAACAATTTTTATAATTTTTTTTTTTTTTATAAAAATGTTAAGGGCAAAACGATGGCTTAGTGGTTGGCCCGTCTGCCTCTCAGCGCTGGGGATTCAGGTTCGAAACTCAATCTGGATGGAGTTCCCATGCTCTCTCTGTGTCTGTGTGAGTTTCCTCCGGGTTCTCCGGTTTCCTCCCACAGTCCAAAAACATGAATCAAGTCAAGTGAGTTCTCCTTATTGCCCCATATACAGTGTGTTTGTGTGTGTGTCTGTGTGAGAGAGTGTGTGCCCAGAGATAGATTGGCGCCTGTCCTGGGTGTATCTGCCCACCGCCCGAAACTCCCACAGTCCAAAAACATGGATTGAAGATTCATTGAAAGCTCTAAATTGCCCCGAATAGTGTGTGTGTGTCTGTGTGAGTGTGCCCAGCGATAGATTGGGCCCTATCCTGGGTGAGTCCTGCCCAGTGCCCAAAATGTTCTCCCCTGGATGGCCCCCCAACCCACGACCCCTAGTAGAGGATCAAGCAGAAGATAATGAACGAATGAATTAAATGTTAAACCACTTCATATTAAAGACACCACTGATGATTGATTTGATGTAAACCAGAAGCCAGTCACTGAGTTTGGATGCAGTCAGGTATTAGAATGTTAGTGTTGAATTTTTTCAGGTAAGGTGGAGCTTTACAAGTACAAACACGTTCCATTATTAAACTAGTAGAACAACATTTAGCTTAATACTAACTTCAGAACGTAGTTATGCCGATGTTGATAAACTAAATACCTTATTGGCCCAGGCATCTTCATCCCAAGAGGTCAGCTGGAGCACTCTGATAATCTCATTGATCTCAGCACTCATCTTCTCAAAAGTGTAGTTTCTATTCTTTAAAGCTTCCTCTACTCCAGGACTCTTGGCTGACTTGGTTGTCACGAAGATTTTTATACCTTAAAATTGGAAAAGACATTGATGTAACTGCAAGCATTGTGTGGGAAAAGAGAACGTGGCAGGGCAGACTGCACGGTAAAATGGATGTCACCCAGCTAGCAGATGATTGAGGATCATTTTAGACTAAGATACCGCATCTCTGGGTTACAGCCGGCATTGGCACAGTGCATTGAGCCAAAGGTGGGACGTGTATGTAAACATTATTATGGATCACATGTTTGGACAGGGCGGCACATTGGCTTAGTGGTTAGCATGTTCTCCTCTCAGCGCTAGGGATTCCCGGTTCGAATCCCAATCTGGGTGGAGTTTCCATGTTCTCCCCGTGTCCACATGGGTTTCCTCTGGGTCCTCTGGTTTCCTCCCACAGTCCAAAAACATGGATCAAGTCAATTGAATTCTCCCCTGAATTGCCCCATATACAGTGTGATTGTGTGTGTGTCTGTGTGAGAGAGTGTGTGCCCAGTGATAGATTGGCGCCCTGTCCTGGGTGTATCTGCCCAGCGCCCGAAACGTTCTCCCCTGGATGGGCATGGGGAACCCCCCGCGACCCTAATAGAGGAAAAAGCAGAAGATAATGGATGGATGGATGTTTGGACAATGTTTGCCAGACATATGGACCTACCAATAAAACCTCACATGGTTCACAGCTGGTGAAAAATTTTGCAATTTTGCTGTAATACACAACCAGATATGGGTGTGGTAGCTCTGTGTCTGTGGTTAAGGTGTTGGGCTAACAATCCAAGGGTTGTGGGTTCAAATCCCAGGTCCAATGATGTTACCAATGTGAGTTCCTGAGCAAGACCTATAACCCTCATTGCTCCAGGGATTCTGTATGTAACCCTGTGCTCTGACCCCAAACATTAAGTCGCTTTGGATTAAAGCGTCAGCTAAATGATCAAATGAAAATATAATATGAACAATTATAATATGACAGTCTGCTCACAAAAGGCTATTAACAAATCACTAAATATTTTCAATCATACATTATCTTCCACTTAATCCTCTAGAAGGGTCGCGGGGGGTTCCCCATGCCCATCCAGGGGAGAATGTTTCGGGTGCTGGGCAGAAACACCCAGGACAGGGCGCCAATCTATTGCTGGGCACACTCACTCACACAGAAACACACACACTATATGGGGCAATTAAGAGCATAGAATTTACCTTGAATCCATGTTTCTGGACTGTGAAAGAAAAAACCGGTGAACCCAGAGGAAACCCATGTGGACACAGGGAGAACATGGACACTCCACCCAGATCGGGATTCGAACCTGGATCCCCAGTACTGGGAGGCGAACATGGTAACCATTACACCACGTTGCCACCTAAATGTTTTTCGGCACAGTGACTTAGTGGTAAGCATGTCCGCCTCGCAGGATTCAAGGTAAATTAAATGCTCTAAATTGCCCCATATAGAGTGTGTTTGTGCATGTGTGTCCCTCCCCCCAAAGACACTAGTAGAGGATTAATTGGGAGATAATGAATCAATTAATTATACTATAAGGTAAAAAAAACTATACAAACTTTAAAAGAACGTAAATAGACTTAGACAGTGACTCGTAAAATTCAATTTAATATGCAACTAAATGCAGTGCAAAGTGGCGAGAGATGTTATGAACGTGTGCGGTGTACAGGAATGAGATAAGTTCAAAATACTGCGATAAGTTTAACACTTTACCTTTGAGAGCAGCATTGGCTGGGTTTGAGAGAAAAGCTCACCGCTTCCTGAGAATCATCAGCTAAAAGGCTACAATTATCTTGTTGCCATATCAACAGTGGGTGCAAGAATATGCGGCATGCTCAGCTCAGCTCGCCCTCACCTGATATGAGAACAGGCAACAGCTCCTTCACCGTGTTCATAGAGTTAATAAGCATCATGCGGTGCTCCTGGTGTGTCAGTTCCTGCTGGCGCTCGTCAATCATCTTTGCCATTTTCGTCATGCCTATCGATGATAAACAAACATCTGGTGATCAGAATACATTGCATGGGTCATCACTATAAACTGATACAGAGTAATAATCACTCCCGATGCATCTGGATAACCCTAAATGAACATATAGTAAAAAAAAGTTTGGATAGCTCGAGGGAAATCCAATGTTAAATTTAATTTGAGATGAAAATAAGTTGAAAGTTCTTATAACTAACTAACTTATGCACATTTCAATGGAGAATTACTGTTTATAAACTGAATTGAACCTTTAACATTGAAAAACAATATAAAACGTGGATTGTACAAAAAAACTGGAGACTTTTTTGTTTTCCATTCATTTCCATTCCATACAAAAATGTCATTTTATATGTCACTTATAGTCTGCTAACTTATTGACCAGAATCAGAATACTTTATTAATCCCTGTGGGAACAGGTTTTTTTATGGGGCATCTGTGAAAACTGCAATTTCCCCCAAGGATTAATGAAGTATTCTGATTATGATTCTGATTGAAAGATGAACAAAACATGTATGAGTAAGAAAGGCTCGGAGTTCGAATCCTGGGTTCTAACCATCATTGCCCCGGGGTGATGTATAATGGTTGACCATGTGCCATGATCCCAACTTCGGGAACTTAAAGTATTGAATAATAGATTTTTGATCCAACCACAGGTCCAACCACAGACTGAATCCCCCGCGACCCTAGTAGAGGTTAAAAGCGGAAGATAATGGATGGATGGTTGGTAGACTTTGGGAAAAAGTGCTTGAAAAATGAAAATCTATTACTCATTCATTCATTATCTCCCGCTTTATCCTCTATTAGGGTCACGGTGGGGTTCCCCATGCCCATCCAGGGGAGAACGTTTCGGGCGCTGGGCAGATAGACCCAGGACAGGGCGCCAATCCATCGCTGGGTACACACTTTCTCACTCAAACACACTCTAAATGGGGCAATTTGGAGATCTCAATTAACTTGATCCATGTTTTTGGACTGTGGGAGGAAACCGGAGAACCCGGAGGAAACCCACGCGGACACGGGGAGAACATGGAAACTCCACCCAGATGGGGATTCGAACCAGGAATCCCTAGTGCTGAGAGGCGAACGTGCTAACCACTAAGCCACCGTGCCGCCGAAAATCTATTACTAGAACAGATATTATTAACATGTTATTGATATTAACATCCATCGCACAGATTTAATGATGTAAGTGGTTATCATCTAATGAGTTAAATGAGGTGCCGTAAAATCGAACAAAATAACATTTGCTGTACAAACGGATGAATGTGAAAATAAAAGAAATTACCAGGTCCTAGGTTTTTGGTGTATGTTACCAAATCCTCCATCGTTTCCACCACCTCTGCTACAGTCAGGTACTCCAGAATGCCCTTACAGACCCGAATGATTTTACGCACCTGAGGGGAAAATTTTGTTTAAAATGCATTTAAGAGAAAAATCCGGATACAAAGACAAACACACACATATTCACACCTGGGACAAATTCCTCCACCCAGTTTTACTACCAGCATGTGTTTGGACTGTGAGAGGAAATCGGAGCACCTGAAGAGAAGCCATGCAGACTTAGAGAAAGCATGCAAAGTCCCTACAAATGGATCTCAGCCTTGTTACCTGGAATTAAAGTCAGGATCTTCATGCTGTAAAGAGAGTGCTAACTACTGTTTCACTGTCCTGCCCAGGATTAGAAGGAAGTATTTGTGAAGGAATAAAAATATTTCAAAGGTAATACTAATAGGGCGATCACGGTGGCTTAGTGGTTAGCATGTTCTCCTCTCAGCACTAGGGATTCCCGGTTCGAATCCCAATCTGGGTGGAGTTTCCATGTTCTCCCCGTGTCTGCGTGGGTTTCCGCCGGGTTCTCCGGTTTCCTCCCACAGTCCAAAAACATGGATCAAGTCAATTGAATTCTCCAAATTACCCCATATAGAGTGTGTGTGTGTGTGCATGTCCGTGTGAGTGAGTGTGTGCCCAGTGATAGATTGGCGCCCTGTCCTGGGTGTATCTGCCCAGCGCCTGAATCGTTCACCCCTGAATGGGCTTGGGGAACCCCCCCCCCCGCGACCCTAGTAGAGGATAAAGCGGAAGATGGATGGATGGTAATACTCATTCATTCATTCATTATCTTCTGCTTTATACTCTATTAGGGTGGCGGTGGGGTTCCCCATGCCCATCCAGGGGAGAACGTCTCGGGCACCGGGAAGATACACCCAGGACAGGGCGTTAATCTATCACTGGGCACACACTCACTCAAACACACTCTACATGGGGCAATTTGGAGAACTCAAGTGACTTGATCCATGTTTTTGGACTGTGGGAGGAAACCGGAGAACCCGGAGGAAACCCACGCAGACACAGGGAGAACATGGAAACTCCACCCAGATGGGGATTCGAACCGGGAATCCCTAGTGCTGAGAGGCGAACGTGCTAACCACTAAGCCACCGTGCCGCCAGGAGGTAATACTAATGACCATTTCAATGTTTTAGTATCATATCGAAGATCCCTCTTATTCGAATGAACTGCTTGTACTGCAGACACATCTATGAGCTCTTCACCATCTTCCTCCAGAACCAAACTTAGCACCTTGGGCAATCATGCCTTTTGTAGCTCCAAATCTTTGGAATGCCCTGCCTGATCATCTGATAAAGCCTTAGATACTAAATGGTTTAGGAAAGGACCGATGACTTCTTAGGCCGACATATAAATAATAAATTAGCCCATTTTATTTGTTGTTGTTTTTTTAAATCCAACTTTTTATACTGTAAGCAGGTTGCTATTGGTTACAAATGAATATTAATAAGTTGTACAGAGGATGTAATATTCCTTATTTTCAAAAACAAAAATGCATCAAAGCACCGACTTTATTTAAAGTTCGGTTTGAACCTTGGGGGAGGAGCAGCTAGTTCTTCACTGACGGCTTACCTCGGCTTCATCAAAAGTGAGCAGCAAATCTGAAGTGCCTGAAAGGATGCCGCGGGAGCCGTCGATAAGATAATCTCGAGCAGGAACCGAATACGGATCAGTCTTTAACATCCGAGCCGCCTCCACCAGCTTCGCACAGGCATTCTCCACCCTGGCAAACACAGTTTATCAATCTGGGTAACAACACTGGTATTAATAGTAACAGCTGCAGATACAGTAGATATGAAATTGCAACACAGTTAGAATTTTGACTCAGAGGTAAAGCATGAGGGAGAACTATGGGATGTATTTACTCATCTATGCACAATAAACAGCTTATCCCATTACCTCCCGCTTAATCCTCTCCCTGGTAGAGCAGGAGGGTTCCCCATACCCATATAGGGTAAGACGTGTCAGACGCTGAGAACCCAGAACAGGACACACACTCACTCACACACTATATAGGGGCGCTTTGATAGGGACAATTTAAAGCAGAGAATTTACCTTGGATCCATGTTTCTGGATTCAGACCTGGGTGCTAACCACTACATTATATCATCCATCCATCATCTTCCCCTTAATCCTATACTAGGGTCGCAGGGAGGGTTTCCATGCCCATCCAGGGGAGAATGTCACTGGGCACACACTCCCACAGTACAGACACTCTATATGGGGCAATTTGGAGAATTCAGTTGACCTTGAATCCATGTTTTTAGACTGTTGGTGGAAATCAGATGACCCAGAGAAAAGCCATGAATACACGAGAAGAACACCGAAACTCCAATAAGTTTGGGATTCAAACCTGAATCCCCAGCAGAGAGAGGAGAACATGTTAAACATAAGCCACCGTGTCACCCTACCCTATGATATCATATCATATAAGGCAGTGCATTAATTATGTAATACACAACCGTTCATGTGGCTTAGTGGTTAGCACGTTCTCCTCTCAGCACTGAGGATTCCCGGTTCGAATCCCAATCTGGGTGGAGTTTCCATGTTCTCCCCGTGTCTGTGTGGGTTTCCCCCAGGTTCTCTGGTTTCCTCCCACAGTCCAAAAACATGGATCAACTGAATTCTCCAAATGGCCCCATATAGAGTGTGTTGTGTGCGTGTCTGTGTGAGTGAGTGTGCCCAGCGATAGATTGGCGCCCTGTCCTGGGTGTGTCTGCCCAACGTCCGAAACGTTCTCCCCTGAATGGGCATGGGGAATCCCCCCCCCATGACCCTAATAGAGGATAAAGCAGAAGATAATGGATGGATGAACAACCACTCATGAAAATAGTAGCCCTGATGGTTGTGGCTTTTTTCAGCAGGATAATGTGTCGTGCCACAAAGCAAAAATAATTTAAGCATAGTTTGAGAGGCAAAAGGAGTTTGAGGTGATGATTGGGATTTGGGATGTGCTGAAAAAAAGACAGCAGAGGCAAATTTACAGCAGCTAAAGGATCTGCTGCAAATATCTTGGTGCCAGGAACCACAGCACAACTACGGGGATCTAATGCAGTCCATGCTGAGTTGGGTCAGGACTGATTTGCAGTAAAATGACAAGCATCACAATATTAGGAAGGGGGACTGGTCAATATATACACAGTGAGGAAAATAAGTATTTGAACACAATTTATGATTTTTTAATCATTTTTTCGTGTCTTACTGCTGCAAATAAGTATTTTAACACCTACGAAAATCAATGTTAATATTTGGTACAGTAGCCTTTGTTTGCAATTACAGAGGTTTAGCCTTTCATGTAATTTTTCTCCAGGTTTGCACACACTGCAGCAGGGTTTTTTGCCCATTCCTCCACACAGATCTTCAGGTCCAGATCAGCCAGGTTTCTGGGCTGTCGCTGAGAAACATGGAGGTTGAGCTCCCCCCAAATATTTTCTATAGGGTTAAAGTCTGGAGACTGGCTAGGCCGCTGCAGAACCTTGATATGCTTGATATATAAGATAAGATAAGATAATCTTTAATTTGTCCTACAATGTGGAAAATTCCAATATCTCTGCAATATATCTGCAGAAGTGACAGTAATCGGGAAAGGTTATAGATACATCTAATGTGTCTATTACAAGAAGTACTTAAAAGAAAAAAACTGTAATAGAAATAGAGCTCAGTATATACAAAATAAAATAAAAATGTAAAAAAAAAAAAAAAATACTTAATTATGTATATGGCATATAATAGAGGGGGAGACAATATGAAAAACAGTATATTAAAAATAAGTATTGCACATGTGATTAGAAATTAAATGAAGTGGTAATTGCAGACAAAAGTGAAAAAAAGTATATATATATATGGGGCAATTTTTAGGATTCAATTGACTTGATCCATGTTTTTGGACTGTGGGAGGAAACCGGAGAACACGGAGGAAACCAATGCAGACACTGGGAGAACATGGAAACTCCACCCAGATGGGGATTCGAACCGGGAATCCCTAGCGCTGAAAGGCTAACCTGCTTTCCACTAAGCCACCGTGCAGCTCCTATATATATATATATATATATATATATATATATATATATATATATATATATATATATATATATATATATATATATATATATATATATATATATATATATAGCACTTGTACAATTTTATTAAACTTTGAAGTGCACATTTCTAAAATGCCGAGGTGAAATCCAACAACTTAATTAACCCCTTAATTAATAAGTGCTGACAGAAAGCCAGATCTCTTGGGTAATTGTGCAGAGATTTGATGTGATTTGTTAATAGGCAAGAGGAAAAGTGCTGACAGGTGGTAGATCAACACCATAATCCCATTGTTGGTGAGGAGAAAGACAGGTGGCAATGACAAACAGATGTCATGTTGCATGTTCCGTCTGCTGGCCTGCCTTTCAATTCACTTACAGCAAAGCTAATTAGGTTTCTCATCAGGATCAATTATCCTAATGGCATTAGGTCACAGCATCGAACTAATATGATCAAGTTAGCATTGCCTGTCTTGTTAGTATCTAATTCCGCTTTGACTATTTTTGTCTCTGATGTTGTCGGTTTTCTTTGCTCTAAACTTAACTGTGAAACATCCTTTTGTTTGAGGGATGCTGCACACAGGAAGTCAATACACTTTCAAATGATGCTTTGAAACGAATACAATCACTAAATAAAGAAGATTAGACAGCCTGCTCCTGATACACCCAGGACAGGGAAATAATCCATCACTGGGTTCATACACACACACACACACACACACACACACACACACACACACTATATGGGGTAATTTCAATTTGCCTTAAATACATGTTTTTGGACTGTGGAAGGAAACCAGGAAACCCAGAGGAAACACACACGGACACAGAGAGAACATGGAAACTCCACCCAGATAGGGATTCAAACCTGGATCCCCAGCACTGAGAGGAGAACGTGCTAACCACTAAGCCACAAAGTCTATACATGTTACTGTTAATAGTACAGATTTTTATTGTAATTTGCACTGCTGATCTTGCTGAAAACATGCGTTCATGGACTGGCTGTTTAAACAATACACACTTAGAGTTGCTTAAATTCATATTTTTTGGTTTTTCATTCTACACATTGTTATAAAAAAAAAAATGTTCATACATTTTTATATTTAGTTTTTATATTTCTATTTTTAAGTTGTTGTTTAATTTGTGCAGTGCAACAGATGCTGGTTGCCCTGAATTTCTCTTTAAGAAAAGATAAAGATAAAGTACCTATCTATCTCTGTTACACAAAACGGCAGGGGTTGAGATAGACCTTTATTTGTCCCACAATGGGGAAATTCACAAGGTATGAGAAACCTTGTCTTTATCGTGGTGTGTGACGTAAAGTTCCATTTTTAGTCAGGCAACTCCTACGTGTGAGCCATGTATCAGTGACAACCCTAAAGCCTATATATAGAGACGTTCGCATTCCTTGCCTGCAACCACGTGTGTGCTGATTGAGAAGATCTGAGCCAGCTCTGGGTTACGGTGCCAAAATTATCAGCCTAGGCTTTTACGAATCCCAGTGGGCTTGCTTCTGTATTTGAGAGAAATGCTATACCCATTCAATTTCGCTGGCTAGAGATATGCATACAGGGCAGAACTGACAGTCGAGTCTAAATCTATTCATGCAGTAAACAACAGAACTGGACAGACGCAACCGGTCTAATATAACAGCTTTTCAGCTTTTTTTTTATCTTTTGATTGGTATTAAAACTGTAAAGTACTAGTATTTTTTAACATTTATTTAAGATTTTTTCTTTGTAAGTATTTTTTTATCTGACACACAAAAAGAGTAAAAGACTTGTGAATTGTAAAGGGAGCATAACCAGTACAATCAACAATAATAACATTTTTAATAACTATTAAGTGTGAGTGGGTGTGTTAGGAGTAGGGTTAAGACGATTACAGATTTTGATGGTAGAATTTTTGAATTATTATTATTATTATTATTGAATTATTGATAAGAAATAATCATGATTATTACGATTATAATGCAGTATGATGCAGCGATGATTTTGTTTTTAAATAACCAGGCGTATTGATATGAATGTGAAGAGGCCAGACGTATGAATTATTGTCATTGACAGATTCAGATTAAGGGACTGGAACTATTCATTCATTCATTCATTATCTCCCGCTTTATCCTCTATTAGGGTCGTGGTGGGGTTCCCCATGCCCATCCAGGGGAGAACATCTCGGGCGCTGGGCAGATAGACCCAGGACAGGGTGCCAATCCATTGCTGGGCACACACTCACTCACACAGACACACTCTATATGGGGCAATTTTAAGAATTCAATTGACTTGATCCATGTTTTTGGACTATGGGAGGAAACCGGAGAACCCGGAAGAAACCCACGGAGACACAGGGAGAACATGGAAACTCCACCCAGATGGGGATTCGAACTGGGAATCCCAAGCGCTGAGAGGCGAACGTGCTAACCACTAAGCCACCGTGCCGCCCGGACTGGAACTACCCAGTCCTTAAATCTGATTAATGTTCAATGAACACTTCTTCACTCCTTCACCTGCCTGTCTGGGGTACATTATGCCGAAGCGATGACTGGACGCGACAGGGTGTCTTGTTTTTGTTTTTTTAAGAATGTGGATAAAACGAAGTCTAATCTCCAAAACATTTTAGGCTGAAAACTTAATCAAAAATCAAAATGTAGAGGTATCCAATTTACAATTCATAATTAAGTGATGTGATCTATTTTGCCAACAGTACTTACACATAGAGGTATTGATCCTCCACATTAAAACCTATCCGTGCAGTTATACACACACACACACACACACACACACACACACACACACACACACACACACTGAGTGAACTGAGCACATGTGCTTGGTATATAGCGTCCAGGGAGCAATTGGGGTTAGGTGCCTTGCTCAAGGGCACATTAGCCATAGTACTTGGTGGGATCAGGAATCGAGTCGGGGGACCTTTAGGTTGCAAGGCTAGTTCCTTAACCACAAGACTACAACTGCACCCACAATACTATGACTGCCCACTAGTTATAGTAACAGAAACAGTAACGATTGTTGTGCTAAACCTTTAGTTGGTATAATTCAAGAATGCCACTGACGTGTCCAGAAGCACTGCTGTGTCTGTCTCAGCAGTGCGACACATACTACCACACCACCTTCATGTACAGGCTCTGTGGTGGTCCTGTGGAGAATGCGATCACTGAAGAATATTGTGGGACTTACAAACTATGTAGATAAACAGATGAACTACAGTCTGTAATTGTAGAACAACAAACTGCATCTGTATGACGAGAAAACTCATAGATTGGCCAATGAGTGTAGAAACATGGTGGTATATCTAATAAAGTGGCTGGTGAGGGTTTACCTAAAAAAGTGAAAATGGTTATTTGTTAATAATAATCCCAATTTTTATTACAAAGGACTTAATAAAGAAACCTTTATTCATGTGGTTTGTGGTGGATCAAAGTCTGCAAATGTAATTATAGGGGAAGGTAGTTTAATTATTACTTGAGGCCTGGTTGTAATTTTTCAACGCAGTCAGTAATTAGCACTCAGTTCTAGATTTTCTGGCATAATTACACTGTGCTGAGGAAGAGGCAGAGAAGAAAGCAGAAAGGCCTTTAAATTGAATACAAATGCTTACAGGATCTAAATTATGGAAGGTCGTTTCCGCCACCAAAATAAAAATAAAAAAAAGCTCCACATTGAGGGGAAAAAAAATCCACCATTAAAAATAAAAAAAAATAAAAATCCACAAAAAAAATCCTAAGAAAATTTTATTTCTTGCAGTTGTATGCAGTTAAAGATGTATGCAGTTAAAGATGTATGCAGTTAAAGAAAGAAGTTGTATGCAGTTAAAGATTGTGGTTTATTTTGTCTTGTTTATTTTGTCTTGTGGTTTATTTTGTCCAGCTGTAAATAATACTGCATTAGTCCCTTTCTGATTTGTTATTTCATGTCATCCTTCAACTCAAAATCATTTCACATTTTTCGGAACCATTTTCAAAGGTTTATAACCTTTAAAGCTGATCACGTAGATTATAGAAACCAGGAGCAAAATCTCACACCATTTTGTCTGTAAGTGGTTTAAATGCACCGTGAGAAGCTACTAAAAACTTTGGACTATGTAGGAAGTTAACGTTAACCACCCTCAGTTCTTAAAGCTTGAATAAAATCACAGGTTAAATGTTAAGAAATGCTTATTTTACTAAAGTATATGTAAAAGCATTATCCATATGAAATGTGTCAACTGTAAACCCATCCATCCATCCATTATCTTCCGCTTTATCCTCTATTAGGGTAGCGGTGGGGTTCCCCATGCCCATCCAGGGGAGAACGTTTCGGGTGCTGGGCAGACACACCCAGGACAGGGCGGCAATCTATCGCTGGGCTCACACACACTCACTCTATATGGGGCAATTTGGAGAACTCAGTTGACTTGATCCATGTTTTAAGGCTGTAGGAGGAACCCGGAGCAAACCCACACAGACACGAGGAGAACATGGAAACTCCACCCAAATGGGGATTCGAACCAGGAATCCCTAGCGCTGAGAGGCGAACGTGCTAACCACTAAGCCACCGTGCCGCCCAACTGTAAACCACTTAAATAACCATGTACAGCAAATTAAAAAAATCATGTTCAGCAAAAAGAATTTTTTTTACTCTGATTTTTTTTTTGTGGCAAAAGCAGGCTTCCACGTTAAATGGAACTTAAACCTATAGAGAGTTTAAGTTTGTGCTCTTAAGGCACATTTAGCAAGTGTTTATAGAAGTAAGGACCAAATATCTCTCCCAATTGCTGCTTCATTCGACAAAATACATGCTTGCAGTTTTCACATTATGTTATTATTATAAAACGTTACAGCTTTTGGTCCAGCTTGAATTAAACTCCCAAAACCTACTCTTATATCAGTAGCCCAGCAGTGCTGTGTTGACTAAAATGATTGTTCCACATTATAACATTAAATAGCTATTATAAAACTGAACTAAACTGGACTGGTGTGGTAGCAATCAGAAGGTTGTGGGTTCAAAGCCCAGATTCATGGAAGTCACGAATGTGGATCCTTAACCCTAATTGCCCCAGGCATGCTGTGGTCAACCCTGTGCTCGCTTTGTAAGTCCCCTTGGATAAAAGTATGTAATAAATAACCAAATGTAATGTAATGCCTGTAATGAAAAAATGTAATGTAATGTAAATTACAATAATTTTTTTTTATGTACAAAATATGGGCTTCATGTGATCTATCATAAATCTGACAGACTTTTAGCCTTATGCAAATAAATTTTAAAAATGTGTCATTTTAAATATACATGTCTCATATTTTAAAAGATCCAAAGAAATAAAAGTCTGTAACAAGCTTTATTAGAGAAAACACAGATAAGCTGAAGGATACAGATTTTTTTTCTCATTTGGGAAATAAAGGACCGTTTTATGTTCAACCAGCTTTGCATAATATTTGATTAAACATGAGGCTGTATAATCTCTTTAAATGGTACAACAGGGAGATTTAAACTCATGAGAGATTAGAAAATCCCATAAAATGGTGTCCATGCAAAGCTCCATTTATCCAGCTGATTATTTATGAAGCTGTGTGAACCAAATCCCTCAGGGTTTTTTTTTTTTTTATAATGGTGACTTAATGTCTTATTGCAACTTGAGGTAAATGAAATGACTTGTTGCTGTATTTTTAACAATATAATATGCATGATGTCTTGACCAATTTTGTGTCAGTGAGCTGTTTAACATGAACACTTTCCGATGAAACCAATTCATCTCTTTTACAATCATAAATATACAAAAGATAAGAAAATTAACTAACAAAGCTTGGATGCTGTTAACACACACACACACATATATATATATATATATATATATATATATATATATATATATATATATATATATATATATATATATATATATATATATACATACACACACATATATACATATATATATTTACACACACACACACACACATCTCTTTCATTGCAATAAATATTCACTTAAATGTCACAAAATATGGTCTTTTTGTAGTTTTATTCTCAGACACAGATATACATTATTATGTTAATACATGTCTTTACACCTTTAGTAAATAGTTGGTCAAACAATTTTAGACGATGTAAAGAACACACGTTAGAGGTCTTCAAAATAGCATGTGAAACGTTACTTCTACACAGCTGTCTCTTCTATTCAAGAGTTATTAATAGATTTCTTGCAGTGTCTTAAGGTGGTATGTAAGGGACATGGCATTGTCACAGTATATAAGTAAGCCAAGAGTCAGGGTACCGGAATACTGCTCTTTGAGTCAGCAGCTAATAAATGAAATTACTGAGTTAGAACCGGGGGTTTATGTGCCTGTGTTGATAATTCACTGGTAAGAAAGCAATGAATGTCTGTGTCACAACGCTGCCGCCTATGCGACTCTAAAATGCTGATTTTATGCTGGGAAGATAGAGTTTTAATGTGGAGAACAACATGAGATACAAACACACGTACAGATGCAGGAACGGGCAGGTTTAGTCACCTGATCAGATTGAATCATCCATCCATTATCTTCCACTTTATCCTCTATATTATAGGGTCACGGTGGGGTTCCCCATGCCCATTAAGGAGAGAACGTTTCTGGCGCTGGGCAGATACACCCAGGACAGGACACCAATCTATCGCTGGGCACATACTCACTCACACCGACACACTCAATATGGGACAATTTGAAGAACTCAATTGACCATGATCCATGTTTTTGGACTGTGGGAAGAAACCTGAGAACACGGAGGAAACCCACGCGGACACAGGAAGAACATGGAAACTCCACCCAGATTGGGATTCGAACTGGGAATCCCTAGTGCTGAGAGGAAAATGTGCTAAACACTAAGCCACCTTGCCACCCCAGATTGAATCAAATAAAAAAATTTTAAAAAACACTGTTGTTCCTATAGTGAAGATATGAAAGGATCCATGCCAAGAAAACAAGACCCACATCTTAAAAAGAGGTGTTTCAAATTCGTACATAATACGTAATCAGTCGTTTATATAAAGATGGTTATGCAGCTGAATTCTGAAAATAAAATAAATAAAGTTTATGATCAAAACTGATTTCACATCTTAACCTCGCACCTCTGAAGCATTGAAGGTAATAAATGGCTCAACAACAAAGATGACTCTGTAATAATAGAAGTTATCCAAAGTTTTTATTTGATTCAATCTGATCAGGTGACTGAAACTGCCCGTTCCTGCAGGTTCTTTCAGTACAACATCAGGAAGACCTTTCTTACATTTACATTTGGTCATTTATTGGACGCTTTTATCCAAAGCGACTTACAAGGTGAACACAGGGTTAATCACAACGTCCCTGGAGCAATGAGGGTTAAGGGCCTTGCTCAAGGACCCACATTGGTAACTTTAGTGGACCTGGGATTTGAACCGCCAACCTTCAGATTGACAGCCCAACACCCTAACCACTGAGCTACCCTGCCCCTACTTCTTAACTGAAGATGCTACTCAGCTGTTATTCCAAGCCCTCATCCTATCCCGGGTTGTTCGCCGTAATGCACTGCCTGCAGGTCTCCCTGCTAACACAATCAGGCCTCTACGACTGATCCAAAACTCTGCAGGTCGACTTGTGTTCAACCAGCCCAAATGAACTCATGTCACTCCATTACTCCTCTCTCTGTCTCTCCATTGGCTCCTTGTAGTGGCTGCATTCAGTACAAGACACTGACTCTGATCTACAGGACAATCTCTGGATCTGCCCCTCTTACCTTCACTCTATATTTTCAAAATACACAACAAAGCGTTCACTTCACTCCAGTGATGAATGTCACCTGTTTATTCAACCTCACCGTTGTGCTAATTGTTCAGCACTGCTAAATGGTGGAACCATCTTCCCAACTCTATCTGTAAGGCGGAGTCACTTAGTATCTTTAAGAAACAACTCACAAACACCTGATATAAAACATTTTTTAAAGTGTGCGGGTTCGGATAGTGATCAGGTTTGATAATTCTACAGTGTACTGACTTGTGTTGTTCTCTCGTTTGTAAGTCGCTTTGGATGAAAGCATCTGCTAAATGACTAAATGTAATGTAATGTAATGTAAAAAAAACACCATGTCCTTTGGCAGTTAGCAATTAACTATGATAATTGTAACGTGTGCACGTTTGCGTGAACAAGCAGAAAGGAAGTGAGATGCTTACTTAATAAAGGCTGGAGGCATGTCTCTCTTCATGATCTGGTCCTCTGTGGTCTGTACTGTCTCCTTTCCCACCTAAACACAAGAAACAAATTTGTTCAAACTTTATACCCATTTATAACCATCTCATAATCCAGAACAATACAAACCAATACAAATGTACTTTTTCTTACAATGAATTGCAGGGCAGTTTAAAAGTCTCTGTTTTCCAAACTGGTTAATCTAACTTTGCCATGAACAGTCATATAGGAAGCAGAAGATATTTCTGTCTCAGACCATCATGGGACAAAGGTGCTAATACTGTTTTGATGCCCTGCTTTTATTTATAGTGCCGAGGTCCTTCAAATCTCAACCAGCAATACAGCAATCTGCAATCAATTGTGTGCTGTTATAACAAAAATAAAAACTGATAACAAGCAGCTGGGTCATATTACATGCATGATGCATAAATCACTGAGGTTAAGATCCTTATATACTCGTTTAATTAATTTTACTGCCAGAGATTAGTACTCTTTATGTGAGCTTAATTAAACACCTATTATAAAAGGGGTGGTTCTGGTTCTTAAATCTGATTTAGTTTGTGTGTTTGTGTGAGTGAGTGTATGCCCAGTGATAGATTGGCACCCTGTCCTGGGCCCAAAACGTTCTTCCCTGAGGCATGGGGAATCCCCCCGTGACCGTGAGGATTAGGCGGAAGATAATCAATGAATAAAAGTCGAAAGTATGTGTGTGTGTGTGTGTGTTCGCTATACAAATCCAGTGCCTTGATTACCACAACATTTGACATTCTTACTCTTTGGAACCCTGCAGAGATTTATATACTCTTTACAACCACCAAGAAGCAGCTCAAGGGGTTTTATTTTAGCAATCTTGATCAAACCTTTAACTGCACACCCCACAGCTTGATTTATGGCGTGTGAGTGTGTCATGGCGATGTGATTAGCATTTACGCATTTTGCCGGAAACGTCAACACAAGCCCGGGCAAAACGGCCAAGCGGCTTGTAAAATAGTAAAATATAAACTATATTAAACCTCTCTCATCTCATTATCTTCCACTTATACTAGGGTCGCGGGCCGATACCCCATGCCCATCCAGGGGAGAACGTTACTGGTGCTGTGCAGATACATGAATCAATTACTCAATGTGTTTGGACTGTGGGAGAAAACTTGAGAACACAGAAAAAACATGGAAAGCCACCCAGATTGGGATTCAAAACTGGATCGTCAGCGCTGAGAGGCAAATGTGCTAACCATTACACAACTGTAAACCTAAAATCTTAAGTTAGTGACCTTTTAATAAAAACAGTTTATAAACTTGTATACGTATGGATGGATACTAGACATTGGCTTGACCGAGGTAAAGAGTGGTCTTATGTCTGGGAAAATGTTAGCCATCACACACACACACACACACACACACACACACACACACACACACGGCTGAGCAAATGGATAGAGTCCAAAGCAAATTGCAGGCCAAACACAGTATGAATGCTGCGAGTGACCCGCTTGGCACACAGACTCAGTATCAGTATTTGCCATGTCAGCAAAGCCTCAATAATCTTACTGAGTTTAGGTAGAACTTAATAAATATACAAATAAATAAATACAATATAATAGATCTGCCTAAATACAGCTAATGTCCCAGAAGATTAGCCAAAAGCATTAAACTAACTGTGTAACCTGCACATTTTGTTTGTCATGATTTAATCAATTGGGATCCAGTACCACCATAATGCTTTACTTCAAACACTCAGAGACACTGAACCCAAAGGGCGCATTCCGTGTTTATTCTTAGCTCACCGGTCCCTGGGTTTGTTTGCACTGTCCCTGCTTCAGTTATAACCTAAAGATGTCACAGAAACCACCTAGTTAAATCGATTCTTGACTGAAGAATGACTTGATAAGACACGCTTTTGACTTTGTTTTAGTAATGAGAGAAACGGAAGCATTTACAGAAGTCTAATGTTTAAAATAAAGACTGAAACTAGAGAATGTCTTACTATGCCATTTTAAAATGTGAATCTGATGGGTCAGTGGTATTGTGTTGTGCAGTATTGTTGGTTAGCATGGTGGCACGGTGATTAACACTCCAACCTCATTATATATATATATATATATATATATATATATATATATATATATATATATATATATATATATATATATAGAGAGAGAGAGAGAGAGAGAGAGAGAGAGAGAGAGAGAGAGAGACTATACATTTTACTGTTAATAGTACAGATTTTTATTGCAATAGGCATTGTGTTGATACATGCGTTTTTTTTGCACAACTGGACTGGACTGGCTATTTACACACTACATATTGTTGGTTGCTTAAATGTAAATATTTAGTTTTTTTCATACTCTAGATTTTTATTTTTATTTTATAGAACATGGATCCTCAGCACTGAGAAGCAAACGTGGTACATACTATATCATAGTGCTGCCCAAGTTTAAATAACAAATGTACAATTTAAAATATTTAAAAAGCATTTATACATTTTCAAAAATTGGCAAAAGTCTAGCAATCCAGAGTTGGGTTGCATTATCATCATCATGTAAGTAATGCACATGGAATCATATTGAGGAATCAAATCAATTCATTTATGTTCATATCCAACGTGTTCTGTTGGAACACTGGGTTTAAAGAACAAGCAGCCAATGATTCATTTAGTTGCCTCATTAAATAAAATAAACAGAAAACATAATTTAATACATTGTACACATTTATTCTATAAGAATGTCAAGTTTTGTTTCTCAGTGCCTTAAAACACTTCTTCTAACATACGACACATGTCGAATGTAACCCTTCCCAGGGTAATCTATATTTCTACTCAGTTGGCAGGGGTTACATTAACGTGACCTCCGATGGTGGTAAACAGTGAGGTCAGAAGCCCTATAAGCAGTAATGGCTGATGATTTTGACACATGCCTGACCCGGTCCCAAATTGGAAAATTAGCTCATTAGTACTGACCTGACGATCTGAGCACTCGATACACCAGTGACATCAGTTACGCAGGATCAAACTTATCACAAAGCAATTCCTTCAGTTCCACAGACTTTGATTTAGGTCTGAGTCTCAGCAAAGCAGTCTGTAAACTCAAGTTTAAGTCATTTATTTATATAGCGCTTTTTACAATAGTACATTGTCACAAAGCAGCTTTACAGTTTTAAAAGCCTTTAAAGCCCCAAAGAGAAAGGTGAAGCAACAGTGGCAAGAAAAAAAAAAAACTCTCTGTTATGTTGTTATCTTAAAGAAGAGACCTTGGGAGGACCAAGACTTTGTGGGGGACTCATTATATAAAACTATATAAGTCCATATGAAAACTTTATAAGTCCATTGAGGGCATCCTGCAGGACTGCCAGTCCAATAAAAATCCAGGTTCCATCCAGTAATTCTCGTAGCCGCAGTGACTCGGCAGAACATTTTTTTTAAACTCAGCATCAAGGATGTAGTTCGGGTTCGTATGGAGAACGAAAAGTTCTCACTTGACCCCCGCAGCCCCTACATCCTAACAGTGCACGTTACCAATTGGCCATAACACACACATAATTCTAAAACACACCTGTATTCTATGTGTAAATGGCAAAGGGGTTTTAAAATTCACAAATGTCCAGAAATTTTATTATTGAATATGTATTTTATAAAAATAAATAAATAAAAACATGATATTATTCCAAGGGTGGCACTATAGAGAGAGTAGTGGTTAGCATGTCTGCCCCTCAGCCTTGGAGATCCAGGTTTGAAGCCCACTCTGGTTGGAGTCCTCCCCAAGTCTACTAGGGTTTCCACCAGATTCTCTGGTTTCCTCCCACAGTCCAAAAACATTTAAGGCGATTTGGCTGCTCTACATACATACAGTGTATGGGAGTAAGTGGAGTGGAAGTTAATTTTAGACCATCTTTGTCATTCTGCTCGCTGTCTCTTTTGCTTTTTCACTTTGAAGTGATTTTGTCATGTCTATGTATTCAATGGCTGTCTACATGCACCTGTTTCCACACCCAGTCACAGTCCTTTTACATTAAGTTTTGTTAATTTGTAGACACTTTTATCCAAAGTGACTGAATGACTGGGATCACTCCACAGGGTCAGTCAACTGCCTTGTTTAAAGATCCACATTGGCAAGGTTTAAAATCTTTATATTAATAACCCAACACTTTGGGCTAGCATACACCTTAACTCTGCTGTCCTGTAGTTTCATTATTCTTGTTAAATGTAATTTTAGTGTTTGGCATGTTCGCCTCTTAGCGCTGGGAATTCCAGGTTTGAATCCCAATCCTGGTGGAGTTCCATGTTCTCTCCGTGTCGGTTTGGGTTTCCTCTAGGTCCTCCAGTTTCCATCTACAGTCTGAAAACATGGATTTAAGGGAAATTAATGTTCTAAATTGCCCCATATAGATTGTGTTTGTGTGTGTGTGTGTGTAAGTGAGTGTGCCCAGTGATTGATTGGCATCCTGTTCTAGGTGTATCTGCCCAGCATCTGAAATCCCCTGGATGGGACCATGACCCTACCAGAGGGTTAAGCGGAAGTTAATGTATGAACTTTGGCTGTCAATACAAGCCAAAATGGAAACATAAAGCGAGTGGCCTCATTTCCCCCATTACCCCAACCAACAGTCCACTGCATCAACCACTGCTACATTTTTGTAAATATATAGTCTGTAATTTAAACGGTTCGCATAGCCATGAGATAAATTACTACAGGTTTTTGTGAGTATACAGTTATGTGTACATGAACTCCCAGTGACAGCTTCCATATCAGGGGTTGCTGCTTTCCACATGGACTCTCGGATTCTCTCTCACTCGCTCCCTCTCTTGCTCTCAAGCAGTTAAATCATTACTTGCTGATTACTCCAACATACATGAAGGCTCACAGATCCTTTTAAGGAAACCTCACTTAACAGGAGTCCATAAAAGGCTTCACAACTTTGCATGCAAGTCAGACACGGACACCTTTGATGTAACATTTTAGCAATAAAGTACAGACTGAAAACAAAATAGTGCGAAGAAGAGTTATGGATAATTTAATGCATAATGACTGAAAATGCATGTAACGTAGGTTTCGCCAGGTTTGGATAATATGTGACCCATATGCTTTATTACTGTGATAATGGATTTGAAAAGAGAAGTCCAGGTCACCAGCTGCTCTTTTCTCAGTCAGTCTGCCAGATATCACCCATTACTAATTTCAGTAAGACAGGAATAAAGAATACAGTCATACCTACACTGACTGTACACACGACTGCTGGTTTCTACCCTCAGTGTCCATAAAAATGCACTTTGTTCGTTTATGACCACATACTGTAGTCCTCTTCTTTTTCTTACTGTACTCTTCACAATAATCAAAGCCCTCATAGGACCAGCACAGAACCAGGTATTACTTGGGTAGTGAATCATTCTCAGCAGTGCAGTGAAGTGGTGGTGTGTTAGTGAGTGTTGTGTTTATACCAGTTCATTTCATTTAATTCATTACATTTGGTCATTTAGCAGACGCTTTTATCCAAAGTGACTTACAAAGGGGTTGGGACCTGGTATTTAAACCCACAACCTTCAAACTGAAGCTCAACACCCCAACTACTGAACTACCACATCAACTTCATCCATCCATTATGTTCCGCTTTATCCTCTACAAGGGTCGCCGGGGGGTTCCTCATGCCCTTCCATGGGAGAAGGTTTTGGGCGCTGGGCAGATACACCCACACAAACACACTCTATATTGGGTAATTTGGAAAATTCAATTTACCTTGATCAATTGACCTTGGGTTAAATGTGGAGGATAAAATCCTTTGTGTTTAAGTACAGTAGGGAAAATAAATCACTTTATTACTTATTACTGTACACTTATATATTTTTATTATCACACTGTATAAAACGATGCAGGAATATATTCCAAAATTTTAAATGTAATACACTTTAAATGCTATATAACTAAACTCAGTACTAAATTCTTTTATTCGTAATTATGGGGTAATGAATTTTTCAATAATGTAGAAACTTATACATCACTCAGCAATTAAATGTCTGTTTCACAGCTAAGGGTGCGTTGAAAATATGAGACTGGCTTAAAAGGTAACCATCAGATAAAAACAAACCAGCAACAGTTCAGATATAGACCGACAGCACGGGCCAGACTCCAAGTGAGGTACACAACCTCCTGATAATGTGCATTGCACTGTGGGACAGAAAGAGAGTCGGCGTGTTTTAGGCCACAGATCCTGGTGTACGTTTCTTGGAATTGAGAGTTGACAGAGGAAGCAGTCAGAGAAATGCAGACTACCTTCTGTGCCAGACTCCTGCTCAGCCGAGTGCTCTCATAAGCCATAAAAAGTGTGCTTGAGAAGGGGGGAGGGTTAAAGTCACCTATTCTCTGACATGACCCCCATAATGCCTTGATGATCGAGCAAGCTGCTTAGCTGATTCTCTGTAAATATATTCTGCCAAATTTCCTTGATATATCAAAATAAAGTTTCTCAACAAGAAAATATAAACTAACTTTGCCCTTTTTGAAAGTTTGCTCTTTTTAAATGAACCGGCATATATGGGTTGGGTAATAATAATAATAACAACAACAACAATAGAGGGCTTGAAAAAGCCCCCTAATAATAAACAGAGGGGTGAATTTCCTGAAGAAAATGCAAGTGTGATTGCAGTGTGGCCGTAGAAGGCACAGTGCATACGTATATCCAAGCAATACTGTGAAAGAGGTAAAAAAAATAAAATGGGCGTAGACGGGTAGTAGGTCACTTAATCACACTGCGATTTCACAAGACCAGTCTGGCTGCAGCAATCGCCGACTCCAGCAAATTTAGTTTTTGTGGCTCAAAAATTGGCCATGTTACGGGAGTGCAAATATCACCGTAATGTCAAGTGATTGGGAATTTTGGCTCAGAAAC
The DNA here is from genome assembly GCA_019802505.1 of Corydoras sp. C115. Classification (NCBI taxonomy): domain Eukaryota; kingdom Metazoa; phylum Chordata; class Actinopteri; order Siluriformes; family Callichthyidae; genus Corydoras; species Corydoras sp. C115. Next base: position 801,938 of record JAFMOC010000044.1, read on the forward strand.
ATGGGAATATCTATACAAGCAGTGGTCCCACCGATGAGCTGCACGTGTTCTGTGAAAACCGTGCCGATAGATTGAAAATTGCAGAAGAAAAAAGCTAAATACTTTTTAAATTCATTCATTCATTCATTATCTCCCGCTTTTCCTCTATTAGGGTCGCAGTGGGGTTCCCCATGCCCATCCAGGGGAGAATGTCTCGGGCGCTGGGCAGATACACCCAGGACAGGGCGCCAATCCATCGCTGGGTACACACTCACTCACACACACACTCTATATCGGGCAATTTTAGAGAACTCAATTAACTTGATCCATGTTTTTGGACTGTGGGAGGAAACCGGAGAACCCGGAGGAAACCCACGCGGACACGGGGAGAACATGGAAACTCCACCCAGATGGGGATTCGAACCGGGAATCCCTAGCGCTGAGAGGCGAACGTGCTAACCACTAAGCCACCGTGCCGCCACTTTTTAAATTATTTTTTAAAAAAACATCCCTATATTGGGTTAAATTACTTTATGCTAAATTCATTCTGCTTGTGAAGTATCAAATCTTGACAATTTATGAAAATTGGCTATTTATTAATAGAAAAAAAATTACCACTAATTAGTTATTTCATTGGTTAATGTTTTAATTGATTCATGTGTTGTCATCGACGATGTGAGTGGGAGTTAAGTTTCAGTTTAATTGGAAGTTTAAACGGGAAGTGGGTGAAATAGCATTTGCACACTTTTTACCAGACATAGACAAACAGATGAAGCTAATATAGAGGTGCTAATTATAAAAAAGCGAAACAAATATGGTGATATAATAAAAAAATCTGAGAACAATATATGGCAAATACGGCAATCACAATAATTTTTCTTATATGGCATCATTCCCAAACTCACACATATTTGCAAAAATGTAAATGTCAAATCTGCAAACATAAACAGGTTTAACCAAAACATCAATGAACTTCAGCTCCCACAACTGACGTACATTTACGTAATACAATTCACCATGCTGTAAATCTACACTCACCCATGTATACATGTACAACAATGGCATATATGGGTGTGTGTTTGCGTGTGTGTGTGTGTGTTTGAACTCAAACATGTGTGCCACTTTCCACTTGCAGTTTACTAGCTGTTTTAGAACGTTCTGTTAACCTCTTTAGTGTTGAAAAGGCATATTCCCGGTCATCCGTTCATTAGCTTTCACTTATTACTAGGGTTGCGGGGGGTAAGGGGGTGGGTTCCCTTCCAGAGGAGAACGTTTTGCGTGCTGGGCAGATACACCCAGGACAGGGTGCCAATCTATCGCTGGGCACACACTCACAGACTATATGGGACAATTTAGAGCAGTCAATTTATCCTGAGGCGGCACGGTGGCTTAGTGGTTAGCACGTTCGCCTCTCAGCGCTAGGGATTCCCGGTTCAAATCCCCATCTGGGTGGAGTTTCCATGTTCTCCCCGTGTCTGCGTGGGTTTCCTCCGGGTTCTCCGGTTTCCTCCCACAGTCCAAAAACATGGATCAAGTCAATTGAATTCTCAAATATTGCCGAATATAGAGTGTGTCTGTGTGAGTGAGTGTGTGCCCAGCGATGGATTGGCGCCCTGTCCTGGGTGTATCTGCCCAGCGCCCGAGACTTTCTCCCCTGGATGGGCATGGGGAACCCCACCGCGACCCTAATAGAGGATAAAGCGGGAGATAATGAATTTATCCTGAATCCATGTTTTAGGACTGTTGGAGGATACCCATGCGGACACTGTAAGAACATGGTAACTCCAAGCAGATTGGGATTTGAACCTGGATCCCCAGTGCTTAGAGGTGAATCATTCCCTATTACACATCTTTAATTACTTTTAACATCCCATATGTTTCAGAGCACCAAAGGAAATATGTTTTTCAACGGCGTTTACATCAAACTAAAATGAAAACTGAAATGTGTTAGGATTATGTCCAGTTGATTCAACCCCCAAACTAGCACCCAGAGCTAATACAGACTGTCAAAACTGAGACATGGTTTCTAAAAGGTGAACATAGACTGATTCATTAGGCTAAGGTTAAAACTACAGTCAACATGCACCTTGCGAACCCATATGTGGTAGTGAGGTCGTGTGATATAGAGGTACTCAGGGTTTTTAAACACCACTTACAATGACGACAACGAGAGAGCATTCAGAGTGGAACCGGAATGTGACTTATTTAAACTATCCACAACATATCAACATAACCTCACATCGGCTGTATATACACGTAGCGATTTGGATAAGCTGGGTGTGTAATCCCCATTATGTATGTGTAATTTAATTTTGTTGATTAAATAGTTTTTCTTTATTTTCTTTTTTTTTTATGTATACATGTGTATGTATTACGGCTGCAACAATGAATCGATAAAATCGATAAAAATCGATTATCCAAAGTATCGATAATGAATTTCCATTATCGATTCGTTGGGTCGCGCGATTTCCGCGTTACTCGCGATGTCGCAACCGCTTACGTCACATGTAGCGCTTCAATAACGCTGGAAAAAAATAGCGGGTTAAACAGAACGAGGCGGAGTCTGCAAAACAAGTCGATAAATCTACAAATGAGACACAGCCAACGCTGAAACTAAAGAACGTGGAACATGCAGCTCTGCGAACATCCGCAGCAGCACGGTGATGATACAGCTCCTGAAATAAACACTGATGAGGATGAAGCTGAACAGCAGATAAATCACTACAACATCCCGAGATTCTTTAGTTCTGAAGTAAATCCTAACACTGTGAGACCGGCAGAGCAGCGTCATGCTGTATTTGGTTGTTAACTGGATAATAACAGCGATAGAGAACGTGTCTTCCGGGCGTCCCGGTTTATTTTTTAAAGTGAGGATATGTCCTGGTTTTTAGCGGAGCAATAGCAGCACGCGGGATTGACGCGCACACGCGCACGGCGTAAAAGTACGCGGCTTTAAATGTCCCGGCACTGAGAGACTGCGCGCGGCGCAACCCCCCCCCCCTCGCTTTCAGACTGCGTCGAGACAAACAGGGGAAGCCTTGTACACGGTGTGCAAAGCAGCCATATGTCCCGGTGTCCAATTGAAATTTCACACGAGGTATTTTTTTTGTTAACTGGCTAATTTGTTAATTTATTTTTTTTCCTGATTAATTCATTTGTTAATTATTTTTTTCCAATAGGCTACAGAACAGACAATATTTGGTTTATTACTGAGGGCAACTGAGTATCATGTGTTGTTTGGAGTTGACTTTTGTTGTTAAGTGAGGGATGGTTAGATGATACATTATTTCTTTCATTGTGCTTTTCATTAATTACAGGAAATGTTAACTTAAACATTTTGAATAAAATTACTATTTATAATTCTATAGAATAATTTTACTGAAAAACATACATCTTTGGATAAAAGTGTCTGCTAAATGATTAAATGTAAAGACATGGAATTTTTTTTTTTAATTTATCCGATTCATCGATTAATCGAAAAAATAATCGACCGATTAATCGATTATCAAAATAATCGTTAGTTGCAGCCCTAGTATGTATGTATATATTTATAATTGTTATTATTTTATTTTGGGTTGTGTTTTTGTCATGATGTAATGTTTTTGTCATGATGTATGTAAAATCTTAAAATTAGGGCGGCACGGCGGCTTAGTGGTTAGCACGTTCGCCTCTCCTGGTTCGAATCCCCATCTGGGTGGAGTTTCCATGTTCTCCCAGTGGGATTCCTCCCACAGTCCAAAAACTGTTTCCTCCCACAGTCCAAAAACATGGATTAAGGTGAATTGAATTCTCCAAATTGCCCCATATAGAGTGTGTATGTGTGCGTGTCTGTGTGAGTGAGTGTGTGCCCAGCGATAGATTGGCACCCTGTCCTGGGTCTATCTGCCCAGCGCCCAAAACGTTCTCCCCTGGATGGGAATAGATAACCCCCCCCCCCCGACACACACACACACGCGACCCTGGTATAGGATAAAGAGGAAGATAATGAAAAAAATAACAATTTTTAAAAAATTCAAATAGAACCAGCGCAATACATGTCCACTCCACCGCTAAGACTTAAAAATAGCACTCCTCCCCAGGTAATCTCCCAACCCTCCTATATACCTATGGCCCCACCCTCGAGCCAAACCACTTGGCACTTACCTCTCTATGGGTAACCACCAAACTATTTATATTTCTCGAACATTCAACAATACATCAAACTTTTGCACATTATATATTTTGTACCCACTAGTAAGTATACTTATGGTTGATCACTTGTTGTGCATTTTAATAGTTCTTTTTTTTAGGAAGCAGGTGTTTTAAAACTCTCCTGTCCCTTCCCCCCCTCCAAGGAAGGATGCAAACGGCACCCCACACCCCCACGCCAACAGTCCCAGGTAAGTTGTCCATAAATCGTCTCTAAGCAGTCTTGGGTTCTATTATTGGGAGGATGGTGATGTGTATGAGCTCATAACATCACACAATATCTACACTATACCAGGAAATGTTTTTAAGGAAATGCACAATTCAGGAAACCAAATGCAAATCTGAAATCCGCAGGATTCTGGCAGGAGTGATACAGAAGTGTACAGTGTGGGCTGCAAACACTCAATGATCCTGTGACTCTAACTAACTAACACCTACGATACACCAAAAAGCCTCTTTAAAACACATTCGGAATGTGTCCTTCGATATAAAGTACCAATCAAAAGTTTGGACACACCCCTTACTTGATTTATGTTTCCATCATTTACCATATAGATGGACTTTGTAGTTTTACAATTACACACTGTAATCCATCTGTTTTCTTGTTAGTGCAGACTAATGTTTTCCGATTTTTGTTATTCCACCATTTTTGTCTCCCATTCTTCTCCTGCAATTTTCGCCCGATCAACAGGACTTTCGCAGAAAACACCCGGCTCATTGGTGAGACCATTGCTTGTATACAGCTAAGGAATTGGTCAAACCGTTCCCAAGATATTTCTATTTATAAAATTCTCATTCACTTTGTATTACAATGATATTTGCACTTCCATAACTCTGCCAATTTTCGAGCTACAAAAGCAAAATCCGCTGAAGTTGGAGAATGCTGCAGCCAGACCAGTCTTGTAATTTCTGTCCACTCGTGATCACTTTTCAAATTTTTGTTTATTTCCTATGGGAATAAAATCTGATATTTAAAGTGCCATAATTCTGACAATTTTTGAGCTACAAACACGAAACTCGCCACGTCCTGAGTGATTTACAGAGACACCCACCAGCTCAAAACACAGACTGCACAAATTGCACTTTCTATTTATTTTTTATCAGTCTTCAAAAATTCTCGCATTTCTCCTCCTCACTCTAACCACACCCTACCACGCCCACTTTTTTTTTTTTTTTTTTTTTTTAACCTTGTTCACTGTTTTGCTTTGATATACTTAGGCATAACGTCTTTATTGGAGACATAGTCCTGTTTCCACCCAGAGCACCTATTAAAGATGTACAGCACCAGACAGAAGTTTGGACACGCCCCCTCTCTACTCCACTTATTTTCCATCATCTTAGTTCCACTTACTGTAAAGATGGACTTTGTAGTTCCAGACTGTAGTCCACCACAGAGCCGGTATTATTTGGTTGGTGAATCAGTGTCACCTCATTGAGACTGCTGGGATAGGAATAATGCACCAACCAAATAATCCCTGCTCTGTGGTGGTACTATTGGGGTCCTGACCATTAGAACAAAGTACACAGTATGTACTGAAGAACACAAACAGATGGACTACAGTCTGGAATTGTAGAACTACGAAGTCCATCTTTACAGTAAGTGGAACTGAGAACATGGACAATAAGTGGAGCAGAAAGGGGGCATGTCCAAATTTCTGACTGGTTCTGTGCATCTTTGAACAGGTGCTCTTGAAGGGAACAGGATTATGTCTCCAATAAAGACGCTGATGTCTGAGTCTTCCCCAGGCAGGGAGTCACTTTCCCTGAGGCCAGCCACTGTGAGACGGTGTTACTTCCCACTCACATAGTCCTATTTATTCCCTTTCGACATTCCTGCTCTATATTTGTAACATACACATTACACAATAATCTATTACATACAGACACAGCGTCATAATGCAACAGGAACACCGGTACTTAATCACTTGTGGCCAAATCTTTGAGCTGAAATCATCTCAGACAACATACTTGGTCCAAAATTCATTCATCTATTTAGGCTTGTGGTAATTTGCAGTTAATCTACAGCCTGACAGATGACGATGCCGTAAGCAGCTGCTCCAGTTTGCGGATTGTATAAATGAGCATTCGATATCTTAACCTTGTTCTGAGTAACATTCATGGACACTTACAGCCATGTAGCTTACACTGAGACTACAAACTGAATTCACTGCCATAACTGTTAGATCATAAGCATCACTTTGACAAAAGTCTGTGTGAGACAAATGGATTCCCATATACTGTCCAAATAAATGTAAAGATAGATAGATAGATAGATAAATAGATAGATCGATAGACAGACAGTTTCAAGGTTAACTGGCTGCTCTAAATTGCCCCATTTAAATTGCCCTTATATAGGTGCCCTGTCTTGGGTGTACAAAAAAAAAAAAAATATATATATATATATATATATATGGCTTAGTGGTTAGCATGTCGTATCTCAGCCCTGGGATCCAGGTTTAAATCCAAAACTGGGTGGAGTGTCTATGTTCACCCCGTGTCCGTGTGGATTTCCTCCGGGTTCTTCAGTTTTCTTCCATAATGCAAAAACAGAGTAAAAACAGCTCTAATTTGCCATTATTTAAACACAACTAATTATTGTGTGTGTGCGCCCAGTAATGTACTGGCGCCCTGTCCTGGATGTATCTGCCCAGCACCTGTAATAGATAGATGGGCATGGTGAGCCCCTATAAAATGAAGCGAAACATAATAAGATGAAGGGTGGCGCGTTGGCTTAGTGGTTAACACATTCGCCTCTCAGCGCCGTGAATCCAGGTTCGAATCCCAAACTGATTGGAGTTTCCATATTCTCCCTGTGTCCGTGTCAGTTTCCTCAGGGTTCTCCAGTTTCCTCCCACAGTCCAAAAACATAGATTCATGGTAAATTGGCTACTCTAAATGTGTGTTTGTGTCTGAACACACTCTATATGGGGCAATCTGGAGAATTCAATTGCCCTTGATCCATGTTTTTGGACTGTGAAACCGGAGAACCCGGAGGAAACCCACGCGGACACGGGGAGAACATGGAAACTTCACCCAGAATGGGATTGAAACCGGGAAATCTCTAGTGCTGAGAGGACCACTAAGCCACCGTGCCGCCCCGCTATATATATATATATATATATATATATATATATATATATATGTGTGTGTGTGTGTGTGTGTGTGTGTGTGTGTGCCCAGCAATTAGATTGGTGCCCTGTTTTGAGTGTAAACCCCCCCTCATGACCCTAGTAGAAGATTAGGGGGAAGATAATGAATGAATGAACAAATGACTGAATGAAAGGATAGTAAGATGAGATTATAAAGTTGTATTTAGTACATTACACTTTTTGTTAGTACGTCTGCTGTGGTCAGTCATTCAGAATGAATAGTTCTCTAGAGAACCTGCCAAAGACCTGCTTTAAATCTTTTGAAACAAAATGTATAGTTCTTGTCACATTCAGTGTTCAATGCAAAAGAAGCGAGATTAAATCTCTTAACAGTCTAATGCAGTTCCAACAGAGTAAAGAACATACCAGCCACAGCAGATCTTGTTGCCGTGGGCATAACGGGCAAATGAAGAAAAGCAACCTTGTTGTTTGTGAGATTAATGCTTGTGTTTTCTTGGAAGCAGGATCTATGTATCAGAGCTGTGAATAGATAATATCCATGGTCTGTCTTTGGTTTCCCAAAAGGCACTACAGCATCTATCTTAAGACTTCCTTGAGACAGTAGAACATAAATCACTCTGAACGCCTCACGATGCCAGACGATGACGGTATAAAGTTCAGTCCGACTCAAAAAGTCTCAAGTGTTTCAGTTCCACCTTTAAGTTTATTTTCAGAATACCAACTCATTTGCCAGTCAGGGTTCAACAACTTCATCCTGTTTAATGCAGCAACAACGTAAAATTAGGCACATAAAACTGGCAGCTGGGCATTTAAACACAGATAATGCCGTTACTGTCAACAGAGCAGGGAATCCCTGCAATTCATTCTCCACTGAGAGCTAAGCATGGAGTGACAGAGTAAACCGGCAGCACATTCTCAATGCTCTACAAACACAAACCCATTTTGCATTCCATTATGCAAACAACCAGTCTTTCCACCACTCCTGGGTTTTGAAGGTAGGTGTATTCAAACATCAAACTGACATCAAAAACAATTCCGATCTGAACGTGAATTAATAGTGCACACATGTCCATATATTCCAGATAATAATACAAAATATTATCAGTTGTTGAGAGAGCATTTGTCAGAAAGAGTTGTGAGTTGTGAATGGTGTTGTGTAAAGAGACCAATAAAAACCACCACACAGTGACAAAAAAGCTGCGATCACATTTCATATGGCAAAAGGCCACCCATCAAAGCCGGGTGCCAAATTTGAGACATTTCAAAGGCCAGCAAAATCACCAGGCCTCAAACCCCCCACCAAAACATTTGGGCTTATTTGAAACAGCAGGTGAAACTCTGAAATAGAGATCATAAACTCGAGCTGATTGCAGGACTCAGAGGAGTGGGCTAAAATTGACAGGAACTCAGTGTCCAGGAACTCAGTGAGTCCTTGCCTTCTACGTCTGGCACCAGAGAAATGACACAAGTAGAATACATGTTCACAGTGATGTTTGGCGAAGTTTATTTTACAGTTAAGCAGAAAGATGAAAGGTTTCAGTTTGAACCCAGCAAACCACCATATTTTAGCTAAACTGGACTTTCTACTCATTTTAAACAGTCTAATACAACATTCCTTTTTAAACACGCAGCAGATGCATTACCTACCTTTGTTAATGCAACAAATAAGACATAAAAAGATACTTGGATGATAAAAATTTTACAAGTTGTGATTCACAGTGTTAAAATTCACACATTTTAGGGCTGCGTGATTTTGCAAAAAATGTCATATTGTGAATATTGGGGACAACATTGGGAACTACAACCAGACATCCATGCCTACTATCTTGAGTATTAAGGGAAATTACAGATTACTGATTATCAGATTTATATTTGGTCATTTGCCAGACGCTTTAATCCAAATAAACTTGCAAAAATCTCAACTTGGTTGGGGTCAGAGCACTGGGTTGGTACAGCACCCCCTGGAGCAATGAGGGTTAAGGGTCTTGCTCAAGGACCCACACTGGTAACTTCAGTGGACCTGGGATTTGAACCTACAACCTTCAGATGGATAGCCCAACACCCTAAACACTTATATAGTGTGGTTATATAGATATAAATATAGTGTTTGTATGTGTGTCTTTGTGAGTGAGTGTATGCTCAGAGATGGATTGAGGTCTTGTCCTTGATGTATCTGCCCAGCGCCCAAAACGTTCTCCCATGGATGGGTATGGGATTCCCCCTCCCCCGATACTATCCTAGTCCCTAGAATACATTTTGATTAAATCATTAATAAATTAAATTAAATTAAATCCTGTTTAAGGCTGCCTAAACCATTGCACAGAATTCATAAAATAAAATGCCAAACAAAACAACATTAACATTAACAACCCAACACAGTAACCACTCAGCTACCACACCTGTTGTTGTGCTCAGATCAGACAAGACCCCCTTCCAATTTATACACATTGATCACACTTTATTTAAATACAATTTCCAATGTTACTCACTCACATCACACACAACATCACATGGTTGTTACCCTGGTGGTCTTTTATTAAATGTAATTAGATTGGATCAGCATTGGATTATTCTATTTTTTTCTAAATAAAGAAAAACATGCGATAAATCCAAATAGAATAAATTTTATTGCTAATGTCATATGTTCATGTTCTAATGTCCATGTTCTCTGTGTCCGCTGGGTTTCCTCCCACAGTCCAAAAATGGGTTCAAGATAAACTGAATGATCTAAATTGCCCCAAATAGTGTGTGTGTTTATGTGTGTCTGTATGCCCAGTGATAGACTGGTTCTCCCCTGAATGGGTATGGGGAACCCTCCCGTGACCCTAGTAGAGTATTAAGCGGAAGATAATTAATGAATGGTATATGGATAAAAGAACAATTATCCAATGGGGGGCTCATTATAGCTGATACCCATTATTAAGTATCAGCGAAAAAATCTTAACCAAAAATCCATAGATGAGGTGGTAGATCAGTGGTTAAGAGACGGTGCTATGAATCTGAAGGATGGAAATGCAAACTAATCAGCGCTAAGTCCACTAAAAAGTTACCAATGTAGGCCCTTAAACAAGGCTCTGCTGTATCATGACACTGAACTATAATCCCATGTATCGAGATGGGATACCTGTAAGTCACTCTGGATAAAAGCGTTTGCAAAATAACAATGTAATGAAGTAATTATTTTACTTTATACAAACACATTGCTAACAACTGCGATTAGATTAACCGTGCAACACAAACCCAATTTCATACTACCACACATAAGCAACAAGATCAAAGAGATCACTATATTAATTATACGACAAACAACTTTTTTAAGTGCTATTGTAACTTTACTACACCCAAGTAACTTTAGAAACTGCAAACCAATTGTGCAATTTGCAATTGTGTTGTTGCAACACTATGATTAAGTGACTCACAAAATATTAACACTATAGTGAGAATCCCATACAACATCTAATGTGTACTTTACATATACCACATGCCCACAGTTTAGGAATGTTGCAACATCACAACTGCAAGACCTCACATTCCAACACCATTTGAGTCAACACCTCATCTTAGTAAGTACAACAGCTTCCACTCTTCTGAAAAGGCCTTGTGACCTATCCTGACCTAAAGCCTAGGCTATTAATAAAAATGTTGGCTTAGTGGTTAGCACGTTGCTTCTCAGCGCTGGGATCCAGGTTTTAATCCTGAGCTGGGTGGAGTGTCTATGTTCCCCACGTATCTGTGTGGGTTTCCTCCGGGTTCTCCGGTTTTCACCCACAGTCCAAAAACATGAATTCTAGGGCTCTAAATTGCCCTTATTTAAATTACCCCTATATAGTGTGTGTGTCTGTGTGAGTAAGTGTGTTCCTAGCGATGGATTGGCACCCTGTCCTAAGTGTATCTGCCCAATGTTCTCCCCTTGTCGAGCATGAGAACCCCACCCCCCACAACACTAGTCCCTAGGAGAGCATTAAGGGAAAGCTAATGAAATGAAATTAACTTGCCCCTATATAGTGTAAGCATGTCTCCGTGAGTGAGTGTGTGCCCAGCGATGAACTGGCACCCTGTTCCTGACTGCATCTGACCAGCGTCCTAAATGTTATCCTTTGAATGGGCACGGGGAACCCCCACACGGCCCACCCTTAGTAACTAGTATATGATTAAGAAAAAGATAATGAGATGAGATGAGTCCCAAATGTGTTTTAAGACTTCTGAACACTGCATTCCCATCTTATGAAATAAACTCATCGGACCTCGCAGATCACTCTCAGGTTAACACCCACACTAAATAGTCAATGTATAATTCATTTATTCATTTATTATTCATTCATTCATTATCTTCCACTTTATCCTCTATTAGGGTCGCAGTGGGGTTCCCCATGCCCATCCAGGGAAGAACGTTTCGGGCGCTGGGCAGATACACCCAGGACAGGGTGCCAATCTATCGCTGGGCACACACTCACTCACACTGACACGCACGCATACACACTCTATATGGGGCAATTTGGAGAACTCAATTGACTTGTTCCATGTTTTTGGACTGTGGGAGGAAACCGGAGAACCCAGAAAAAACCCACGCAGACAGGGGGAAAACATGGAAACTCCACCCAAATGGGGATTCGAACCAGGAATCCCTAGCGCTGAGAGGAGAACATGCTAACCACTAAGCCACCATGCCGCCTCATTGATTTATTATCTTCTGCGAAATCCTACATTAGAGATACTGGTGGGTTCCCCATGCCAATCCAAGGGCAAATGTTTTGGATGTTGGGCATATACACCCAGGACACTTTTCAGGTGCCAATCTATTGCTGTACACACTCACAGACACACAATAAATGGGGCAATTTAAAGTGAATTCACAAGAATTCAAACCTGGATCCCCAGCGCTGAGTGGCGAACGTGCTAATCAATAAGCCACTTTGCCGCCCTAGAAGTATAACAGTCTAAATTTTAAACAAACTAAAAATTGTATGTTGTAGCACTTAACCCAAACCCTTAAAAAAAACATGTCCAAACACTTTAATCCACATAGTAGTCGACAAGGGTGGGGTCGACAAGTAGTTAGTGGTTAGGGTATTGGACTATTAATCTAAAGGTTCAAATTCCAGGTCCAATGAGGTTATCACTGTGAGTCCTTGAGTAAGACTCTTAACCCTCATTGCTCCTGGGGGGCTGTACCAACCATGTGCTCTGATACTTGTAAGTCGGTTTGGACAAAAGCATCTACAAAATGCAGCACTGAAGAATAAATTGCTGATTTAAATATAAGGATATGTTATTCTTATTTGTTATATATGTCTTATATGTTCTGATAAGGTGGCTTGGTGGTTAGCATGTCCGGTTTGAATCCCAATCTGGGTGGAGGGTGGACTTTCCATGTTCTCCCCGTGTCTGCGCGGGTTTCCTCCGGGTTCTCTGGTTTCCTCCCACAGTCCAAAAACATGGATCAAGGTCAGTTAGCTGCTCTAAATTGCCCCATATAGAGTGTGTTTGTCTGTGTGTGTGTGTGAGTGTGTGCCCAGCGATAGATTGGCGCCCTGTCCTGGGTGTAACTGCCCGGCGCATAAGACGTTCTCCCCTGGATGCCCCCCCCTCCCACGAGCGATTCGTTTATTCAAAAATTTTCATCCAAAACCATCATTTATTAGACCTGAATGTGCTATCCACTGCTGACAGACATATCCATCCATCCATCAGCTTCCGCTTTATCCTCTATTAGGGTCACGGGGGGGAGAGCGCACATCCAGGGGAGAACGTCTTGGGCGCTGGGCAGATACACCCAGGACAGGGCGCCAATCTATTGCTGGATACACACTCACCCACACAAACACACTCTATATGGGGCAATTTGGAGAACTCAATTGACCTTGATCCTTGTTTTTGGATCCATGTTTCCCGGAGTAAACCCACGCGGATACGGGGAGAACATGGAAACTCCACCCAGATTGGGATTCGAACCGGGAATCCCTAGTGCTGAGAGGAGAACATGCTAACCACTAAGCCCGCTGACAAACATATTTCCTATGTAATTTCATTTTATCCAATATAGCTAATGAATGATCAAACAAAACGAATGTAACAACAGTTTGAAAAATGGATAAATTCACTCATGAAAGGGCACTTTTTAAAGAGAACAGAGGGGCAAATAAGGGATCTGGGCTAAAGCCCCTGATGTTTCAAAAGCCTAAAAACGCCCCTGGCGCGGAAGATAATGGATATGTTATTAGAATTATACATTCATTCATTCATTATCTTCCGCTTTATCCTCTATTAGGGTCGCGGGGGGGGTGGGGTTCCCCATGCCCATCCAGGGGAGAACGTTTCGGGCACTGGGCAGATAGACCCAGGACAGGGCGCCAATCTATCGCTGGACTCACACTCACACAGACACGCACGCATACACACTCTATATGGGGAAATTTGGAGAATTCAATTGACTTGCTCCATATTTTTGGACTGTGGGAGGAAACCGGAGAACCCGGAGGAAACCCACACAGACACGGGGAGAACATGGAAACTCCACCCAGATGGGGATTCCAACCGGGAATCCCTAGTGCTGAGAAGCGAACGCTAACCACTAAGCCACCGTGCCGCCTATTAGAATTATTCATTCATTCATTATCTCCCGCTTTATCCTCTATTAGGTTCGCGGTGGGGTTCCACATGCCCATCCAGGGGAGAACGTCTCGGGCGCTGGGCAGATAGACCCAGGACAGGGTGCCAATCCATCGCTGGGCACTCACACAAACACACTCTATATGGGGCAATTTGGAGAATTCAATTGACTTGCTCCATATTTTTGGACTGTGGGCGGAAACCAGAGAACCCAGATGAAACCCACGCGGACACGGGGAGAACATGGAAACTCCACCCAGATGGAGATTCGAACCGGGAGTCCCTAGTGCTGAGAGGCGAACGTGCTAACCATTAAGCCACCGTGCCGCCTATTATTAGTGTCACGGTGGGGTTCCCCATGCCCATCCAGGGGAGAACGTCCCGGGCGCTGGGCAGATAGACCCAGGACAGGGCGCCAATCCATCGCTTGGCACACACTTACTCACTCACATAAACACACTCTATATGGGGCAATTTGCAGAATTCAATTGACTTGATCCATATTTTTGGACTGTGGGAGGAAACCGGAGAACCCGGAGGAAACCCACGCAGACACGGGGAGAACATGGAAACTCCACTCAGATGGGGATTCGAACCAGGAATCCCTAGTGCTGAGAGGAGAACGTGCCAACCACTAAGCCATCGTGCCGCCTATTAGAATTATTCATTTATTTATTATCTTCTACTTTATCCTCTATTAGGGTCGCGGTGGGGTTCCCAAAGCCCATCCAGGGGAGAACATCTCAGGCACTGGGCAGATAGACCCAGGACAGGGCGCCAATCCATCGCTGGGCACACACTCACTCACTCACACAAACACACTCTATATGGGGCAATTTGGAGAATTCAATCAATATTTTTGGACTGTGGGCGGAAACCGGAGAACCCGGAGGAAACCCACGCAGACACGGGGAGAACATGGGAACTCCACCCAGATGGGGATTCGAACCAGGAATCCCTAGTGCTGAGAGAAGAACGTGCCAACCACTAAGCCATCGTGCCGCCTATTAGAATTATTCATTCATTTATTATCTTCTACTTTATCCTCTATTAGGGTCGCAGTGGGGTTCCCCATGCCATGCTCCCCATCCAGGGGAGAACGTCTGAGGCGCTGGGAAGATAGACCCAGGACAGGGCACCAATCCATCGCTGGGCACACACTCACTCACACAAACACACTCTATATGGGGCAATTTGGAGAATTCAATCCATATTTTTGGACTGTGGGAGGAAACCAGAGAACCCGGATGAAACCCACACGGACACGGGGAGAACATGGAAACTCCACCCAGATGGGGATTCGAACCGGGAGTCCCTAGTGCTGAGAGGAGAACATGTTAACCAGTAAGCCACCGTGCCGCCTATTATTAGTGTCGCGGTGGGGTTCCCCATGCCCATCCAGGGGAGAACGTCCCGAGCGCTGGGCAGATAGACCCAGGACAGGGCGCCAATCCATCGCTGGGCACACACTCACTCACACAGACACACTCTATATGGGGCAATTTGCAGAATTCAATTGAATTGATCCATATTTTTGGACTGTGGGCAGAAACCGGAGAACCCGGAGGAAACCCACGCAGACACGGAGAGAACATGGAAACGGATTCGAACCTGGAATCCCTAGTGCTGAGAGGAGAACGTGCCAACCACTAAGCCATCGTGCCGCCTATTAGAATTATTCTTATTTTATATGGAATAACCTTTGTAGTTTTGGTATGTGCACGTGTGGAAACACTTCGCCGGGAGTTCAGGTGTCAAACCCGCAGAAGTGTCACTGCCCACGGAGCCCGAGAGTCGTGACCGATCTGAAAGCTGGAGCTCACCCGCACTAGGTTGCTGACAGCCGCCTGCACAGCGGCCACCGGCGCGGTCAGATCGGGAATGGCTTTCCCATCAACTTCTCCCTCCTCATGCATGATGACCAGGTGCGAGATCTGCTGAGCCACCGGCTCCAGGATACTCTCGATCGTCTTCGTGTGGAACACCGGCATCGTGGATCTCGACGCTGCCCCACTCTAACGCGCAAAAGACGGCGGCGACAAGCACCCGCTCCTCCCGCTGTCCGCTTCGAAGCCGAGCCGAGCCGATCCGATCCGGAGCTCCCGACGCGGCTCCCCGTCATGCGGCGTGGTCACCGAATCCTCCGCGCTGCTCGCTTCTGACCCCCTGCCTCGCAAACGGCAGAAGCTAGCGACCAATCAGAGGCGGGGTATTAGCACCGGCCGCCGCTCTGATTGGTTAATCAGCTGGCAGCGAGCACAAACTGCTACCTAAACAACGCAAAACGCGCTGTGCCCAAACATGGACTGTGCAGATTCCTCTCACCACACATCCCCAGAATGTCTTCACAAAGATATCTACTCCCAGTCAGCTTTCAAATTCATTCATTCATTCATTCATTCATTCATTATCTTCCGCTTTATCCTCTATTAGGGTCGCGGGGAGGGGGGTGGGGGTTCCTCATGCCCATCCAGGGGAGAACGTCTCGGGCGCTGGGCAGATAGACCCAGGACAGGGCGCCAATCCATCGCTGGGCACACACTCACTCACACAGACACACACTTTTCATTCATTCATTCATTCATTATCTCTCGCTTTATCCTTTATTAGGCGCCAATCCATCGCTGGGCACTCACACAAACATACTCTATATGGGGCAATTTGGAGAATTCAATTGACTTGATCCATATTTTTGGACTGTGGGAGGAAACCGGAGAACCCGGAGGAAACCCATGCAGACACGGGGAGAACATGGAAACTCCACCCAGATGGGGATTCGAACCGGGAATCCCTAGTGCTGAGAGGAGAACATGCTAACCACTAAGCCGCCTATTACAATTATTCATTCATTCATTATCTCCCGCTTTATCCTCTATTAGGGTCGCGGTGGGGTTCCCCATGCCCATCCAGGGGAGAACGTCTCGGGCGCTGGGCAGATACACCCAGGACAGGGCGCCAATCTATCGCTGGGCACACACTCACTCACACAGACACACTCTATATGGGGCAATTTGGAGAACTCAATTGACTTGATCCATGTTTTTGGACTGTGGGAGGAAACCGGAGAACCCGGAGGAAACCCACGCGGACATGGGGAGAAAATGGAAACTCCACCCAGATGGGGATTCGAACCGGGAATCCCTAGTTCTGAGAGGCGAACGTGTTAACCACTAAGCCAGCTTTCAAATTACATTTACATTTCCATTTGGTCATTTAGCAGACGCTTTTATCCAAAGGGTTAATCACAACATCCCTGGAGCAATGAGGGTTAAGGGTCTTGCTCAAGGACCCACATTGGTAACTTCAGTGGACCTGGGATTTGAACCCTCAACCTTCAAATTGATAGCCCAACACCCAAACCACTGAGCTAATGCTGCCCTAATTAACAAAATCGTTAATAATCTGGTCTTTCGTGACGTGATCTAGTCCAGTTTTTAACGAAACGATCAGCGTAACAGGATTCCTGATTCTAGAACAGTCAAAAACTATCAATAGACTCATTCATTATCCTCCGCTTCATGCTTTACTAGGGTTGCAGTGGGGGTTCCCCATGCCCATCCAAATTGACAGCCCAACGCCCTAACCACTGAGCTACCGCTCCCTTTTAAAATAACAATTTGATTTCACGCAGTGACATTTGTTGATAGGTTATTTATTAATTAGCTGTTAGGTTATGCGTACCAGGCATTACCTAACAGCTAATTAATAACCTAACAACAAATGTTAGGTGACTTAGTGGTTAGCAGGTTCTCCTCTCAGTGCTAGGGATTCCCGGTTCGAATCCCAATCTGGGGGGAGTTTCCATGTTCTCCCTGTGTCTGCGTGGGTTTCCTCCGGGTTCTCCGGTTTCCTCCCACAGTCTAAAAGAGTGTGTGCCCAGCGATAGATTGGCGCCCTGTCTTGTCTCCGGTTTCCCTCCACTGTACAAAAACATGGATTAAGGTGTGTTCTGAATTCTCCAAATTGCCCCATGTAGAGTGTGTTTGTGTGTGTGAGTGAGTGTGTGCCCAGTAATAGATTGGCACCCTGTCCTGGGTGTATTTGCCCAGCGCCCAAAACGTTCTCCCCTTGATGGGCATGGGGAACCCCCCCGCGACCCTATTAGAGGATAAAGCGGAAGAAAATGGATAGATGAAATTCTCAAAAAATTGCCCCATATAGTGTGTGGGTCTGTGTGAGTGAGTGTGTGCCCAGCAATAGATTGACACGCTGTCCTGGGTGTATTTGCCCAGTGCCCAAAACGTTCTCCCCTGGATGGGCAACCCCCCCCTCCCCTCCCCCCGACCTTAGTAGAGGATAAAGCGGAAGATAATGGATGGATGAGTTATGCATACACACTAATGGTGGCCCAGATTAAACAGGTTTATCTTACAGCCATGCTCATCCAGGGGGAGAATGTTTCTGGCGCTGGGCAGATACACCCAATCCAATTTATTGCTGGGCACACTCACTCATACAGAAAGGCACACACCACATGGGACAATTTAGAGCATTCAATTTACCTTGAGGGCAGGCACGGTGGCTTAGTGGTTAGCACGTTCGCCTCTCAGCGCTAGGGATTCCCGGTTCGAATCCCCATCTGGGTGGAGTTTCCATGTTCTCCCCGTGTCTGCGTGGGTTTCCTCCGGGTTCTCCGGTTTCCTCCCACAGTCCAAAAACATGGATCAAGTCAATTGAATTCTCAAAATTGCCCCGTATAGAGTGTGTCTGTGTGAGTGAGTGAGTGTGTGCCCAGTGATGGATTGGCGTACTGTCCTGGGTCTATCTGCCCAGCGCCTGAGACGTTCTCCCCTGGATGGGCATGGGGAACCCCACCGCGACCCTAATAGAGGATAAAGTGGGAGATAATGAATGAATGAATTTACCTTGAGTCCATGTTTTTGGACTGTGGGAGAAACCCGGAGAACTCAGAGGAAACTTACGTGGACACTGGGAGAATATGGACACACCACCCAGATTGGGATTCTGTCATCCAGGGGAGAACGTTTTGAGCGCTGGGCATATACATTCAGGACAGGGTGCCAATTTATCACTGTGTACACACTCACTCACACAGACACACACACAAACACACACTATATATGGGGCAATTTAGAGCAGTCAATTTAGCTTCAATCCATGTTTTTGGACTGTGGAAGGAAACCGGAGAACCAGGAGGAAACTCACGCAGAAACGGGGAGAGCGTGGAAATTCCACCCAGATTGGAATTGGAACCAGGAATCCCTAGCGCTGAGAGGCGAACGTGCTAACCACTAAGTCACTGTATCACCCATTGCTACATAAGTTAAATATAAAATAATGGTGAACCAGTTTTCACAGGTTTATCTTACTTTACAAGGTACTTTACAGCTACTGCTACATATGTTCAATGTAAAGATAATGAAGATACCACACACACACACATACACACACATATATATATATATACTGTATATTGAGGTTTGTGGGTTCAAACCCCCGGTCTACTGACATTACCAATGTGTGTCTTTAAACAAGGTACCTAACACTCATTGCTTCAGGAATGCTTTATCAACCATGTGTTCTAAAGCCCAACCATCAAGTTGAGATACTCATAAGTCACTTGGAGAAAAGCATCTGCTTAACGACTTCATGTAATGCTTATATGCAGGTACATATAATTCTTTGATCCAACATGAGTTCATAGTGAAAGAGAGCGAGAGAAAGAATGAGAGAGAGAGAGAGAGAGAGATTAATTTTCTTTTAATAAATTTAGATTCAGTTACCTAACTATGTCACAGTTGACATTTAATGTGATAATTTAATCTCGACGTCAGCGTACACATGAGCAATATTACTAGGACACTGTCCTTGCAGCTGCATAACATTAACAGGAAAAGAAGCAAACTTTTGTTCCTGAGTTGCAGAACAATGTTAAATTTGACTGCAAGTTGCTTTTTTAAACAATATCTCATTTTTCTGGTGAACAGAAATTGTATTAACAAAATTGTTTTGGGGCGGCACGGTGGCTTAGTGGTTAGCACGTTCGCCTCTCAGCGCTAGGGATTCCCGGTTCGAATCCCCATCTGGGTGGAGTTTCCATGTTCTCCCCGTGTCTGCGTGGGTTTCCTCCGGGTTCTCCGGTTTCCTCCCACAGTCCAAAAACATGGATCAAGTCAATTGAATTCTCAAAATTGCCCCATATAGAGTGTGTCTGTGTGAGTGAGTCAGTGTGTGCCCAGTGATGGATTGGCGCCCTGTCCTGGGTGTATCTGCCCAGCGCCTGAGACGTTCTCCCCTGGATGGGCATGGGGAACCCCACCGCGACCCTAATAGAGGATAAAGCGGGAGATAATGAATGAATGAATGAAAAAATTGTTTTGTATAACTGCTCAGCACTTCTATCTTATTCATCATTAATCTTTAAAATCTTAGCAATCTTAACTTAATAAAAAAAGGGGTTTAACAATGAATTTGTCATTCATTTAAATGTTTAATAAACTCCAGCATTAATGCGTAAGACAGACTAAACTGTTTAGAGAGACTCTCCTTGGCTTCCATGTAACACTGCTGTCACGCTGCTCATGGTCTCTGTGCACAGGTCTAGTACAATGCCTAATAAGGATTCAGTCTGAAGGAGCAAATGCATACCTTGCAACTCTTGTATAAATTGTTTATTGTCACTTCAGCAGCTTCCATGCAGTTCTGAAGTCATTCAGGAGCCGGAAAGTAGAAATGTGAAAGAGCACAGCTTGTCCTTCAGCTTTAGGTTTAGTTTATTGCATTGCATTCCTTTTTGGCTTGTTCAATACTATACAATATATGTTGTATTTGCATTCATATACTGATTTTCTTTTCTCTTCACATTCCACATACATCTGTGTGATTGTATCATTCAAGACTGCTTTTAGATTTTAGTTTAATTTTTAGATCATAATTGTTTTAAAAGAAACATTACAGCTGTTCTGAGTGAATGTGTGGATGGTAAGTGAATTTAAATGAGGCATTAATTTAGAACCACAGCTGTGAGCTGTGCTTTGTCCAATATTGTTATGCAAAATGCATTAAGACATAATTAAATACTTAAGAACCTTAGGTGTATACATTTTTAAAGGCCAAGTAAAGCAGTAAAATATACTTCCATAATATGTTTGGTGTCAGAAGTGTGTGAGTGAGGCAATTACAGATTAAAGAGCATTAGGATTAATTAGGGTACTGGGGTATTCTCTGCATTTTGATTTGTGTGGTTAGCACTCGCCTCTTGTGAGTTATATACATTATATATATATATATATATATATATATATATATATATATATATATATATATATATACACACATTATCCCCATGCCCATCCAGGGGAGAACGTTTCGGGCGCTGGGCAGATACACCCAGGACAGGGCGCCAATCTATCGCTGGGCACACACTCACTCAGACATGCACACATACACACTCTTTATGGGGCAATTTTGAGAATTCAATTGACTTGATCCATGTTTTTGGACTGTGGGAGCAAACCGGAGAACCCGGAGGAAACCCACGCGGACACGGGGAGAACATGGAAACTCCACCCAGATGGGGATTCGAACCGGGAATCCCTAGTGCTGAGAGGAGAACGTGCTAACCACTAAGCCACCATAAATATATATAAAAGAACAAGAGCCATTACTACTTTTATACAGCATCATAGTGGAGCAGCCAAAAATTGGGGAACACCAATTTTTTGCTCCATTTTTGGTCCATTTTTTCAGTTTTAGTGACCATAAAAATGTATATTGTAGTTCTACAATTACAGACTGTAGTCCATCTGTTAAAACGTCAGTTAAACAATTCCACTGACCATGAACCACCAGCATCAAATGAATACATTTTGAGTCGTTAAATGACTGTACTATCATTAAACACTTCAAGAAATAAGACAGATATGTTATTTATTCAAACTCTATTAGTACCTGCTAGAGTTTATATATTTTAGCTACTGAAGCGCTCTAAAGGTAAGCCAGAAATTTATTTATTAACATTGTTAATTAAACGTTGTCTGAATAACTAAAGTCTAGCAACTTATAGCTGCAGGACATAAAGAAAGAGGCCATGTAAACGTGGCTGTGATCTACCCAGTTAAAAAATACAATTTGTCTTTGTCGGCATTTTGTTTTCTATTAATCATTAATGACCATCATGTTACAAAAACACCACTGCTCTCTTTATAGTGTTTGGTTACACAGAAGGATTTCAAAGTATATTTGCCCCCTCTAGTGGAGACTTAGTGTCAAAACACCAATGTAAAACAAAACAGGAAAAGCCAAAGTCCTGTAGAGTAATAACGTTCTGCTCGTGTGTAATAGTTTACAACACTGTAATGCTGCTTTGAAGACATAAACCATTTTTAAAATGAATAAATATATAAATATATATATATATATATATTCATTCATTCATTATCTCCCGCTTTATCCTCTATTAGGGTCACGGTGGGGGTTCCCCATGCCCATCCAGGGGAGAACGTCTCGGGCGCTGGCCAGATAGACCCAGGACAGGGCGCCAATCCATCGCTGGGCACACACTCACTCACACAGACACACTGTATATGGGGCAATTTTTTTGAGAATTCAATTGACTTAATCCATGTTTTTGGACTGTGGGAGGAAACCGGAGAACCCGGAGGAAACCCACGCAGACACGAGGAGAACATGGAAACTCCACCCAGATGGGGATTCGAACCGGGAATCCCTAGCGCTGAGAGGAGAACATGCTAACCACTAAGCCACCGTGCCGCCCGTATATATATATATATATATATATATATATATATATATATATATATATATATATATATATATATATATATATATATATATATATAAATAAACATGAACCATGAAGGTTAATTTTGTAGTTTCAGAAAAAGAGAGCAGTAGTGTTTTTGTAATACGATAGTAATCAATGATTAATTGAAAACAAAATGCCTACAAAGACAAATTGTTTTTTTAACTGGGTAGATCACAGCCACTTTTACATGGCATCTTTTTTTTATCCTGCAGCTGTAAGTTGCTAGACTTTAGTTATTCTGTCCGTAAGGCAGAGTCACTAAAAAGTTTTAAGAAACTACTGAAGATGCATCTCTTTAACAAATACCTGTTGTAGAAGAAAAAAAAAAAAAAGGGGGGCGGCACGGTGGCTTAGTGGTTAGCACATTCGCCTCTCAGCGCTAGGGATTCCTGGTTCGAATCCCCATCTGGGTGGAGTTTCCATGTTCTCCCCGTGTCTGCGTGGGTTTCCTCCGGGTTCTCCGGTTTCCTCCCACAGTCCAAAAACATGGATCAAGTCAATTGAGTTCTCCAAATTGCCCCATATAGAGTGTGTATGAGTGAGTGAGTGTGTGCCCAGCGATGGATTGGCGCCCTGTCCTGGGTCTATCTGCCCAGCGCCTGAAACGCTCTCCCCTGGATGGGCATGAGGAACCCCACCGCGACCCTAATAGAGGATAAAGCGGGAGATAATGAATGAATGAATGAATAAAAAAATGGGTAGGGGAGGGGCCGCAGCATCGAATAACAATCAGGTTTGATGAATTTACAGTATAGTTGGTTTTCTCCATGGCTTCTGACTTGTGTTGTTCTCATTTGTAAGTCGCTTTGGATAAAAGCGTCTGCTAAATGACTAAATGTAAATGTAATGTAAATGAAAAACATTCAAAGTATGATTAAAAGTCTCAAGTACTACCTTTTAAACTAGTACACTAGGAGTTTGTTTTAAACATTAAATAAAATACATTACATAAATTACAAAATACAAACATAAAATACATTAAATCTGATTGGCTGAGCCGGTTGTCCAGCAGTGGCATTATTGAAGATAATGCACCATTTCTGACAGCGTGACTTTCGAAAGTGGTTGAAAATAATTTTAATTCATGTATCAGAAAGGGAAATACAAATTTATATAAACAGTGAACCGATTGTCGATGAGCATTAAGCCCCTATCCTGTTACTATGCAATCAATGTTCACTTTTAAAAACAGACTAGATTACATTAATCTTGTTTGAAAATGAACAAATGTATGAAACCTTGTTTTTATTATATTGTGTTTAGAACCGTTTATTAAAGACAATAAGTCACTCAAGTCATCCACATTTAACCCATCCGTGCCCAAGGGCACTTCAGCCATAGTACTTAGTACTTAACCCCAAGCCTATGACTGCCTAAATAAAGAAAACCTGTTCATGCACAGGGAGGATATCCAGAAAATGTTATAAAACAGGGAGTTCTGGTCTTTAAACCTGATGAGCTGAGCCATTTGTTAGATTTTTAATATTAGAGAAACTGGAAACCTGTTAAATAGCATTACGTCGTGAAAGACCAGTTTATTGATGCTATGTGTCGTGCCTAGCGACACCCCTTTCCCATGAGCTATCCACAATAATGTTACAATAATCTTAATTTCTACTGCGTTGAACAGAGAACATTCATTCATTCATTCATTCCTTCATTTATTATCTTCGGCCTAATCCTCTTTTAGGGTTGTGGGGGGGTTCCCCATGCACATTTCCAAGGTTTCAAGCGCAGGGCGGTTACACCTAGGACAGGGCACCAATCTATCGCTGGGCACACACACACACACACACACACACACACTATATGAGGCAATTTAGAGCATTCAATTTAACTTGAATTCATGTTTTTGAACTGTGGGAGAAAACCGGAGAACCTGAAGAAAACCGAGGCGGACATGGGGAAACTCCATCCAGATTGGGATTGGAACCTGGATCCCCAGAGCTGAGAGGTGGACATGCTACCACAACAGTAAACACAACAACATTTATTTTACCTACAGTTGTGATCAAATTTATTCAACCCCCACTGAAATAAAGTGTTTTGGCCAGTTTGACATTGATTTGGATCATTTCAGTCATCTTATTTACAATTATATCAAAGAGGCACTTATAAATTAGACAAATATAACATAATATTTATGATGGAATAACCACAAATGTCTTTACTGTGCTCACATCATTATCAGTTTTATTCAACCCCCTAGTGACATTATTTTTTAGTACTTAGTACAACATCCTTTTCCAGTTATGACAGCTTTCAAGCGTGAAGCATAGCTTGACACAAGTGTCTTGCAGCGCCCTATGGGTATCTTAGCCCATTCTTCATGGGCAAAAGCCTCCAGTTCAGTCACATTCTTAGGCTTGCGCACTGCAACTGCCTTCTTTAGGTCCCACCAGAGGTTCTCAATTGGATTTAAGTCTGGTGATTGCGATGGCCACTCTAGAATGTTCCAGCCTTTCATGTTCAACCATGCTCTAGTGGACTTGGATGTGTGCTTCGGATCATTGTCCTGTTGGAAGGTCCAACGTCTCCCAAGCCGCAGGTTTGTGACTGACTCCATCACATTTTCCTTCAAGATCTCCTGGTACTGAAGGGAATTCATGGTACCCTGCACACGTTGAAGCTTTCCTGCACCATTAGAAGCAAAACAGCCCCAAAGCATAATTGACCCCCCGCCATGCTTCACAGTAGGCAAGGTGTTCTTTTGTTCATAAGCCTGGTTCTTCCTCCTCCAAACATAGCGCTGGTCCATTGTCCCAAACAGTTCTAATTTAGTTTCATCTGACCACAGTACACTGTCCCAAAACCTTTGTGGCTTGTCCACATGACTTTTGGCATACTGCAGTCGACTTTTCTTGTTCTTTGGAGTCAGCAAGGGGGTGCGCCTGGGAGTTCTGGCATGGAGGTCTTCGTTATGCAGTGCGCGCCTTATTGTCTGAGCTGAAACTTCAGTGCCCACATCTGACAGGTCTTTTTTCAGTTCCTTAGCAGTCACGCGGGGATTTTTCTCCACATTACGCTTCAGGTAGCGTACAGCAGTCGCGGTCAGGATCTTCTTTCTGCCACGACCAGGTAACGTTTCCACTGTGCCCTTTAACTTGAACTTGCGAATGATACTTCCGATAGTGTCTCTTGGAATATTTAACAACTTCGCAATCTTTTTATATCCATTGCCATTCTTGTGAAGAGCAATAACCTCTTCTCTTGTCTTCTGGGACCATTCTCTTGCCTTCACCATGCTTGTAAACACACCAGTAGATGTCTAGAAGGAGCTGAGTATCACAGTTCTTTTAAATCTGCCTAATTGGTGCTTATCATGCTTGATTGCTGCTCGTTGACATCCACAGGTGTTTTCAATACCTGATTGAAAACACTGGAATGAACCTCTGTTCTTATGAGTGGTAGTTGTAAAGGGGTTGAATAATTGTGTCAATGAAGAAATCACAAAAAGGCCATTTAATACTTTATGACAAAAACAATTGATGCTATCTTAGTTGCATTTAGTTCTTTAACAAGTCCTTGTAAGATTTCATTATGAACACAATTACAAATGTGCACTGAATTCCATAAAACCCTTTGCAGCATTGGGGGTTGAATAAATTTGATCACAACTGTAAATATAAGCTTCCTCTGTGCACAATAGCACCCAGCCACTCATGGCTACCAATAAGTGATGTTGCTGCTTGACCACATTGGTCCCATATATATATATATATATATATATATATATATATATATATATAGGAGGTTCGTAAAGAGCAAAAAAACAAACATTTGCAGGGTCACGAAAAGTTAGTAAGCACACATGCACACACACCCACACCCACACACACTAACACATATACACACCGAGAGACACATATACACACACAGGACACAGGACTTATGCCCTTTTTTTTATAAAAGGCATGAGTCATGTAAGATTCTACATATTAATATATTGTTTTTGTAATTCTAAATATAATTAATCATTTAATATTTAACATTACTGTAGATGTAAAGAACACATTTTCTTGAAGCTTTATTAAAAAATTACAGTTTTGAAAGTTAAAGTTAAATTCCACAATATTTTGTTGCTGTCAATGAGTCTGGCATAAATTAATCAACTGAATGTCATCATAACATCAGCATTCTTATCAACTGCATCATGAATTCAATTTCCCACAAACACGACTTATGTCATGTCCATTTCGCGAAACAGATCCACAGCTGTCACTGTCTCATTTTTTTTACACAGCTTTCCAGTAATCTAAGATCTTCTGTGGGAAACAATCTCTTCTGTCTAACTCATTTCTTACCACCCACTTAAAAATTTTTTTTGTTTTTTTTTATTTATTTATTCTTGTGTAGGATGAACATGTTTTCTAATAGTAAGTATAGTATTCCACCTGAGGTATAGTGTGGATCGTGGGGGCTACATGCTCATCTGAGGTATTGTTAGACACTATTTATGGTATGTAGAGTGTAAACATGCCCTGAGGTATGTATTGCTTTTATTATATTTGTTTTATTGCATTTTATAATTAATATGGTTTTAATTGGCACGCATACCACTAGGTCACCTGAGAGCAACGTTAAATAATTCTTCAGACAAAATTAAATTATGGCGGCACAGTTGCTTAGTGGTTAGCACGTTTGCTTCTCAACACTGGGGATCCAGGTTCGAATCCCAATCTGAGTGTTTCCATGTTCTCCCTGTGTCTACGTGGGTTTCTTACAGGTTTTCTGGTTTCAATCCACAGTAAAAAACAAGTGATTCAAGGTAAATTGATGCTCTAAATTGCCCCATATAGTGTGTTTGTGTGTGTCTGTGTGAGTGAGTGTGCTCAGTGATGGATTGGTGCCCTGTCCTGGGTGTATCTGCCCAGTGCCCGAAATGTTCTGCACTGGTTGGGCATGGGGAACCCCCCCCCCCCTCCGCTCTGTGACCCTAGTAAAGGATTAAGTGGAAGATAATGAATGAATGAATGAATGATGCCATTGGGTCTAGTAATGCCTACACTTCCCACTAGCCCCTGTCACCTGACAGCAATATGAAATAATTCTTTAGACAAAATTAAATGCCATGTTTGCTTTTTATTTACAATGTTAATACAAAAGGTAAAAAAAGGTTTAAATACATTCAAATTGGGTAATGTTGCAACAATCAAAAAATAAAAAATACATAAACGTAAAAAAACAATTCATAAAAAAACAGGGCAACAAAATGCCAATATATACTTGAACGACAGAATGTAATGAAAAATGTTTTAGCTTTTCATTTAAAATAACATACATCATAAAAAAGGACCTGCTTTTACTTAAAAAAAAGGCTTTTCCAAATTTGCATTAAATTTACAGTTTTCTAAACTATAAATTGCAAAGCTAAATTCCTGATATGTACATAGTAATATTATTGAATGAATTGTTGTGCCGTTTTTTTAAAACTACATACTGCATCTTTACATTACATGTCTGCTAATTCCTCATACACAGTTGATAATATAATCAGGATATATTAAATACATTCTAATAAATATATAAGTTATCATTATAAAAATATATACTGTACAATGTATATTCTTACAGATTTTTTAAATAAAAATATGTAAAAAAAAAAATATATATATTAAAATGCAATGTCATTGTTTTTGTGTCTGTTCAACTTCATTTCCTGGCTATTGTTTTTGGGGGTACATAATGCCTTTTGCGATTGAAGGTAGACCTGTGTGCTTAGCAATCCAGCTGTTGTAATTGGTGACCTTTGTATAGACACCGGGTTTAAGTTTATCGGCACATCCCATTCCCCAGCTGATGACTCCAAACAGGAACATTCTGTCATTCACTTCACACAGTAAAGGACCACCAGAGTCTCCCTGCCACAAGGAAAAAACAACAGTTAGTCTGTAAGTTGACCAACAACATACTTAAAACTATTAAAACAATAAATGAAATGTATTTTTGGGTAACATCATGATTTAAAGGGCAGCACAGTGACTTAGTGGTTAGCACGTTCGCCTCTCAGTGCTGGGGATTCCAGTTTCGAATCCCAATCTGGGTGAAATTTCCATGTTCTCCCCATGTTAATGTGGGTTTCCTCTGGGTTCCCCGGTTTCCTCCCACAGTCCAGGAACATGGATTTAAATTGCACTAACATGCTCTAAATTGCCCCATATAGTGTGTGTTTGTGTGAGTGAGTGTTCCCAGTGATAGATTGGTGTCTGTCGTGGATGTATCTGCCCAGCACCTGAAATGTTCTCCCCTGGGTGGGTATGGGGAACCCCCCAATGATCCTAGTGAAGGAGATAAGTGGAAGATAATAAATGAATGAATTAACAACATACCTGGCAGGCATCCCTTTCCCAGCTTTTACTGCCTGCACAGAACATGTTATCTGTAATCCGTTTTCCATAGTAGCCATCACTTTTACAAACTCTTTGGGAGATGAGCTCCACTTTAGCCTCCATCAGGTTTTGGGTGTAGTGGAAGGAATCTTAAAAAAGCAAAAGCACTAATCATTCATTGGTTCATTTTCCTCACAAACAATATATATAAATATATATATACAAATGAAAGAAATATACAATTACATTTAAGTGTTTATTTCTTTCACTTGTGAATTTTCGCATCTTGTACATAATAGCTTTACATAGAAAATATTTTATTTTCTCTTGTCTATTTGCATGTCTTCTTGAATCCTGTAAATCATCAATACTTTAAAACTTCATTTTATATTTTTACCCTTTTAGTTAGGTTTTACATTTGAGATGAAACTTTATTCCTATAATGTATTGACATTTTATATATCCATTTGTTATTTTTTCCTATTAATTCTGTATTTATCTACATTTTACATGTCATTTAATTAAAAATTTTATTTAATTGGTGGCACAGTGGCTTAGTGGTTAGCACATTCGCCTCTCAGCGTTAGAGTTCCATTTTCAAATTCCAATTTGGGTGGACTTTTTACCCACGTCTGCGTGAGTTTCCTCCGGGTTTTTTAGGTTCCTACCACAGTCCATAAACATGAATCAAGGTAAAGTGAATGCTCTAAATTGCCCCATGTAGTTTGTGTCTGTGTGAGTGAGTGTGTCCAGCAATTGATTGGTGCCCTGTCCTGGGTGTATGTGCTTAGTGCCCGAATAGTTCTCCCCTGGATGGGCATGGGGAACTCACTCACAACACTAGTAGAGGATTAAGTGGAAGATAATAAGTGAATGAATGAATGAATTAATATTTTTAATTAAATACCCTTTATTTGGTATAAATGCAGTTCTTAAAAATTTCATTTAAAACTTATTTTCTTTCTCTAATAATCTCTTTGTGTGTGCAGACTATCATTCACCAATTTCAAATTGATTTAATTTGATTTGATTTGAATTAATTAATGAGTTTCATGATATCTAAAACAAGATTGAAGCTCAGCAGCCTCTTGTTACATAATGAGGACTTTTTGCTTTTGTTTGCACTGCTGGCATGTAGAGCTGGTTTTGCAGCTGTGATTATCTCATTCTCTGGGTATTCCTATTTTCCAGATTTTCCAAACAGGTGGCAAATCCCACACAATGTGGATGCAAAACCAATCTTCTTTGAGTAACTACAGGATTCTTATATTCTATTCCATGTTTCTGATAAATTACTTTTGAAAAATGGCTTATACAAAAATTACTGTTTACTTGATACATCCTTGATTCAATAATAAATATTACAATTTTAATTATTCTGATTTGGGATAATCTACCATATACAGTTACATTTACATTACATTTGGTCATTTAGCAGACACTTACAAAGCGAGCACAGGGTTGGCCACATCAGCCCTGGAGCAATAAGAGGGCCTTGCTCAAGAACCCACATTGGTAACTTCAGTGGACCTGGGATTTGAACCCACAACCTTCAGATTGATAGCCCAATGCCCTAACCACTAAGCTACCATTTAGTTATATGCAAATGTTTGGTTTGATATTTTATGTTCAGTGAATACATATTAACTTTGCCAATGTTTATATCCATATTTTATCATTTTATTTAATTTTCATAGCCACTTATTTAGGTTTACCTTTAGGCGCAGGGGCTGATCCTACACAAACATTCATTCATTCATTCATTCATTATCTCCCGCTTTATCCTCTATTAGGGTCGCGGTGGGGTTCCCCATGCCCATCCAGGGGAGAACGTCTCGGGCGCTGGGCAGATAGACCCAGGACAGGGCGCCAATCCATCGCTGGGTACACACTCACACACTCAAGCATACTCTATATGGGGCAATTTAGAGAACTCAATTAACTTGATCCATGTTTTTGGACTGTGGGAGGAAACCGGAGAACCCGGAGGAAACCCACGCGGACACGGGGAGAACATGGAAACTCCACCCAGATGGGGATTCGAACCGGGAATCCCTAGCGCTGAGAGGCGAACGTGCTAACCACTAAGCCACCGTGCCGCCCCCTACACAAACATATTTTTCTAAAATAATTCAGAAGCTTTTTCCAATGAAGTAAGTGCACAAACCACTATATTATCATACCACCCCATATTTTTAAGCAATTAATGAGGCAAGGGTTTTTAAAATTCCATAAAAAATTGATAAAAATAGATTTGATAAAGAAAAAAAATGTCAATGTGATAGGGGAAAAAAATTGATTTCTGTAATGGTTGCTGTAATTTTTTTTGTTAGCGTTATTACAAAATAAAAAAGACTTGACTTACTACTCCTCTCTTTGCCATATCCAGCAATGTGGCAGACAGATCCATAGGGCCTCATCTGCTGTGCAGGGGGCAGACATGCTGTTCTCACTGTGCTTGTCCTCTCTGCACAATGTCCATTATTGTCCTGAATCTGCAACAGAGCTGAACACACACAGGACATGATCAACAAAACTGAAAAACAACTTCTGCTTAAAACATATATGTGTCACAGAAAGAGTGAAAGAATAGAGAAAGCGAAAGAGAAAAAGATAAGGCTGTTAAAATGAATACCTATGTCATTATTGTAGTCCTCAGATAAGCGATCGAAATTCTCATGAATCACAAGTTTTGTTACTTTAAACATCTGCTCTTCACTCGGGTTCGTCTCATTGATGGCATTTTTTCCTAAATAGACTGTATAGTCATCCAGGTTTGTTCTTTTGCTGCTCAAAACAAGCAATGGATTAATTATGTTGTCCTTCAAATTTGTTCTTTGACATTACAAATAGCAAAGTGTAATCATTAAATTACAGCAGATATCAAAGCATGAGATACCTGTTGCCAAAACAATGAGCAGCTGTAAGTACCCAACAGGGTGCAATGAGTGTAGCTCCACACTGAAACACTTTGGCTTCTTCATTCCTTAGATCTTTTACAGATTTAAAGAGGGATGCAATCCAAGGATGTGCCTTTGCTGATGACTTTGAACCTCCTACAATTTTCATTCTTTTTGGTTCTTCAACTCGTTCTCCACATGTAGTTTCTGTTAAAATAGGACATATTTTTTTACAATCAAACTTTTATATTAATTATAAATGATTTGAAAATGGTAGATTTAATTGAGGATCTTACCTGTATCGTGAATTATGACTGGATCTGTTTTGAAAGAATATATTATCAGTTTTACAGACACAATGCAACTTGTAAGGTAAGATTCAAGAAAATGAAAAGATCAAAGTGGCTATCATTTATGTATAGCTCTTAAATTACCTGGCTTTGTATTACACTTTGGAATACTACACGCACTGCGAATTACTCCATGTTTGTGAGTTCTTTGAATCCAGCACCACGGCCGAGCTCTGTTATCTGGATTTCTGCACAAACACAAACACAAAGTCAAGTCACATTCACAAGAAGTGCAAATCTAAGGATTTTCAAAACATGACTCACAGACTGATAAGCCTAGAAATGGTTTAAGGAAAATGATATTCTTATTACATTCTTTCCTTCGTAACAAGTGTAATTTATTTTCGTCAGAAACTGAGTTAGATTAGATAAATGTAGTTATTACAACAACTTCCATGATAGCATGGTATTTACTGCAGACAATAATTATTCTTCTATTGTAGTTGAAATATTTACAAATATTAATGAAACTTTATACAGCACAAACTAATGAAAAAAGGTTCTATGACCTTTACCTGCAGTAATTGTGGGATCCAAGCCCATCTAATATATCCTCTGTTGTCAATGGTTGAACTGTGTTCCAATTGAGACACTTGTATCCTCTCCATGTTACAGATACAGTGCCTTTGTAATCATGGCCATTGCTGCCCACATCAATGCATTCTGACAAGAAAAAAAATCAAGATCAGCACAAAGGAATGTGGAAAATAAAAACATTTTTATATATATATATATATATATATTGGTTCAAAGATCGCATGTATATATATATATATATATATATATATATATATATATATATATATATATATATATATATATATATATATATATATATATATATATATATACATGTAATCCTACTAATAATAATATACTTATTATTATTTAGCCCCATTAAAACAGATGTTTGAAAATCAAACACTTAAACTGTATGTTTCTAGCTTTGTAAATTTTTGGAGAGTTGTTTGGGGAAAACATGTTTTCTGCTGTTCCAGAATGACTGTGCCCCTGTCCACAAAGCAATGTCTATGAAAGGCATTGTTGTGTGAATATGGTCTAAAAGAAAAGGGTCACCAACTTAGAAAAGGATGTTTTAAATGTTCCTGTAGGTCTACTGTCCACATAATTATCTTTGTATGTATATTGTTTGTACATCCAAAACTAAAACACAGAGGTACTGAGTGTACAGGTTTTTTTTTTGTAAATATAATCTTGATATTTAGCGAATATTTTGTTATTTTGTAATCTGAATGTTTACCCATATATAAAAATGGCTATGCCATATAATTTTTGTTTTTAAACACAGTGTGTGCATGTATGTGTGTGTGTGTCAGAGAAAGTGACATCATTTCATATTACTTCACTTTACCCAAAATTTCTATTTATTTATAGAAATAGTAGATATATAGAATCATATAATAGAATAGAATAATAGAAATAGAAATGTTGAATATGTTAAGATGAAAATTTTCAAATTTAAAATGCCAAACTTGTTCCTGCTTTTGTGTTCATTAATGGATATTTTTGTTTGCTTTATTTGTGTTGGCTAAAGTGTTGTTAAGCTTGGGTGTCTGAGGTTCGATTTGGGTGTCTTACCCTGTTTCGGTTGAACATGTTTCCATGGGAAGAGCTTGAGAAAGTTGGACTGTGAAGAAAATAAATAAAACATTAAAACAAGAAAAAAAAATCTAGGGCAAAATGTATTTTTGGTTCACTGTTCTAATTATGTTTTAGGAAGTCAAATTCTGTTTCTTTGTTTCCCATACCTCAGCATCATTAAAATGGGGTAATGTCATCAAAAGCGTGACCAGTAACCACATCTTGACCAAAAACAGACAAGTTTCCTCTAAAGAGCTTCTGCAAAGCTAAAAAAAAAACCATCACATATATGAGTGTTTGTCAGGTGGCATCTCAGGGTATCTGATATGTAAAGGTATGTGTAAGGACAAGTCAAGACATAAATGTAGCAATACGAGGCTTAATATACTCACGTTTTTTTGCCTGTGCTGACTTTTTAGCCTTTTTTATGTTAACTGTAATTATGAATCTGAAAAAAATTAAAATGTCATTATGGAGTTGTACATTGCATATGATTATAATTGTAAAAGTTATGTCAAGTAAAAACAAAGTTATGTCAAGAAAAACGAATCCAGTTTCGATTTAAGTAAAATTAGTAAAACTAAAAAACAGAAGTAGACTTGTAGACTATGCTGGAAATGCCTGAGGACATTTCATTAATAGAGTAGTAACATGTTGCTAGTAATGTCACAATTACACTTGCTTGTAATATCTTGCAAAATATTGGCGAGAAGAATTTTTAATGGAATTAATGTAGTCCAGGTCTTACCTTGCACCAATGATCTTTTTAACCTTGTTTTCTCTCTTGTAGTTCTTGTTCTTTTTTTCCCGTCTGTGTAAACTAGACGTTCTTGTTGAACTCACTTGTGCCGGGGTCGATAGTCTCATGCTTTATATAGCACAAAGACCTGCTGAGAGTGTGAGAGGCGGGACTAAAAGACACTCATCAATGTTTAGAGGTGTAAGGGATATTTTGAGAATTAAGCCATGATTAGTGAGAAGTGACTCATGGCCCTTACTTCTTTCAGCAAATGAAAAAAGTGTAATAGGAAATGTTCCAAATATGGTAATTACCAGCAAGGGAGATCTGCACTTATCAAACCTACATCCTCATTGTTATAGCTTTTTAATTTAACCTGTTAAACAGATTTCAAGCCTTTTGTAATAAGTGTAGTTTATGCACAAATATCTAAAAATGTTACACTTGTTAGTAACATTATTTATTATTTATTACTAAAAAATCTTCATGCCTGTGTTCTTCATTCATACTTGTTCAATTTGATTATTCCTTAAATAAAATACTTGATGCATTTTATGGCTAAATATGTAATTTTATTTAAATTCATTAAAATTCCTACAGGTTAATTTAAAGTAATAGGATTCCAAAAAATAACTAATCCAGGTGTATATAAATATGAACTTGTATACTAATTGGAAGTTGCTAAAGATCTTATAACTAAAAACTAAATTACATCACTTTGTTCATTAAAGGAAATGTGTGTGTATGTGTTCGCACTTGTTTCCTGTTTAACTCATGAAACTTCCAGGATTACATTCAGTGATGTCTTCCTTTTGCTTTGGATGATGTATTTTTGAAACAATTGTCCCAACAGAGGATAGATTCAGTTATTAAATAGAGCTTCATATAAAAAAAAACCTGGTTAACATCAGAAGATCTCTATATGATATGTGAAGCATGTGTTAAAATTCAAACCACAACATGCTGAGAAGTGATAACTACTCCCACACATGCTTCATGGGAACGAGAAGTGAAAAAAAGACATTTCGAAAAAAACGTGTTCTATATTTTTACCATATAAAGACTAAACTCTGATGAATAAAACAAATAAGTTTTATCATGAAATGTTTGTTCAGGCAATGCAAATATTGTTACAACCCAAAAGCTCCCAAATCTGTTACCTCATTAACACAGTTAATGCTTTGAATAGTACTGAGATTTAAAAAGTGATATGTAAATTCCATTCCTTATTAATCTTTAATATTAAGCAGAGGACATAAAATGCATACACTTCTAAATGCACAGCCAATACGACTTTAGATCTGTAAACTAAATTGCACTATACATTTTATGAAACAAATGAATTAACATGTATTTATGTTACATTATTGCAGTATTTACCTACAAGCCTTTAATTTGTCGTGTAATGACTGTTTATTTTGTGACCGAATGTGTGTTATGTTGAGTGATGTAATCGGTCTTCCTGTCCGAACAAACTTCCCGTTCAACGTGATATATGAGAAGAATGAGAACACAGAGATAAGTGCTGACAGAACAAAATCCAAAAAAAAAATCGACTAATCCTACTTCATGCAGCAGTTAAATTCCTTAAAATAACTTATTCTTTTATTAATAGTCATTCAAGACTACACAGAGCCTAAAGCTATGCTTTCACCAGTAAGTCTTTTAAATGGCACCCACATTAATATGAAGTGAGTATAGGGATTTATTTAAAATGGATAATTAGTTTGCACTATACAACTAGGAGCTGCCGTGACAGTCTTACCAAACAAAAACCTGTTAGGATTACAAGCCTGTTAGCAGACAGGAAGTAAGGCTGACTACATGATGGAGATCCCCGTAAAAACACAGACGTGTATAATTCGCACATCTTGGTTTAATTAGTACTTTATACAGCAGACACTGTTCAATTGGCATTTAAGTCTCTTATCAAATTTTAAAAGGTAGTATAAATCACAGGTATAGTACATATATAGTCAAAAGATGTATAGTCACTGTTTATGGTTTTAGTCCCCCCCCCCCCCGACCTGTCTCCCAGTGCTTATCACAGCCCCCACTTTTCTGGATAGGCATTCCACAAGAATTTGCAATGCATGTGGGATGTCCTGCGTACTTAGTTGAATAAACCTTTTATCATTTTAATAAGAAGCGTTGTCCGAGATCTCATGCTGTTCTCACACACTAAATTTGCGGACTCTCTGATTGTAAGATGATATTCTAGTTTAAAAAGCAGTATAAAGATCAATGAACTTAAACTTGAACTGGATGAGGACTAGTAAAATAACAGTATACAGCTTTTGTATATGTTTAATGATTAAATACTGTGGAACCAGAAACTGCAATTAATAACAAAGAGAGGAAATCGTTCTTGTTTTCTGTGGTTGCAATATTTTTAAACCACAAAAAAAAAAGACATGAGAAAAGCAGAACTGAGAGACTTCTAGGTAGTGTGTGCATTCAGAACACCCTTTTCAACATCTTCAAAATAAGTAGATTATCTGCACAAGAGTTTGTTAACCTTGTATTTCCTTAAGGAACTACAGAGAGGGTTTTTAAGAGCTTTAGATTTGGATAGTATTTTGAACCAGTGTCTTAACTAAAACGAAAATTAATTAGAGTAACAGTGTTGACAACACGTATCAGAATGTAAACTAAGCTTTTTAACATAGAAACATGCATGATCGTTTATCTCTCAATGGAATAGATCTGTGTGGCTATTATGCATGTTATTTGTAAAATCATAATAATTAATTATTTACACTAACGCTTGTATGTTTATACAAGAGATGTAAAAATGAACTTGGCTTCATTCATAAACATTTAAAAATAACATAAAGGCAGTGGTTAGCATGTTCACCTCTCAAAGCTGGGGATTCAGGTTCGAATCCCAATCTGGTTTGAGTTTGGGGGTTGAGGGTCTTGCCCTAAAGGGCAGCTGTATGACCAGCCCTGTCTTTTGACCCCAACCAAGTTGGGATATTATAAGTCACTTTGGATATTAAAGCCTTTTGGTGCTGGGGTCCAGGTTCAAATCGCAATCTGAGTGGAGTTTCCATATTCTCTCCGTGTCCGTGTGGGTTTCTAAAAACATGGAACATGTAAATTGGCTGATCTGAATTACCCCATATATTGTCTGAAATGGTCTCCCCTGCATGGACATGGGGAACCCTTCCCTCTGGGATTCCCGGTTCGAATTCTAATCTGGTTGGAGTTTTCTGGGTATATTTATTTCATGGAGTGCACATGCGTGAGAAGTGCATGCAGCCTTTAGCAGTGCTCCTGACTGTGTTTTTCACTTTTTAATCTTTATTTATTTTTTTCAAAACCTTTATATTTTTTCTAAACAACTCAGTGAAGCTGTGCCCTCTCAAAACACGTCAGTAGAGAGAGTTTGGTTCTACTTATCTTGGGTCTACTTGGTTCGACTTATTAGTGCAATTTCCCCCAGGGATTAATAAGGTATTCTGATTCTGATTCCATATTCTCCCCATGTCTGCGTGGGTTCTCTCCAGGTTCTCCAGTGTCCTCCCACAGTCCAAAAACATGGATCAAGGTCAGTTCTCCAAATTGCCCCATATAGAGTGTGTCTGTGTTAGTGAGTGTGCCCAGTGATAGATTGGCACCCAGTCCTGGGTGTATCTGCCCAGCGCCCGAAACATTCTCCCCTGGATGGGCATGGGGAACCCCCTGCGACCCTAGATGATTTGTAAACAGTTTCATCCATCCATCCTCCATTATCTTGCGCTTTATCCTCTACTAGGGTGGTGGTGGGGGGGTTCCCCATGCCCATCCAGGGAAGAATGTTTCGGGACCAGGACACCCAAGACAGGGCGCCAATCTATCGCTGGGCACAGACACACACACAAACACACTCTACATGGGGCAATTTGGAGCATTCAATTGACCTTAATCCATGTTTTTGGACTGTGGGAGGAAACCGGAGAACCCGGAGGACACCCACGCGGATACGGGGAGAACATGGAAACTCCACCCAG
Source organism: Corydoras sp. C115 (assembly GCA_019802505.1). NCBI lineage: Eukaryota > Metazoa > Chordata > Actinopteri > Siluriformes > Callichthyidae > Corydoras > Corydoras sp. C115. Next base: position 840,527 of record JAFMOC010000044.1, read on the forward strand.
ATTGGGATTCGAAAGGGGAATCCCTAGCGCTGAGAGGAGAACATGCTAACTACTAAGCCACCGTGCCCCCCTTGTAAACATTCATTCATTCATTATCTCCCGCTTTATCCTCTATTAGGGTCGCGGTGGGGTTCCCCATGCCCATCCAGGGGAGAACGTCTCGGGCGCTGGGCAGACACACCCAGGACAGGGCGCCAATCCATCGCTGGGCACACACTCACTCACACACACACACTCTATATGGGGCAATTTAGAGAACTCAATTAATTTGATCCATGTTTTTGGAATGTGGGAGGAAACCGGAGAGCCCGGAGGAAACCCACGCGGACACGGGGAGAACATGGAAACTCCACCCAGATGGGGATTTGAACCGGGAATCCCTAATGCTGAGAGGCGAACGTGCTAACCACTAAGCCACCGTGCCACCCTTGTAAACATTCATTCATTCATTATCTCCCGCTTTATCCTCTATTAGGGTCGCGGTGGGGTTCCCCATGCCCATCCAGGGGAGAACGTCTCGGGCGCTGGGCAGACACACCCAGGACAGGGCGCCAATCCATCACTGGGCACACACTCACTCACACACACACACTCTATATGGGGCAATTTAGAGAACTCAATTAACTTGATCCATGTTTTTGGAATGTGGGAGGAAACCGGAGAGCCCGGAGGAAACCCACGCAGACACGGGGAGAACATGGAAACTCCACCCAGATGGGGATTCAAACCGGGAATCCCTAGTGCTGAGAGGCGAACGTGCTAGCCACTAAGCCACCGTGCTACCCTTGTAAACATTCATTCATTCATTATCTCCCGCTTTATCCTCTATTGGGGTCGCGGTGGGGTTCCCCATGCCCATCCAGGGGAGAGCGTCTCGGGCGCTGGGCAGACAGACCCAATCCATCGCTGGGCACACACTCTCTCACACAGACACACTCTATATGGGGCAATTTAGAGAACTCAATTGACTTGATCCATGTTTTTGGACTGTGGGAGGAAACCGGAGAGCCCGTAGGAAACCCACGCAGACACGGGGAGAACATGGAAACTCCACCCAGATGGGGATTCGAACCGGGAATCCCTAGCGCCGAGAGGCGAACGTGCTAACCACTAAGCCACCGTGCCGCCCCCCCTTGTAAACAGTTGTTTTAAATAATTGGATTTGAAAATAGCTATCTTTTCTTAAATAAACTGAATCGTAAACACAAATCAAACCGAAAACAAGTCCGTTCTTAAGTTGTGAACCACGTCCTTAGTCAACATGACCCAGTGTCACATGATGAAGTCCACGTTGTATGGTTTCCCTAACAGCTGATCTGAAACCTGTTAGACGTGCACCGGTGCTATGCCCGAAACGACGCGTTTTGCGTAAGACTGATTCCAGATCGGTCCTCCCGGGGGAAAACGTGTACGCCTGCGCAATAACATTGTTTCGATTTCGAGTCCCAGCGCTGGCTAACTAGCCGTGTGGAGGTTGTCAGCGGCGCGTCGTCCGGCAGACTTTTGGTTGTCGCGGAGTTGTCTTTGACCTCAACCTCCATCCTGAAGGCTTTTCTTCGGGTCATGTTTCAAGGTGACATGCTGATCTCGACCCGCCAGCTCGCTTGTTGTCACGGCCGCTAGTTGTGTTTAGCTGCTCTGCTAACTAGCTGCAGGCTTGTTTACCTGTGGCGTACCCGGCTCGTTGTTTACTTTCACATGGCTTGGATTCGATAAACGAGATCATCAGAGTACGATGGACGACTCGAAGCTTTAACATGAAATATCACCTTCATTTATCTGGGTTCTTCAATTAGATGCGGCCGCTCTTCGGTGAATCAAGCTAAGCAAGGGTAAGATAACACGCTCTATGGTTCTATTTGCTCATTTTCCCAAAGAGTTCTACAACAGAACACGGGGGTGGTATGATGCAGCATGATACCCCTTAATTAATGAATTAATGAGGGTGAAAGGTCTTGCTCAATGAGCCACGTTGGTATCTTCAGTGGACCTGGGATTTGAACCCACAACCTTCAGATTGATAGAACAACATTTCTGTCCTGCCCTGCATTCAACATGTAATAAATGTTACTTTGTGTTTTTATAGATGGAGAAACCTCCTTTCAAACAGACCCAGTTTTGTGGTGCCTGGGCAATGAAGGAGAGACTTGGGACTGGAGGCTTTGGTCATGTCTATTTGTATCAGCATCAGGTGCTGTAATATTTTTAAATTATCTGTGTATTTCATTGTTGTACAAATGAAATACGCCTGTTGTAATTTGAAATTCTTTATGTTGTTGTTTTGCTCAAACATCTTAGTCTAAAATGTAGTTCTTTGGTTTTATTGTATGTGATGCAGGATACAGCCGAAAAAATCGCTGTGAAACTCTGTCGGCTTGAACTGAATGCAAAAAACAAAGACAGATGGAGTCGCGAGATTCAGATCATGAAAAAGTAAGCGTTCTGAAAATGGTAATGTAATGTACATCATGTTTGATCATCATTTAGTTTACTTAACTTAATGTCCCATGGTCTTATTTTTTAGGTTAAATCACCTCAATGTGGTGACAGCGCGAGATGTACCTGAAGAAATGAAACACATTGCCTTGAATGACTTACCTCTTTTAGCTATGGAGTACTGTTCCAAGGGAGACCTTCGTAAGGTGACCAAACTTATTCACTGTCCTTTTTCTCCTGTAGAACTCGAGACCTTGTTACCTTAATGTGTCGTGAGTTTCTCCTAAGATTTGGGATATTTTTGTTTTAGTTATTGAGCAAACCTGAAAACTGCTGTGGATTAAAGGAGAGTGAGGTTCTGTCCTTACTCAGTGATGTTGGTAATGTACCACCTTTTTGACAGTGTCCTTAAAGGTTGATCACATATTTCAATTTCTTGGTAATTTCAAGCCTTCATGTGTATTAACAGGTTCTGGAATTCAGTACCTCCATGCAAACAAAATCATACACAGAGATTTAAAACCAGAAAATATTGTGCTTCAGGAAATCAACAGCAAGGTATCTGATGTAGTTGCTAATTGAAAGTTCCTAGTTGATATTAGGTATTTACTTTTTTTTTAACTAGAACTGTTGTGTGTTTAGCTGGTGCACAAGATAATCGATCTGGGATATGCCAAAGATTTGGATCAAGGCAGTCTTTGCACTTCGTTTGTGGGCACTTTGCAGTATCTGGTAAGTCCTCTAGTTGGTATCTAATTTAATTTTTCTGAACTCCACTATTTATTAGATATAAATGTGATTAATGCTGTCACCTCGTAGTTACACTGTGAAATTTAAACAAGATGAGAAACTGGTTTAAGAACATGCAAACATACACTTAATACATTCTTCCTAACATATCGACATCTTGTTAGTATTGAGTGGTAGCATCATCACACCACCTGTGATTGTTTTTTCACAGGAGTAGGTACCTCAGCACATTAGATGGAGTTATTTTATTCAAATAGCTCTTTTTACAGCAGTGCAGTGTCTTGAAGCAGCTTTACAATTACCTTAGCTTAACGGCCTAAAGAGCAATCTGCACATTACTATTGTTTTTACTGCTAATGTTGGTTTATGGAGGATAAGTGCCCCATTGAGCCTTCATCATCACATAGTTTTTTAAAAGCTAACAAATACCAGAGACTATTTCCTTTCCACCATTACTTTTTGAGGTTTTGGGCTTAGAACAATAATGAAAAGAATGTACACAGAATAAGGGGAATAAGGAATAAGGGGGCGGCACGTTCGCCTCTCAGCACTAGGGATTCCCGGTTCGAATCCCCATCTGGGTGGAGTTTCCATGTTCTCACCGTGTCCGCGTGGGTTTCTTCCGGGTTCTCCTGTTTCCTCCCACAGTCCAAAAACATGGATCAAGTCAATTGAGTTCTCCAAATTGCCCCATAGAGTGTTTCTGTGTGAGTGAGTGTATGCCCAGCGATGGATTGGAGCCCTGTCCTGGGTGTATCTGCCCACCGCCCGAAACGTTCTCCCCTGGATGGGCATGGGGAACCCCTTTGCGACCCTGATATAAGATAAAGCGGAAGATAATGGATGGATGGATTATTGCATAAGGGGTTAGTGTTTAGGATATTGTTTTTTTAAGTGTGGAAGGGTCAACCCCCACTGTCCAGCAAAATTTCTCATGTGGGTCCTTGAGCAAGGATCGTAAAGCTCATTGTTGCAAGAATAAGTCTGTGTCCTGACCTTGCTCCCTGACATATCAGTGTACTTGTCCTTGTCCATGATTCTTAGTATATATATATTTTGTACATTATATCTCTTGAGCAACTGCGACATTTGTAATTTCACCCTGGGGATTAATAAAGTATTCTTATGTATTTTCTTATGTATGAGGTCATTTTACGAATGTTTTTGTGAAACCCTATTAATTTTTTAACGTAGAAAATCCTTCTTAAACCCGCCGTGCCAGTTATAGTCATAATGAGGACTACAGAATGACATGGCTTCAGTGGTCTGTAACATAATGAAAACTGCTTTTCAAAGTTATTCAATCATCACATGCCATTTGGTTTGTTTTAGGCTCCTGAGCTTTTTGAGAGCAAACCATACACAGTCACAGTGGACTACTGGAGCTTTGGCACTATGGTTTTCGAATGTATTTGTGGTTTTAGACCTTTTTTGCACAACCTCCAACCTGTGCAATGGTAAGTATCATGGCAACTTGAAAGAACTTTTTTTATGTTGCTAAAAAGGAATTATGTAATTGTTGTCTTCTGGAATGTTCTGACAGACAGGTAATCGCCTCCAGGCTTTTAAAGCTCTCCTCTAGAGTGCGGTGATCAGTTAATCAAGTCACAGCTCTGCAATGTAATATATATTGTAAAATGACATTGAAATACCACATTGACTAAATGTTGTTTTTTTTTTTTTTTTATTTTCCCCTTCCATTTTGCACGGCTATATTTTAGAATGACAAAGATTCATTAAACTAGTGAAACTAGAGTTTTTGGGGAGAATCATTTTCACTGATAAACTGGTTAATAGAGTCCTAAAATTGAGCCGGTCTTATATTTTTGGTGCACTAAAGAGAAATTGTAGCAGTTTTATTCTCATTTACTCATAAGATTAAGAGTAGAAAAATATTTACCGCTGGATAAAAATAATTGTCACATAGCTAGGTTTGGTTAGGATTAGGTTAGGCTTGGTGTGGGGCATGTGAGACCCGAACCTGAAGTGGAGAGGAAGAGGGATCATAGCATCTTCAGAATCAGACATTATTGGCCAAGTATGTTCACACATACAAGGCATTTGTTCTTGGTTGCAGTAGCTCACAGTGCACAATAACTGACATTACAGAAGTAACAAACACACCCAAACTAGCCATCCTCCTACACACACACTCACACACACACACACACAGAGACACACATGCACAGACACATCTGTAAACTTGACATGTGCAGAGTTGTGTATTTAAAATAAAGTGCTAAGTGCAGCAGTAAAAGACACTGCAGACTGAGTTAGTGAGAGAATATCTGGATATGGATGTATGTGGTAGACTGTATCCAGAAAGTATTATTTTAATGTTCAGCTGTTCATGAGTGTGTTGGCATGTGGAAAGCTTCTCTGTAGTCTGGAGGTCTTGATCCTCAACTGGCTGAAACTCCAGTCTGAGGAAAGTTACTGGAACAGGTGATATCTTCATCTTCCTGCCTCCGTGTAGACACATTTTCAACATCGTTCACCCGCAGATTTCTGACATTTGTTACCACGATTGGGACATGAGGGACGGAGACAGGATTGATCAAACTGGCTTTATTCACAGGTTGAAATATACACTGCTGCTGGCTGGTATAGATGCTGTCACATCACATTTCTGTCGCCGCTACACATTTTCTCACATCTCATATATAGGCTGCCACAGTGTATGAAACTTTTTTTTAGCATGGCAATGTAATGTGTCTGGAGATACTATTGTAGATACTGAAGCACTTTTTGTCTTAAATATTACTTAAATATTTTCGATTGTGATTAAGCAATAAACATTCCCTTTATTACACAGGACAAGCAAAGTACGTAATAAAGGGCCACAAGACATAATGGCTGTAGAGGATATGAATGGTGAAGTGAGGTTTTCAACTCACCTGCCTTACCCCAATAACATAAGCAGGTTAGAAATTCCTTATTGGCCTATTTTTAAAAATAGTGTCATTTTTTGTGTCATTGGTGAAAGCCCTATATTAAATGGCCTTAAATGTTTTTTTTATTTTTATTTATTTTTTTTTTTTTTTCCTAGCACTCTTATGGAACGGTTGGAGTTTTTGCTCCAGCTGATGCTCAAGTGGGATCCGGTACAGAGAGGAGGATCCCTAAACCCTGAGACTAAACAGCCACAGTGTTTTGTTAGTCTTGAGGAGATACTGAGCATAAAGGCATGTCTTTCTAATACCACTATAAACAGAATCCTCATAACTGAGCATGTTTGTCAATGATTATTGTGAAATAAAGCAGTTTCAGGACCATTTTACTTATAAGTATATATAACATATATATATATTTTTTTGTAGGTTGTCCACATCTTGAATATGACCACAACTCGGGTTCACTCCTATGTGCTGTGCTCTGAGGAAACTCTTCACTCTCTACAGCAGAGAATTGAGACTGATACAAATATTGAACAAGGCAATCAGGAGCTTCTGCAGGAGACAGGGGTCATGCTGGACCCTAGAAAACCCGCAACGCAGTGCGTCCTCGATGGAGTCGTAAGAGAACCAGAATCTTTTTGTTTTGTGTTTTTTGTAGATAAGGTTGTAAGGTTGACCTTGATTTTTTTTTTGCGTGTGGATTTAGAGAGGATGGGACAGCTATATTGTATATCTTTTTGACAAAAGCCTGACCAAGTACACTGGACCCTTTTCTGCTAGACCTCTTCCAGACAGTGTGAACTTCATCGGTGGGTATTTTCAGAATTTCTTATATTTCGTATTTTAAGCTGCTGAAAGCTGTGGTGGGAAGTTTTTTTTAATATATATATATTGTGTTATCTGTTGGCCTGCAACGAGATCTGACCACAGCTCTGGGTTCTGGGTTGAACTGGAATGAAGGTTGCGAGCAGGGCTGTCAAAGTTGTGATAGCTGAAAAAGGGGAAGGTGGATAATGTGTAGTAATTTATGTATATGAGATGAATCAGGCATACTAATGTTATTTTTACATTACATTCTCATTGTTCAGTTCAGATTTTTTTTGCCGTGATTGGATTTACTTATTAGTATATTTAAACAAGCAAGTGATTTGTATTCTTATTGCGTGTGCGTGTCCTTGTGTGTCCTTGCAACACATTAATGCATTTCAGCACATGGTATTTGCATGACAGACTTGTGGTTAAACCAGCTGACTAGCCTCTTGATTTTTGAAGCTTATGTGTGTAGCACATACTGTTACGGAGGATGGCATATAATCTTTCAGTTGTGTTTAATCAGATGGTTAAGAAAAAACACAAAACAATGGCACAAACGCCTATTGAACTAAAATCTGATCATTCTCATTTAAATGACATGGCGATATGGGGATGACTGGAGCCGAAGATATGAGTAACTTTGAATTTGATGTCAGTTGAGCAAGGTATTGTAACAATGGCCTAAACTGCTTCTGAGTGGGAATGTATTTGTTAATATCTAGAAGTGTCTGTCTGTTGTAGCTGTAGTTCGCACGAGTAATTCAAGCAAATAATCTGCAAATAGTTAACTAAATAAGTATTATATTACTGAAACTGGTAAGACGCTGAGTCTTGCGGTGTGATCGCAATGCCATTGCAGGCTAATAAATATATTTGCCTGCAATGGATTGGTGATTTGTCCAGGGTTTTTTCTCACCTTTTGCCTTGAAAAATGAAAGTCTAGATGTTTCTGATAAGAGCTGTAGTGTATATGTGTGACTTTTGTATTGTGTTATCTTGTATTAATTACAACTCCTGGTCATGAAATTGATATATTCTTACTGAAACTAATAAAAGCGATATAGTTGTGAGGTGCATGACAATACAGGCTTATTGCAATGTCTTTATATATTATATAAATATAAAATGTTTAAAACTAAAATCCTCAGAGGAATGTAGGGGTACATGCAAACAGCACACAAAAGAACCTAGGTTTAGTCCAAATAAGAAGCAAACCCAGGATCCTCCCCTCCGGAACCACGCAGCCCATATCACTAGGTTCTGTATTATACTGTTGAATGTGATGTGGTTGAAGTTTGTGATGAGGTTATTAATAATAAAATTATCCTTGTATTTCAGTTACTCTGCATTCATGTTTATTCTCCTTTTTGCAGTACGTGAGACAAGAACTCAGCTTCCTCTGAGTGCACTTAAGAAGGTTTGGGGTGAAGCCGTAAGTTATGTTTGTGGTCTTAAAGAGGACTACAGTCGACTGTTCCAAGGCCAGAGAGCTGCCATGTATGTCATATATAACCACTAACAACTATCCATGTTAAATATTAATTACAGACCACACCATGCTTTATCTCTTATTGTTGTTTTTTTTTTTTATAGGTTAAGCCTTCTGCGGTATAACACCAACCTGACTAGATACAAGAATCTGATGTTTTCATGTTCGCAGCAGCTCAAAGCCAAGCTCGATTTCTTTAAAAGTAGTATCCAGTATGATTTGGAGAAGTACAGCGATCAAATGCAGTATGGAATATGTAAGTTATTTCCTCATAACTGATATATACTGCTTAATAAACCTTTAAAAGTTAAAAAAGCTTTCTATTGACCCTTTCTATTAAAGTTATAATTATTATCAAGTTAATGTTTAAATCCTCATCATTTTAAACGTGATTTTTTTCTGTGAAACAATAAACCTCACAACAGCTCACCTAAAATATGGCTATATAATTAGGTAAAAATAATAAGGTGCGTATCCTAATATTGACGCAGCCCTCCTAATTGCACTTTAGTTTTCACAAGTCAGTTATTTGATTACCATTTGGTAGATTACATAAATATAAAATTACTCATTGGTTTCACAAATTTCTTTTTGTAAAAGTCACCGACAATAAAGAAAATGTAAATAATACGACGCATGTATATATTTAAAAACATGCACTTTTTAAAAGCGTATTGGTTTAAACAGGTGGCTGAAACCAATTCTTTTTGTTTCTGGAACAATGCACTTTTAACTTTTTTTATTTCTTAAAACTATAGAACTCTTGTAAATAAACAATAAACATTTTATTGTTAAATGAAAATAAAGTGTTTTTTATTACATTTAAAAAGCATTTTTTTATTTAATTTTAACTACAAGTTTTTTTTCCAAAATTATAAAACAGTTTAGTGCTGGTATAAACCTCTGAAGTCTGAGGTCCCAAAAATATTTTTAAATTCACATTAATGACAAATACATAACATCACCAAACGTGACGACATGGAAGCATTTATGGTAGTTTATGAACTCATTATTCATTTAATTATGTCATATGTCAAAAGCATACTTTTTTATAAAACTTGATTTTGATCCATCCCAGTTATGATTTATAGTTTGATGACACATTACTATGGACATCATACTACTGCTGCACAATTACATAAACAAGATAATTACTTTTGAAAGAATGAATTCCATTTAAGTCCATGTCTTGAGTTAAATTAGTGTTCCAGAAAAAGAACTGTATTGCATGTGGGAGAATAAAAAAGGAAGTGGATGATGCCACCCCTTTTTGCGCTATGTGTCAGGTTTCTGACTCATCCTTTTGAGGTTTATTTTGAAATAATGACCGTCTCCCTATACGAAATTTCTTACATATAGTATGGAAATGCATGGTTTGGGAGACAGTTATATTGCTTTAAATGTTGAAGAGTTTAATAAAAAATATATTTTGTGAAATAATTTATGCAGTACTCTGAGTACAATGTGAGTTTAATGTCTGTTTATTCTGTAGCTTCTGAAAAGATGCTTAAAGCCTGGCAGGACAACGCAGAAAAAGCTGCTGCATTTAATCAGGTACAAATTAAAGTGAATGAGAAAGTATTACAAAGCCAGTTCTCCTTTCACTCACTGTTTATGAATGTGTATATAGGTGTGTGCTGACCTCCCACTGTGTTAGTTACACCTCGCCTCCTCACTATTTTGGTTTTAGTGGGATAGTAGCCTACACTTTTTGTTTTAACCACATTTTAAAAATATGCTTGTGGGTGAATTGGTAAAGTTGGATTTTTCCTTGTTTAGCATGGGTTTGTAAGTATTTCCAGTGATGGACAACAGTCTGTAATTGTAACACGTGTCTGATTCACTTAAACCACCCAACACACCCACAATCACATCAGTGTTACAGTAGTGCTGATTGTTTCCCACAACCCAAAAAATACTTGCTCTATAGTAGTCCTGTAAGTGTCCTTACTATTAAAGAACATATTAAAGTGAACCAACAAAGTAAGAAACTACTGAAGATGCATGTTTTTAACAAACACCTGTTGTAGGGGACTAAGACATTCATTCATTATCTCCCGCTTTATTCTCTATTAGGGTCGCGGTGGGGTTCCCCATGCCCATCCAGGGGAGAACATCTCGGGCGCTGGGCAGATACACCCAGGACAGGGTGCCAATCCATCGCTGGGCACACACTCACTCACACAGACACACTCTATATTGGGCAATTTTGAGAATTCAATTGACTTGATCCATGTTTTTGGACTGTGGGAGGAAACCGGAGAACCCGGAGGAAACCCACGCAGACACGGGGAGAACATGGAAACTCCACCCAGATTGGGATTCGAACCAGGAATCCCTAGCACTGAGAGGTGAACGTGCTAACCACTAAGCCACCGTGCCGCCCGGGACTAAGACAAATAAAATAAAATAAAAAAGGAACAGATAACGGTCAGGTTTAAGGTTTGATAATTCTACAGTGTAGCTGGTTTTCTCCATAACTACTGACTTGTGGTGTTCTCATTCATAAGTCGTTTTGGATAAAAGCGTCTGCTAAATGTAAATGTAAAGTACGCAGAGAATCATATGCACTATAGTATGTAGTAAGTGTAAAACTGCAAGGTGCATATCTATGGTATGTTGAGCTTATAATATAGAAAATAAGTGTAGAGAAAGAGGGTGAACCTAATAAAGTGCCTTGTGTTATAATAACAAGCCTAATGTTCTATCTGATCAACACTTTGTGTTTAAAGGTTGCAGAGATAGGCCACCTGGATGAGGAGATCATGGCCCTACACTCAGAGATTGTAGAACTTCAGAGAAGTCCATATGCTCGGCGCCAAGGAGATGTCATGGAGCAGCTGTGAGTATACAGAACCTGGCAGGAAGTTACTTTAGTAAACATTGATCTAATGAAACTTTGCATTGGTTTGATTTCAGTGAGGCAAAAGCCATTGATCTCTTCAAACAACTGAAGCAGAAATGCAAATGTAAGTAGTGAGATAATTACATTTTGACTTAATTAGAAAATTCACGTTAGCATGGTCGCCTCTCAGCACTGGGGATCCAGGTTCGAATCCCAATCTGGGTGGAGTTTTCATTTTCTCCCCGTGTCCACATTGGTTTCCTCCGGGTTCTCCAGTTTCCACCCACAGTCGAAAAACATGGTTTCAAGGTAAATTGAATACCATGCCCCATAAATTGTCCCATATTGTGTGTGCATGTGCGTGTGCGTGTGTGTGTGTGTGTGTTTCCGTGTGAGTGAGTGCACCCTGTCCTGGGTGTGTCTGTCCAGCGCAAGAAACATTGAATTGGGTATTCCCTAAATTGCCCCATATAGGGTGTGTGTGTGTGTGTGTGAGAGTGCGTGTACTCTGCAATGGATGTGCGCCCTGTCCTGGCTGTATCTGCCCAGCACTCGAAACGTTCTCCCCTGAATGGGCATTGAGAACCTCTCATGGGTATTGGGAACCACTCAACCCATGTAGGATTTAAGCGGAAGATAATAAATGAATGAATAAGTGAACTACAAAGAAGTTTGTTGTAATAAATTCTAAGTCATAGCTTTTCAACTGTTTTTTAAATATTAGTGTTTATTAGTTGATATTAGATAATAACATCATAATAATGTTTCTGTTGCCTAACAGTAAATGATTCTCAGCATGGCTACAGTGACAGTTCTGACATGGTCAAGGTCATCGTTCAGACCGTGCAGAACCAAGACAAGGTTCTTAAGGACCTTTATGCACATCTCAGGTAAATATAATTTAACCTGTGCTAACAGTTTAGCCATGTGTTTAAAGACACACCAAATTTAAGAATCTGGCATATGATTTTTTTTCTTTATTTTTTTCACAATTTGATTTTTTTTCAGTATTGTGTAAATGAAACTGGCAAAACATATTCTTGTTTTAATTTTCAAAGAAAAAAAACATTTAATTGAACTGCCAATATATATATATATATATATATATATATATATATATATATATATATATATATATATATATATATATATATATATATATAGATTTGTGATCAAATTTATTCAACCCCCACTGAAATAAAGTGTTTTGGCCAGTTTGACATTGATTTGGATCATTTCAGTCATCTTATTTACAATTATATCAAAGAGGCACTTATAAATTAGACAAATATAACATAATATTTATGATGGAATAACCACAAATGTCTTTACTGTGCTCACATCATTATCAGTTTTATTCAACCCCCTAGTGACATTATTTTTTAGTACTTAGTACAACATCCTTTTCCAGTTATGACCGCTTTCAAGCGTGAAGCATAGCTTGACACAAGTGTCTTGCAGCGACCTATGGGTATCTTAGCCCATTCTTCATGGGCAAAAGCCTCCAGTTCAGTCACATTCTTAGGCTTGCGCACTGCAACTGCCTTCTTTAGGTCCCACCAGAGGTTCTCAATTGGATTTAAGTCCGGTGATTGCGATGGCCACTCTAGAATGTTCCAGCCTTTCATGTTCAACCATGCTCTAGTGGACTTGGATGTGTGCTTCGGATCATTGTCCTGTTGGAAGGTCCAACGTCTCCCAAGCCGCAGGTTTGTGACTGACTCCATCACATTTTCCTCCAAGATCTCCTGGTACTGAAGGGAATTCATGGTACCCTGCACACGTTGAAGCTTTCCTGTAACATTAGAAGCAAAACAGCCCCAAAGCATAATTGACCCCCCGCCATGCTTCACAGTAGGCAAGGTGTTCTTTTGTTCATAAGCCTGGTTCTTCCTCCTCCAAACATAGCGCTGGTCCATTGTCCCAAACAGTTCTAATTTAGTTTCATCTGACCACAGTACACTGTCCCAAAACCTTTGTGGCTTGTCCACATGACTTTTGGCATACTGCAGTCGACTTTTCTTGTTCTTTGGAGTCAGCAAGGGGGTGCGCCTGGGAGTTCTGGCATGGAGGTCTTCGTTATGCAGTGCGCGCCTTATTGTCTGAGCTGAAACTTCAGTGCCCACATCTGACAGGTCTTTTTTCAGTTCCTTAGCAGTCACGCGGGGATTTTTCTCCACATTACGCTTCAGGTAGCGCACAGCAGTCGCGGTCAGGATCTTCTTTCTGCCACGACCAGGTAACGTTTCCACTGTGCCCTTTAACTTGAACTTGCGAATGATACTTCCGATAGTGTCTCTTGGAATATTTAACAACTTCGCAATCTTTTTATATCCATTGCCATTCTTGTGAAGAGCAATAACCTCTTCTCTTGTCTTCTGGGACCATTCTCTTGCCTTCACCATGCTTGTAAACACACCAGTAGATGTCTAGAAGGAGCTGAGTATCACAGTCCTTTTAAATCTGCCTAATTGGTGCTTATCATGCTTGATTGCTGCTCGTTGACATCCACAGATGTTTTCAATACCTGATTGAAAACACTGGAATGAACCTCTGTTCTTATGAGTGGTAGTTGTAAAGGGGTTGAATAATTGTGTCAATGAAGAAATCACAAAAAGGCCATTTAATACTTTATGACAAAAACAATTGATGCTATCTTAGTTGCATTTAGTTCTTTAACAAGTCCTTGTAAGATTTCATTATGAACACAATTACAAATGTGCACTGAATTCCATAAAACCCTTCGCAGCATTGGGGGTTGAATAAATTTGATCACAACTGTATATGTATATATATATATATATATATATATATATATATATATATATATATATTAATGCTGAATATTTTAACACCTCAATACAGCATGACTATGTTACTTAACATAAATAAATGATTAAAAGCATGCAGCTGAATGGATGTTAGATACATGTTCATACATTCACACCCGACATGTTTGCTGCATTTTAAAAAGACGCTGTCTGAGTTAGCGATGTTTTGTGGTTCTTTAAGCAGGATGATAACACAAAAAGAGAACAAGATAGAGAGTGCACTGAGAGACCGCTATCTATCTGTCTCGTTCTGATAATTAAATAAATACAATGATGCTGTTCTTTCCACTTAATGGAGTTTACGTTAGTCTTCTGCAAAATGCCTTTATTTCTGCCAAATTTATTTTTTGGCTGAAAAATTACAGACTATTTAGTGCATCCCTACAATTTATGTATTTATATTTGCTTTTATCATTCTGCAATGTTTACAAATTCTGTTCATTTCTGACTTCTGTGTAAACATTTATGGATATATTTTCGTGAAACGTTTTTTTGTATTTACTATATATTACATATTTATTTTTGTATTATTTTTACTGCACTAGAAAAATGACTTTGTGAGACCAGATATAATTTAAATAAAGTAATTAATAATAGCTGGATTAAAATTCCTGCAGTGTAATTATCACATCTTCATGCCGAATGACTAAACACCTGTCAAATTTTCTTTCAGCAAAATTCTGCAAAGCAAGCAAAAAATAATCGAATTATTTCCGAAGATAGAGAAAACGCTGGAGAACATTAAGGAAGCAGACAGCACGGTTATGCAAATGCAGATGAAGAGACAGAGGGAATTTTGGCACTTACTTAAGATTGCATGCGTAAGTCTTCAGGTATTTTTGTTCATTATGTTTAAAGGCATTGGACAGCAAAATGATGCATGGGTTTAATGCTCTCGCTGCACAAGTTAATCATGAGCTCAATTCATAGACAAACACACTGCTGGATTTACCTGATTTTTCTCCTGTTGTAAGTGTGTTTGCGAGTCTGTCCTGTGATGGACTGGTGACCTGTCTAGAAGGTTTTTTTCATGCATTTCGCTCTATTAGCAGATTTCAATAAACCCCACCCCATCCATTAGTGGTTTATTAAATATATAATAAATTCAAAGCCTACAAATTACCTCAACCACTGATTTCACAAACAATATATTATGGCACTGAATATGCTGGTAATTTGAGATATAATCAGTATTGAGGCGGCACTAGTGTTTAGCACGTTCTCCTCTCAGCGCTAGGGATTCCCGGTTCGAATCCCCATCTGGGTGGAGTTTCCATGTTCTCCCCGTGTCTGCGTGGGTTTCCTCCGGGTTCTCCGGTTTTCTCCCACAGTCCAAAAACATGGATCAAGTCAATTGAATTCTCAAAATTGCCCCATATAGAGTGTGTCTGTGTGAGTGAGTGTGTGCCCAGCTATGGATTGGCACCCTGTCCTGGGTGTATCTGCCCAGCGCCCGAGATGTTCTCCCCTGGATGGGCATGGAGAACCCCCCCGCGACCCAAATATAGGATAAAGCGGAAATCGGTGTAATCTTCAGATCAGATCAGATTGGATCATCTAAGCACACGTTCTTTAATAGTTTGGATTGAAATTGGCAAGTGTTTTGTTTGCAACTAAACAAGCAACTTTAATTTCTAATGCTTATAATGCATTAGAACATGAGAAGTATAACAAGAATACTGTAGATAATTACAACTATGTTCTTCATAGTAACACCCTCTGTCTTTTGTTCTATTGATAAACTAAGCATTCAACAAGCCATCTGCTTAACAACAATAATCCAAACAGATTAAAATTAGTTTGTTTATTAAAATCTTTATTAATTCGACAAACATAAATAACATCCAGACTACTGCTGTTGTTTCAGGACAGCATGTAAACCTATTACTTATTGTGATGTGTGGTGAAGTTTCACCCTTGTGCTGTATCCGCACTGCATCACTGACCTTAGGCGCTTATGGATAAGGATCCTTAATGAAGTCAAGTTTATATTTATATTACATTTAGTCATTCAGCAGACGCTTTTATCCACTTTCAACTTTCAAATGACACTTTTGATGTCAGTAGTTACGAAAAAAACAGCAACACTATAATTATCAACCCTGATCGTTATCCGATCCTGCATTTTATTTATTTATTATTTTTAAAATATATATTTATATAAAGTGTTTGTTGAAGAGATGCGTTTTGAGTTCTGTCTTAACTCCGCTATTTTTATTTTTTTATTTAATTCATAATATGTAAGTTTAAAAAATGTTTGTTCCTGGTTCATCAGTGGAGTGTGTATTTTAAATCCTGTAACATTTGCTGCCCACACATTTTTGTGCTTGTTGGGTTCAAATCCCAAGCCGAAAAAATCTGACCCGATGCTGTTGCCCCCAAATTGTTAGGTTTCAAACCCCAAGCTAGACCAAACAGCTACGGAAAACCAAAAGCTGACCCAGTCGTCAGCTACTAGTCAGACAACACACTGACTGTCCCGACGCTTCTGTACCTGATGCTCGTGCCCTCTGAGTGCAGGAGTAAAAACGTTTGGGAAATAAAGACAACTACGCGAGTGTTGCTCATCGATGCTTTAATTTATCATAATTCACAGCTCGCTCATATAGGTCTATGAATGAACAAAACAAGGGCGTTCTTCCCATAGCCCATTAGACAGTCGCAGTTGGTTAATACAATGTATGTCAACATATACAAAACTCATAAAATAAATGAGTTTGACTAGTTTTCATGGAACAGTTACCAGTAAACACCGAATCCTCAGCCAGAAACCTCGTAGTATGTTATAATAAATCTTTCAAATTATAAATGATATAAATTAAATTATTAAAATCATATAAACATAAACTTTTAAGCTTATAACTAACCTACATCAAATGACTACATCTATTTTAATTTGTAATATATTAAGTAGATAAATGTTCTTCATTATAAACTTCCTATAACCTTCATTATAACCACTGATGAGGATGTTGAGTAATACTGCTGCATGCGGCTGAAGCAACATGTTTAAAAATTTCTTACTTAATCTCTAAACCACTTCGCATTTTCTTCATATTCTGTTAGAACTGTTGCCTGTAACTAAATACACACACGCACACCCCCCCCCCCCCACACATCTTTATATTACTTTGCCTGTGTTCATCCATATATACTAAAAACCATTTGTTGCTACAACTACTGTAATTCCTCTATTTCCTCTTATTATTTTGATCTTAGTCTTTCAGTTTTTCATGATTTTAATAATGCTTTTATTCTTGCAAAGCTTTTGCAAGCACATTTTTTTCTTGTGCGTGTGTTTGTGTGCAGAAGATGACAAAAATCCCTTTCCTGTTTACTGTGGTCATTTGGTTAACTTTTATCAAATGAATCATTATTAAATGTGACTTATGTGATTATGAATCATTTCCACAAATCACACCTCAAATACTGTAGGCTAGTATGGTTCTAGTATAAGTGTAAAATGGTCTTGAATACAATAAATGTTTCAATATGCTGGTGGAAATGACTGGGAATATGTTTTTATTTTTGTTTTAAAACCTGCCTTTTATCAATATTTAAAATATTAAGCTCATTTTGGGGCGGCACGGTGGCTTAGTGGTTAGCATGTTCGCCTCTCAGCGCTAGGGATTCCTGGTTCGAATCCCCATCTCGGTGGAGTTTCCATGTTCTCCCCGTGTCTGCGTGGGTTTCCTCCGGGTTCTCTGGTTCCCTCCCACAGTCCCAAAAACATGGATCAAGTCAATTGAATTCTCAAAATTGCCCCATATAGAGTGTGTTTGTGTGAGTGAGTGTGTGCCCAGCAATGGATTGGCGCCCTGTCCTGGGCCTATCTGCCCAGCGCCCGAGATGATCTCCCTTGGATGGGCATGGGGAACCCCACCGCTACCCTAATAGAGGATAAAGCGGGAGATAATGAATGAATGAATGAAAAGCTCATTTTGCAAATGCATTTATTTAAATCAACTTACTAGTTTACAAACTTAACGGTCAGAGCACATGGGTCAGCCGTGATATTCACCCCTGGAGCAATAAAGGTTAAGAGTCTTGTTCACAAGCCCACAAAGGCCATTTTTGGTAACTTAAGGTTTAAACCCCCAACCTTCAGCTTTATAATTCGCACTAACCACTAAGCTACTTGTCATCGGCTGTGGAAGTACAAGCCCACTCCTTCCATTTCACTTACAGTTTGGGATTTAAACTTAATATCCTGACATTATCATGCTCGACCAACTAAACTGCAATATTTATGGTATTTTTTTTTTTACACATTTGAAACGTTCTTAGCTTTGTAAATACTTCTAGGGCACAATATGTCTCTAAAGTTTTTGCACAGACCTTTAAATCCAGATTTTTTAAACAAGGTGTTTTTAATGTTTCTGGATACAGTTTCACTTCCACCATTTGGTACTTGTACATTTAAAGTTTACCTGATGGTATTTTACAAAGCTTTGACATTTAAACACCATTAGGTAGGATGGAGTAGGAGGTAGGAGGGGACAGTGCTGTCCTGTTAATTATTCTGAAGTTAAAATATTATTTTGTAATGTGAAGTGCTCATGTATTACACTCAATATGTTGTTTCTATTCTCACAGGCACAGAACACCACCCGCCATAGCACAGACATGTCGTCTTCCCTTTCGGCCTGGTCAAATCCTCAGCAGTCCTGCTCTCCTCGCACCCCCGTGTCCCTGCCGGCATCACACGACAGGTAACTCAGTCACACCTGTTTAAGGGCTTGTTTTAAGGGCTTGTTTTGTGATCTGAGGATAAATTATTCTGATTCCAGTGAAACGGTCAGTCTGCTGGAGGAAAATCAGAAGTACTTAACTCAGCTCACAAGTCTGCTACAGGAGACGACCGAGAAATCAGAGAGTGTAATGGTGAGTTTGGGGTAATGTGCTTTTATATATATGTGTATGTATGTATCTCATAGTTGAGGTTTACATATATGATGATTACAGGGCTCTCTTAACTTTTTAAGGGGGAACTGATTGACTAAATACTTTTCCCCCACTATATATATATATATATATGTGTGTGTGTGTGTGTGTGTGTGTGTGTGTGTGTGTGTGTGTGTGTGTGTGTGTGTGTGTGTGTGTGTGTGTGTGCATGTGTGTGTGTATATATATATATATATATATATATATATATATATATATATATATATATATATATATATATATATATAAAATGGTGGCACGGTGGCTTAGTGGTTAGCACGTTTGCCTCTCAGTGCTAGGGATTCCCGGTTCGAATCCCAATCTGGGTGGAGTTTCCAAGTTCTCCCTGTGTCCGCGTGGGTTTCCTCCGGGTTCTCCGGTTTCCTCCCACAGTCCAAAAACATGTATCAAATCAATTGAGTTCTCTAAATTGCTCCATATACAGTGTGGTGCCCTCTCCTGGGTGTATCTGCCCAGAGCCCAAAACGTGCTCCCCTGGATAGGCATGGGGACCTGTATCATATATATATGTGTGTGTGTGTGTGTGTGTGTATATACATATATGTATGTATGTATATACAGTATGTTCTGCTTTATCCTCTACTAGGTTCGCGGTGGGGTTCCCCATGCCCATTCAGGGGAGAACGTTTCAGGCACAGGGCAGATACAGTCAGGATAGGGCGCCAATCTATCACTGGGCACACACTCACACAAACACACTCTATATGGGGCAATTTGGAGAATTCAATTGACCTGGATCCATGTTTTTTGGACTGTGGGAGGAAATAGGGCTTTGAAATGCTTCTTATGAAGCCACTCCTTTGTTGGGCTAGCAGTGAGCTTGGGATCATTGTCATGCTGAAAGACCCAGCCACGTTTCATCTTCAATGCCCTTGCTGATGGAAGGAGGTTTATTACAATAACTAGACTGAAAATACAAATAAAACTTCCCAATACATGACTAAACTACTATAACCGCTCCTTCCAGGTGTATGGTCAATGAGCATATCCATCCATCTATACAACTTGTTGGTTAGGGTCAGAAAATAGGGTCAGTTATGATGCAGCACCCCTGGAGCAATGAGGGTTAAGGGCCCTTTTAACTGTTACAACAATTTGGCCCTTGTATGCTAATGTATTTTGATTACAGTAACCTCCGTTTATATCTCTTTCTTTACATAGGATCAAGACTGGAGCTGGACTAGATATGAGTCTCTGATTCCAAAGTCACCACATGTATAGTTTTAATCATGTTCTGCTATACGTCATGTGACTGGGTTTCTCTTGCTATATGTTGTTCTTCATCATAACCTGTTAAATCCATGTTTTGTTGTGGATAATGACACCTGATCACATAATGTATTTTAATTGGCACAATGCCATCAACCATAAGCAAATTTAAACTTCACTTTAAATACTCAAGTATTTATTTATTCTTATAAATCATTTAAGGGTTTTTCTTGTTTGGATTTAATTTTCTGTAGTTCAGCTGCTGCACTTTAGAGGCTAACTGTGAATGTTGGACTTGGATTGTAAAATGTTGGTGTACACTTTAAGCAGGGGTTTGAAGAAAACTGTCAAAATAAAAATAATTCAATAAATAAAGTCAGAATAGAAGTGGGTTAAGGGACAGTGAAGTATTTCGGATTCACATCCTTCTAGTTATAAATTCAACAGTTGACCATGAAAACAAGCCTGTTTGGAGGTTCTGCCGTTGTTTATAGAAGGTGCTACGGTTGATTTTTATTATTTTTTTTAATGACTGGAGAAGTGTCATAGTCATCAGTACTTTGCGCGGAAGGTCATAAAATCAGATGTCCAGTGTCCAATGATGAGCAGCTCTACATGGAAGGCAGACCTCCGATACCCAGTTTTGTATCACACATTGATTTGTCTCATACTGTTTAAACACAATAAGAATTTCTCATATTTTCATTAAAGTTCACTTGTTCACTGGTATGTTGTACATGGCAAATAAAAGTTATTAAAAGTTTATTGCCTCTTTTAATATAGTCTTAAGCAGCACATATTACTAAATATGACATGAAATTCTAATTATTTTAAACAGTGTTTAGTTAAATGTCCATGCATTCATGAGAGTTAGAGATGCTACAGAAAGATCTTCCAATGCGATCTTTTCACACACCATTTGATTAATTGCTAGATGGCTTATCTTAGGCTTATCTGTGTGCACTTTGCAGAAGCTATTTTTTGTTCTTTATTTGTTTAAAACAAGATGTAGAACATTTTGACCACAAAACATGTTTTGGTTGCCTCGCAGCCCGCATCTCTGATGACTTTGCATACAAAGAACAATTTTTGTTTTGTCTTTTTTGCTACTACATTTTCAGATTGTAGTCTTGATTCAAATGTAAATTCTTACGTTAAAATAATTTTTCTAAGTATTTCTATTGTAACTATGTCCATTAACGATGCATGGCTGTTTTTCAAACAACCACCTGAGGGCTCAGTGGTCATGAATATGCAACTGTGGTTTCTGCTCTGGTTTCCTCTGACTGCATCATTGCTATAGATAAAAAGAGAGTTAAACACTTCTCTCATGCACTGAGAATTTTTTTGAGAAATATTTTTGACTCTTACTAATAACGTTTAATTTTTTTCAATTTTATTTTAAGATTTTATTTATTTAATATTTAAATACATTTTTAGGATTGAATTCCATATATTTATACATATATTGCATAAGCTTTAAATACATTAGAAATAAGTTTAATTAATAGGTTTTGCTGGTTAATGGTAATTTTGTTTAAATATATTTACTAAATAAAAAACAGCATATATCAGGAGAATTGCTAAGTTGTCTCAAAGCAATAACATCCTGGGTATTGTTTGGATTATGACCTTTTCTGTGTGGATCATGTATGTTCTCCCCTCAGTGTCTACGAGGGTTTTCTAAGAACATTAAGTGAATCAGACATGATTGACTGCCACAAAGGTGTGAATAAGTAAATCATTCTTCACCTGCTGGAAATAACATTCAGTGTCAGAGAAGGGTTGTCGTGAGGTGGGTTTATTGGGGTAAAATATGTATAAAAATCCTTTGGTCCCCATACTGGGTTGTAGAAACAGACATAGGACTATTGAATGATTTGGTTGAAGGTAATGCCATAGCACTAAGTACAGTTCTGCCAGCAAATTGAGAAAACCACTTGTAAATAGTTTTATTTTTACTATTGTCACATAAAACATGAGGGAAAAAAAACGGTTGCCACGTTAGCTATAGGACTAGAGACATTTATATGAACCTATTAACCATGACATGGCAATTTCGACTTAATCTGGGTGGAACAACTGTTAAGTCACAGTGTAAATACAAGTTAAATAAGAGAATAAAACCTGTTTTGACAGGTCTGTGACAAAGCACCGCCAGCATTGATGGATTGTAACTAAGGCTTTTGAATACTGAAAAAAAGTTTTTAAATGTGGACTCAATAGAAAACATTGTTTTGTTAAAAAGCATTTCGAAATTAATTTAATGTGACCTGTATCTTTAAGTCTGGAGTGAAAGAGTGCAGAGCCTAGTGACTAAGATCAACCCAACTTTTGGTTGAATGTAACAGATAGTATAAGTTAAAAAAAAACACAAAACATTTTGAAGTTCAAGTTCAAGTAATTTATTTATATAGAGCTTTTTACAATAGTACGTTGTCACAAAGCTGCTTTACAGTTTTATAAGCCTTTGAACCCCCAAAAGAGCAAACCCAAGCGACAGGCGAATTTTGTTGTGGTAGAGTGGGCAAACTAACAGTGTTTTAAAATGGGATGTGCAATTGGGGCGTCTTCCACATACTTGTGCTTACAGTGTAAATACAACTTAAATAAGAGAATAAAGCCTGTTTTGACAGGTCTGTGACAAAGCACCGCCAGCATTGATAGATTGTAAAATACTGAAGAAAGAGGTTAAAAATGTTGACTGAATAGAAGAGCTAGTCTTTTTAAAAGAGTAAAGAGGATTTGAAAGTTTAAGTCTGGAGTGAAAATTGCAGCTAAGGTAGGACAGTTAAGAAAAACCCCACAAAACATTTTGTTAGGGTAGAAGGGGGCAAATTATTTAATTGGAACGTAGGTTTGGACCTCTCTTCTTTAGGTAGCTGTTGGTGTTGTTGAGGTTTCCACATACTTCTGCTCAGGGGCGTTGCTAGACCTGGGTTTTCGGGGCTATAGCCCCGGATGTTTTGTCAGTAGCCCCGGATCGATGCTTCCAAGCTCTGTGTGTGTGTGAGGGAGACAAATTTTTTTCACCAGTGTCAGGGGTAAAGTTACCGTAATAACTGTATCTTGGCTGTAAAGAGCAGCTTCTCAGCTTTCATAAAAAAAAAAAGAATTTTTCTGAAGGCACAAACTGTTGTAAAGTTATGGTATTTCAAAGCAAAACCTTGTTAAAACTGTTTCATCTGCGACTGACAGGCATATTTCATATGTAATTTAATTTTTTTCAATATAGCTATGATGTGCTAGGGATTCCCGGTTCGAATCCCCATCTGGTTGGAGTTTCCATGTTCTCCGATGTGTCTGCATGGGTTTCCTCTGGGTTCTCCGGTTTCCTCCCACAGTCCAAAAACATGGATCAAGTTAAATGAGTTCTCCAAATTGCCCCATATAGAGTGTGTTTGAGTGAGTGAGTGTGTGCCCAGCGATGGATTGGCGCCCTGTCCTGGGTGTCCTGCCCAGCGCCCGAGACGTTCTCCCCTGGATGGGCATGGGGAACCCCCCCCGCGACCCTAGTAGAGGATAAAGCGGAAGATAATGAAAATGAATGAATGAACTATGATGTGATACTGAATGATCAAACAAAATGAATGTAACAACAGTTTGAAAAATAGATAAATTTACTCATGAAAGGGCAATTTTTAAAGAGGACAGAGGGGGAATAAGTGATCTGGGCTAAAGCCCCTGATGGTTCTGAAATCTAAAATCGCCCCTGCTTCTGCTCATATATTAATAAAATAAATTAATAGATCCAAATGATAACCGAACATGGACCAGGTTGTGTCACTCTGACTTTGCAAAAATCTGAATGGCAGCAGAACTGCTGAGGTACTTGGCTTGTGTTTAAGGATTAATGTGATTTCTGACACACCCTTACCTCACCTCACCTTCACCGCCGTGAGGTAACATATAAAGAGGGTGAGCCAAAGAAACTACACAGGATTTCCTAACACTCCGATTTACCCTCTAATATATTACATAATTCACGAATCCTGCATTCCACTTTGAGGTGAGTACAATTATGAACTATTTTCTTATTTATCAGACCTTTTGTGTTGGAGGTGACGTTAGAGATGCATTTTTTAAAACCCACCGGTTTTAGACATACACACAGATTATCAGAAAATTGTTTTTTCAACTATTTCTTTGCTGTTTTTAGGCAGCTCAGAGGCTTTACAATGGCCACAATTCAAAAATGTTGTGGAAAAGGTAAGAATTTTATTTTATTCGATTTTCTGAAATACAGTACAAGTCATAAGTTTGGACACGTCCCCTTCTTGCTCCATTGTCCATTCCCTCCACTTACCATATAGATGGACTTTTTAGATGGAAGTTTGCCATATACACTACAAGAGAAGACGTGTGCATTAAAATTCTTGTGTTGTAATAGTTTTACAGTTAGACTGTAGTACACCTGTGTTCTTTGTTTTTGTCCCCTGTTTTTCTCTGTTCTGTATTGGTCAGGAGCATCACAGAACAGGTATCATTTGGGTGGTGGATTGTTTATTGTCAGTTCTGTGGTGACACTGATGTGGTGAGGGGGTTTTAGTGCAGCAGTGCTGCTGTAGTTTCATTTCTCCACCTCAGTGACACAAGGCACCAACCAAATAACACCTGCTCTGTGGTGCTACTATTGGGTCCTGACCATTAGACAACAGAGTAAAGGGGATGTACACAGAATGTACTGTAGTCCACAAACTAATGGACTACAGTGTGGAATTGTAGAACTACAAAGTCCATCTTTATATTCAGTGGACCTAGGAATATGGACTATAAGTAGAGCAAACAGGAGGTGTGTCCAAACTTTTGTCTTATACTGTAAGCAACAATAATCAGCTGCAGCTCATAGCACAAATAATAATTAATAAAAAATACTTTAAATAAAATAATTTTGAATCGCTAAATTACATACAATAACCTTTATTAAATAATAAAAAATAATTAAAAAGAAAGAGACTTTAGAGAGTATTATAGAAGGAGAGTATAGAGATTATTTACTAACATAACCAGATTATTATATAAAAACAACAAAAACAGATGGCGTCTAAAATTAAGTAATTAATTTTTTGTTTAAATAAAAGGCAGAACATTTGTATTGGTTTGACCTCTAATGTCGAACGAGGTTCGTAAAATGGTTGAACATGATGCATACAAGATTGTGCAGTTACCAAACCTACTACTTTAAAGGTTTAAATGTATATACTAGATTAAAACTAGGTCGTACATTTTTGGACAGCTGTCTGTGACCCTGATGACCAAAGAATAATATCATTAGCAAATCAGAGTTTAAAGTATTGGGAAAAAGATTTAAAAAAACTGCTCACTGAATGAAAAAGAGATGTTTTTTTAGTTTAACTTGGAGTGTCTTGGAGGCGGGAAGGCTCAACCATTCATTTAAAAAAGAATCAGAAAAAGCCCAATGGTTACACATGAATAATTAATAGTGAGATCTGTTAATTTATTAAAAGTGTTAGTTTGAAGAATTGCAATAGAGAATTTTGTGTGTGTGTTCAATATATCTTTGTAGGAAGTACCGCCCCTGGTCCAGTGCCCAAAGGCAAAATACGGATCTACAGTATGAGGTTCTGCCCTTATGCCCAGAGAGCAAGACTGGTACTTAATGCAAAGGGAATTGAGTAAGTTTAGATGATCATGGTTGTGATTTTATGAAGTATTTATATGTACACGGTTTCTATGTGTTTTTTTTTTTTTTAAATCAGCCACTTAACAAAAAACCTTCTCACCATAGGCATGAAACTGTCAACATTAATTTAAGCGAGAAACCTGATTGGTTCTTAGAGAAGAACCCTTTAGGGACAGTGCCAACGCTTGAGACCCCCAGTGGCGAGGTGATCTGTGAATCCACTATCACTTGTGAATTCTTGGATGAGGCGTATCCTGAAAAAAAGCTGTTTCCCTCTGACCCCTTCGCAAAAGCACAACAGAAAATGCTTCTGGAGGATTTCTCTAAGGTAGGTATGAATCAAGGTGTGACTATAGTCACATAATAGTCACATAATAGTCACCCACTGTTAAAATAACAGAAAAAAATTTAAATGCTTTTAAAAGGGTTCAGCCATCTGTTATTTCTAGAACTGGTCATTCCTGTTTGGAAGGAGTTTTCACGGCATACTGCATTTTTAAATGTAACGCTTACAAATCCTTTACATTTTTAATTAATAGGCTTCATTAAAATATTAATCACATGAACAGTAATACCATGTTTTTCATTTAAGTTATAAAGTTATGTGGCGGCACGGTGGTTTAGTGGTTAGCACGTTCGCCTCTCAGCACTAGGGATTCCCGGTTCGAATCCCCATCTGGATGGAGTTTCCATGTTCTCCCCGTGTCCGCGTGAGTTTCCTCCTGGTTCTCCGGTTTCCTCCCACAGTCCAAAAACATGGATCAAGTCAATTGAATTCTCAAAATTGCCCCATATAGAGTGTGTCTGTGTGAGTGAGTGTGTGCCCAGCGATGGATTGGCGCCCTGTCCTGGGTCTATTTGCCCAGCGCCCGAGACGTTCTCCCCTGGATGGGCATGGGGAACCCCACCACGACCCTAATAGAGGATAAAGCGGGAGATAATGAATGAATGAATAAAGTTATGTGAGTACAGTTATGGCTTTTGGCACATCTGCACTAAGTTTGGAAGATGTTTGGCAGTTTTAAATGCTGAATTTTGTTCACAAAAGGCAGTAAAAAATCTGATTTGATGTCATGTTACTTTTTTGTTACTTCTATAAAACTTTTATACAAACCCTCAGAAATTGTCTGTACAAAATCATTGGCACCCTTAACTTGAAAACTCTTTTATTGAAACTGAAGTTATTAATGTTTAATCAGTTTCCTGCACTAGGAGCTAATTCTCACTCCGTGGTGTTCACCACTGCAAAATATTTTGTTGCAAACTCCTGTTGTAGGGGAAAAAAATAATAATAAAAAAGAAGGGGGGGGGGGGGGGTGCAGGATCAGATAACTATTAGGTGTGATAATTCTACAGTGTAGCTGGTTTTCAGTGTAGAGTAGCAATTTGTAAGTCGATTTGGATAAAAGCGTCTGCTAAATGACTAATGTAAATGTAGGACTTTGGAACATTTTTTTTATTTTCAACTGCAGTTTTAAGATCTCACCACAGTAGTTCTATAGAATTTAGACCTGACCTCATTGTTAGTAATTTCCGAACTCTTCAGTGTTTTGTTTGCAACCCTTTCTGGGTGCTAAGTGATCTTTAAGGAAGACCCAGCACTCTGACATTATGCATACAGACATATTTAGACCTTCATCATGTATGGACTGTGTTCTTTTATTTTTTTCTTTTCTTTTTATTTCTGTGAATGGCACAATGATGTACCATTTGTCTGCAGAAAGTTCTCCACAATGGACTATTTCTTATTTAGGATAGTTCTAACTTTTTCTATTTTTGTGTCAACATTAGGGTCCTCCTGGGTCAACTATCTTACTATCCAAAACTTTGTGTTTTGCAAGTCAGCTTGACTTGATAGAGTTTTATGCACTTCATTTTGTTCTTATAGTATTTTTTTACACTTCCTTCTACATTAGTTACATATAGTGACACTGCACACAGTGGACACAAGGACATCTCCATAAAATCTGTGTAGATGGACTTTTACAATTTATTTCACATTTGTAAACATTTTTTTTATTTAGTTAATGTTCTAATTTTCTATATTTCTCTAAAAATAACTTAATCGTTAATCGTTAATCGTTAAATAAATAACTTACAAATAAAGCATCACTTGATTAAATTGCAAATAGATGAGTAGGTTTAATAAATATCTAAGTTGATATATGCATTTTCTTTTTTGCTGTTTTAGGTCCTTTTTTTATTTTTCAAAACTGGAGGGAGTAAATTAAAGGGGGAGGATGTATCTGCATCTGAGGCAGAGATAAAGGAGAAAGTCTCCAAACTGAACCAGGTACAGTGTTTCAAACTACAATTGTATTTGTTTAAAAGAAACTTTACATTTTTATTTGCTCTATATATTTTCTCCAGTGTGACATTAAATGGTTATGTTTGCTATACTGACAGGTCCTGCTAAAGAATAAATTAACATACTTAGGAGGTGTCTCAGTCACTATGATCGATTATCTTATATGGCCGTGGTTTGAGAGATTGGAGGCCTGGAACCTCAAACAGTAAGTTAAACTTCATTTAGACTTTTAGTCTTACCTTAAAATACAACAATGAAAAATGTAAGACATTGAATCGGTTTTATTAAGAATAATACATTTCCTTAAATTAAAAAAATAAAGGTAATAAAAAAGTCATTATAAATACAGGTTTGTGGGATTTGAGGTTGCCTTTACCAATCTGAAGGTTGTGGGTTCAAATTCCAGGTCCCCTGAAGTTACTAATGTGGGTCCTTGAGCAAGCCCCTTAACCCTCATTGTTCCAGGGATGTTGTATCAACCCTGTGTTCTGACCCCAACCAAATTTAAAAGACGCTTTGGATAAAAGCGTCTGCTAAATGATCAAATGTAAATAATAAATCATAAACTGCCCAGCGATGGATTGGTGCCCTGTCCTGGGTCTATCTGCCCAGCGCCTGAGACGTTCTCCCCTGGATGGACATGGGGAACCTCACTGCGACCCTAATGGAGGATAAAGCGGAAGATAATGAATGAATGAATGAAAATCTCATAAACTATTTCATTTTTGCTGAATGTATTTTGTTAAAATAAGATAAAACTAAATTTCCAATTGAAAAAAAATATTGACTATGTTAAATATTTAGGTAATGGTAACACAGGCATTAGGATGTAGCATAAGGATTTAGGTCAACAAAAAAGAATGTCTTAACTCTCATAGTTCGAGGGATATCATCTATCATGACTGACCCCTAACCCTGTGTTCTGACCCCAATCAAGCTTTGGATAAAAGTGACCTAAATAACCTATTGTAATGTAAATACAGTAAATTGTGATCATATATTAATTCCATGTAGAGCAACTGTTTTGCTAGTTGAATTTGAATATCTAAAATTAAACTACTTTAACAATGAAACCCAGACTGGTTCTCTCACCAAGCTTCATAAATCTGTTACAGAATCGCTAACATTCAAGGTAAATTGAATGTTCTAAATTGCCCCATATAGCGTTTGTGTGTGTCTGTGTGAATAAGTGTGCCCAACGATAGATTGGCAATCTGCACAGCACCTGAAACGTTCTCCCTTGGATGGGCATGGGGAACACTAGTAGAAGGTTAAATTGAAGATAATGATAAATAAAAATTAATAAAACTTGGAATTTAGTCAGCGTTGGTTATATTCATACACAAGACCAATGTAAAATTTATAATGATTACAAGTTTAGTAACATGACTATATATTATTTTAAAAATATATATAACAGCATTAAATTTTGCATTTAGCTTTGTTTGTAGGATACACGTGTGCAAATAAACACTTTTCTCTTTTCTAAGTTGTCTGGATGGACTTCAGGCACTAAACAACTGGATTCTGCTCATGCAAAAGGATCCAGCTGTGAAAGCAACAATGCACGATGTGGATAATCATAGAGGCTTCATTACCGCCTACATGACTGGAAAACCTAATTATGACTATGGTCTATGAACCTGTCCCTCCTTTATAGATCATCCCCTTGTTGTGTAAGAACTAATATCTAATGTGGGTTTGTAACAGGCGCACTTTTAATTTAAATTAAAAGTGAGGGATGTTTAGGTTTAAAGCAGGAAAATTCGTATAATAGCTTTGCTGCTTAGACTTGAAAAATAATTGTGACATATTTATATGCAAACAGCTTGATTAAAATGTGTACTTTGCTGCAAATGTGTTTCTTGAATTGTGAATTTATGTGCCACGTGTCATCAAGACTAACATCCTGCATGTTAGCCCCCCTCTTCCCACTCCTCAGTGCTTATTGCACATGTCTAAAGGCAGGCTGTTATTGGACACTTACTATACACTTGCATAGAACACTTAACATTTTCCATCTGTGCCAGATGCTGGAGCAGGGAGAACATAGCACTCAGTAACATGTACAACTCTTAGCACGGTCGGCACAGGATCTCAGAGACCTGCTCAGTAGGGGCAACCTCTCTCTGTTTCCTTCCTTTTTTATTCATTCCTAATAGGGTGCACAATGATAAGAGATTAATGTGTCCTGTGTTTACATGTTTCATGAAGTTGGCTTCAGTTATCATATTCCCTTTGGTTCCTTTTAATTTTGTGTAGTTATTTTTATTCATATTGACCTTCCTTTGTTTTTTGTTAAACTTTTTACTTTCCCCTTGAGTCTGTTTTCTTTGTTCTCACTCCTATCCACATTTATTATTTTTCACTTTCCCTACCTTTGGATTTTTAATTTGGTGTACTCTAATCCATTTGTTCACCCTTCCCTTTGGAGTTCAAACCATAAACGTAAGTATACGTTTTTCTATTTGTAAAATGTCATGATTTTAAAGCAGATAAGGTTGGGGGTAAAACTAAAACCAGTGTAGTCAGTGTTGTGCAATCTTTAAACCTTTTGTTAACCTTTTGTAAGGGTGCGTCCTAAATCAAATACTAACTTCAATGGCTTCATAATTTCAAAAATAGAAGTAAAAGCTAATCTCAATTTTGACCAGTTTTTTTTTGTCAATAAAAATGTAATAACATATTTAATATTTTGCACTTGCAGCTTAAGTTTTTTTTAAAAAACATGCTTATAAGTTAACAGGGCATGATGCCGCCCAGACATTCTTGAATATATAAATGGCCTTGGGGCAGCAAGGGGGCATAGTACTTAGCACGTCAGCCTTTCAGCACAGGTTTAAATTCTGATCTGGGTGGACTTTACATGTTCTTGTGTCTGCGTGGATTTTCTCAAGGTTGAAGGATGAAGGGTGAATTGGCTGCTCTAAATTGCCCCATCTAAAAGCGGTGTGCTCAGCAATGTACAGTATTAGTGCTCTGTCCTGGGTGCATCTGCCCAGTGCCTAAATCATTCTCCCCTGGATAGACAGAACCCCAACCCACGTGACCGGAACACAGGATTAAGCGGAATATAATGAGATGAGAATAAAGGTAAATTTATAAAAAATAAAATTACAATATTTTTTTCATTAAACACAAAGGCCTAACTGCGCATTTTCATTAAATAATCATCTTTCACATATCCTACTAGAGTTGCGGTGGGGGGGGGGAATTCCCATCCAGGGAAGAACCTTTCAGGTGCTGGGCAGATAAACCCAGGACAGGGCACCAATCCATCATTGGGCACACACACACACAAACTCTATAAAGAGGCAAATTAGAGCAGACAATTCGTGTTTTTGAACTGTGGGAGGAATCTAGACAATCCGGGGTAAGCCCAAACAGACCCGGAGAGAACATTGAGACTCAGACTTCACCACTACACCACTGTGCTGCCCATTAATTAGCATATACTTAAAGAAAGGGAGAAAAAAAGAGATTCTTTATTAAAACTTCTCTTTTTTTAAGTATAATATTTAAATCAGGCAGCTCGGTGGCTTAGTGGTTAACACGTTCGAATCCCAATCTGGGTGGAGGTTCCATGTTCTCCCCGTGTCCTCCGGGTTCTCCGGTTTCCTCCCACAGTCCAAAAACATGGATCAAGGTCAATTGACTTCTCCAAATTTCCCCATATAGAGTGTGTATGTGTAAGTGAGTGTGTGCCCAGCGATGGATTGACGCCCTGTCCTGGGTGTATCTGCCCAGCGCCCGAGACGTTCTCCCCTAGTTGGGCATGGGGAACCCCCCCCCCCCCCCCACGACCCTAATATAGGATAAAGCAGAAGATAATGGACGGATGGATATTTGAATCAGGCGGCACAGTGGCTTAGTGGTTAGCACGTTCGTCTCTCAGCGCTAGGGATTTCCGATTCGAATCCCAATCTGGGTGGAGGTTCCATGTTCTCCTCATGTCCGCGTGGGTTTCCTCCAGGTTCTCCGGTTTCCTCCCACAGTCCAAAAACATGGATCAAGGTCAATTGAGTTCTCCAAATTGCCCCATATAGAGTGTGTCTGTGTGAGTGAGTGTGTGCCCAGCGATAGATTGGCACCCTGTCCTGGGTCTATCTGCCCAGTGCCCGAGACGTTCTCCCCTAGATGGGCATGGGGAACCCCCCCGCGACCCTAATAGAGGATAAAGCGGAAGATAATGGATGGATGGATATATTTAGACATTTATCAGATGATTTATCCAAAGTGACTTACAAATAAGAGAATACCACAAGTCCACAAAAGAAACATTATAGCTACACTATAGAATTATCATACCCCCCCCCCCCCCAATCCTACTAGAAGATAAAGCAGAAGATAATGGATGGATGGATATTTGAATCATGTTTTGGTTAATGTGCACAATGTTTATGTAGCTATAATACTCAGGTGTTTACATACTTATGGTTACACATCAGGAATATGTTTAGATACAGAACACAGAAAAGACTTTGTCATTCTGACTTTGCAAAAAAAACGAGTTGGCTTGTGCTGAGGGAACGTTACGGTTTGGGACACACCCCGTCTCGGTTCAGTCTATAAAAGAAGGCGAGCAGAAACAACAGTGTTCCGAACGCTTCCCGCTTGTTCCTTCATTCTTATTTAATCTGATAATCCGCCATTGCACTTCCACTCCGAGGTGAGTTCCACTGTCCGAAACGGATTATTTATACTGTTTCATGATAAGTTCAGTGACTTTGCATGAATAACATAACATTCGCAGGACGGTCTTCCTTAAACCCACCCGTTTTAAACACAGTTTTAAATACTTTTTATTTTTCAACGTTTGTGCAGATCCCCGCCGTCACTATGACGTCACCTCAGACATGCTGTAAGAAAGGTAAGAACATTCTGCAGGAAGTAACGAGTCAGCTGCTAAATTAATAACATGCATTATCTTCTGCTTTATCCTCTATTAGGTTCCCCATGCCCATCCAGGGGAGAACGTCTCGGGCGCTGGGCAGATACACCCAGGACAGGGCACCAATCCATCGCTGGGCACACACTCACTCACACAGACACACTCTATATGGGGCAATTTGGCGAAGTCAATTGACCTTGATCCATGTTTTTGGACTGTGGGAGGAAACCGGAGAACCCGGAGGAAACCCACGCGGACACGGGGAGAACATGGAAACTCCACCCACCGCGAATCCCTAGCGCTGAGAGGCGAACGTGCTAAGCACTAAGCCACGTGCTGCCTAGTTAAGAATTATTCATTCATTCATTCATTTCATCTCCCGCTTTATCCTCTATTAGGGTCGCGGTGGGATTCCCCATGCCCATCCAGGGGAGAACGTCTCGGGCGCTGGGCAGATAGACCCAGGACAGGGCGCCAATCCATCGTTGGGCACACACTCACTCACACAGACACACTCTATATGGGGCAATTTTTGAGAATTCAATTGACTTGATCCATGTTTTTGGACTGTGGGAGGAAACCGGAGAACCTGGAGGAAACCCACGCAGACACGGGGAGAACATGGAAACTCCACCCAGATGGGGATTCGAACCGGGAATCCCTAGCACTGAGAGGCGAACGTGCTAACCACTAAGCCACCGTGCTGCCTAGTTAAGAATTAAATAAATAATAACATTACAAAAGGTTCAAAAGTTTGCTTAATTACATCCAGCTGTTATCCTCCCCTTAATCCTCTATTAGGGTCAGGGGTTGGGGTTCCCCATGCCCATCCAGGGGAGAACGTTTCGGGCGCTGGCAGATACACCCAGGACAGGACACCAATTTATCACTGGGCACACACTCACTCACACAAAAACCCACACAAACACTATATGGAGCAATTTAGAGCATTCAATTAACCTTGATCCATGTTTTTGGACTGTGGGAGGAAACCGGAGAACCCGGAGGAAACCTACGCAGACACGGGGAGAACATGGA
This sequence comes from Corydoras sp. C115, assembly GCA_019802505.1. Classification (NCBI taxonomy): domain Eukaryota; kingdom Metazoa; phylum Chordata; class Actinopteri; order Siluriformes; family Callichthyidae; genus Corydoras; species Corydoras sp. C115. The sequence goes on from JAFMOC010000044.1 coordinate 874,643, forward strand.
AACTCCATCCAGATCCAGATTGGTATTTGAACCCGGGAATCCCCAGTGCTGAGAGTGCTGACCACTTAGCCACCGTATTTATAAGTTTTCATATTTATTTTTTGAAAAATGAGAAAAATCTTAATTTTAAGAAAATATGACATCATTCAGGCGGCACGGTGGCTTAGTGGTTAGCACGTTGGTCAAAGAGGAAAGTTTGCCCTTTTTAAATGAACTGGCATATATGGGTTGTGTAATAATAGTAATAATAATAAACAATAAGGGTGGTACGGTGGATTAGTGGTTAGCACGTTCGCCTCTCAGCGCTAGGGATTCCCGGTTCGAATCCCAATCTGGGTGGAGTTTCCATGTTCTCCCCATGTCCGTGTGGGTTTCCTCCGGGTTCTCCGGTTTCCTCCCACAGACCAAAAACATGAATCAAGTCAATTGAATTCTCCAAATTGCCCCATATAGAGTGTGTTTGTGTGAATGAGTGTGTGCCCAGCAATAGATTGGCACCCCTGGATGGGGGGGGGAAACCCCCACGACCCCAGTGATGATCAGGACCCCTGTTCTTTTACTCTGTTCTCCACTCGTACCAGCACAGCACACACTAAATATCACCACCATGTCAGTATCACTGCAGTAACTACAATCATCCACCACCCTAATAAAACTTCCTCTGTTGTGGTACTGATCAAAGGAGAACATAATGAGCGGGCTAACAAAGTATGAAAAAAAAACAGATGGAGTACAGAATGTAAATGTTTTGTTCAACACACAAACACACTATATGGGGCAATTTAGAGCATTCAATTTACCATAAGTCCATGTTTTTGGATCATGGGAGAAAACCAGAGAACCGAGAGGAAACCCACGTGGACACGGGGAGAACATGGAAACTCCAAACAGATTGGGATTCAAACCGCTGAGAGGCGAACATGCTAACCACTAAGCCATTTTTTAAAAAAATTTGTTTGATTTTTTTGTTTTCATAGGAGGTAATGCACCTGACCCAGTGCCCAAGGGCAAAATAAGAATCTACAGCATGAGATTCTGCCCTTTTGCCCAGAGAACTCGACTGGTACTTATTGCAAAGAACATTGAGTAAGTCTACATGATTAATTATAAAATACTTATAAGCTCACTGGCCAGTTTATTAGCTGTATGCCCTTGTTTAGCAGATTGAATTGATCTCATCTCTTCCACAAGAACTGGCCATGAACAGAAAAAAAGTAAAATAAAAAAGCCATATTGGATAATGATCAGGTTTGATAATTCTATAGTGTTGCTATAGTGTTTATTTTGTGGACTTGTGGTGTTCTCTTTTTTGTAAGTCACTTTGGATAAATCTATCGCTGGGCACACACTCACTCACTCAAGCACACTCTATGGGGCAATTTGGAGAATTCAACTGACTTGATCCATGTTTTTGGACTGTGGGAGGAAACCGGAGAACCCGGAGGAAACCCATGCGGACATGGGGAGACCATGGAAACTTCACCCAGATGGGGATTCGAACCAGGAATCCCTAGCGCTGAGAGGAGAACGTGCTAACCACTAAGCCACCGTGCCGCCATGACTAAATATATTCATTCATTCATTCATTATCTCCCGCTTTATCCTCTATTAGGGTCGCGGTGGGGTTCCCCATTCCCATCCAGGGGAGAACATCTCAGGCGCTGGGCAGATACACCCAGGACAGGGCACCAATCCATCGCTGGGCACACACTCACTCACACACACACACTCTATATGGGGCAATTTGGAGAATTCAATTGACTTGATCCATGTTTTTGGACTGTGGGAGGAAACCGGAGAACCCGGAGGAAACCCACGCGGACACGGGGAGAACATGGAAACTTCACCCAGATTGGGATTCGAACCGGGAATCTCTAGCACTGAGAGGAGAACGTGCTAACCACTAAGCCACCGTGCCGCCGTGACTAAATATAATGTAATGTAAATCTAATAAAGTGTCTGGGGAGTGATTTTTGCATTTACACTGATTAGATTTGATGAATTGGACACTTGCAGCTGAAAAAAAATTTTTTGTCGCCGTTTGTGTTCTGACTGTAGGCACGAAACTGTCAACATACATCTGAAAGAAAAACCTGAGTGGTTCTTAGAGAAGAACCCTCTTGGATTGGTGCCAATGCTTGAGACCTCTGGTGGTGAAGTGATCTGTGAATCCCCCATCACTTGTGAATATTTGGATGAGGCGTATCCTGGGAAAAAGCTGTTTCCCTCTGACCCCTTGGCAAAGGCACAACAGAAAATGCTGCTGGAGGATTTTTCGAAGGTAGAAAAAACTGATACCGGTTCACACAATCGTTCTATTAATGTCTTATTGTTACTAGGATACACATTTAAGCATTTTAAAATAGATATGTGCAAATGTAAATACATCACATAGAAAAAAATAAAGGTTAATCGTAAAAAATTGCTTTATGGTAAAATATTAAAACCATATTTCATGTCTCTCTGAAGATCTAAAAAGTTATTAAGTATTAACTAATTGTGTAAAATACAGTAATCTGGCCGCATTAAATCACATAAAAATGTTGTAATACAGATACTGATCTTTACAACTTTCATTTGTGCTTCTATAAAAATATTTTGTATTTCCAATTAATTTTTAATCATCTTCCACTTAAACCTCTACTAGGATACGTGGGGGGTTCCCCATGTGACTTATGTTTAATAATCATTATTTTAATATTTATTAATAATAATTCATTTATTCATTCATTATGTTCCGCTTTTATCCTATATTAGGGTCGCGAGGGGGTTCCCCATGCCCATCCAGGGGAGAACGTCTCGGGCGCTGGGCATATACACCCAGAACAGGGCGCCAATCTATGACTGGGCACTCACTCAAACAAACACACTCTATATGGGGCAATTTGGAGAATTCAATTGACTTTATCCATGTTTTTGGACTGTGGGAGAAACCAGAGAACCCGGAGGAATCCCACGCGGACACGGTGGGGGGGGGGGACATGGAAACTCCACCCAGTTTGGGATTCGAACTGGGAATCCCTAGCGCTGAGAGGAGAACATGCTAACCACTAAGCCACCATGCCGCAATTAATTTTTATTCATTCATTATCTCCCGCTTTATCCTCTATTAGGGTCGCGGTGGGGTTCTCCATGCCCATCCAGGGGAGAACATCTCAGGCGCTGGGCAGATACACCCAGGACAGGGCACCAATCTATTGCTGGACACACACTCACTCACACAGACACACTCTATATGGGGCAATTTTGAGAATTCAATTGACTTGATCCATGTTTTTGGACTGTGGGAGGAAACTGGAGAACCCGGAGGAAACCCACGCGGACACGGGGAGAACATGGAAAGTCCACCCAGATGGGGATTCGAACCGGGAATCCCTAGCGCTGAGAGGCGAACGTGCTAACAACTAAGCCACCGTGCCGTCCTTAATTTTTATTATTAATGAAAATGAGAACCAGGATTAGAACCTAGGTGAATCTGCAGCCGTAGAAAAGAAAGCCAAAACAGGAAGTAGCTAGGAAGGAGAAGTAACCCTGACATGTGATGTACACTCACTTTAACCAGTTTGTAATTGTTTATTGCTGTTTTAGATCATTCCTTTATTTTATAAAATTGCTGGAGGCAAATTGAAAGGGGAGGATGTATCTACACCTGGGGCAGAGATGAAGGAGAAGCTCTCCAAACTGAACCAGGTACAGTATAAGATTTTAATTACAATCACATTACTCCATTCTAAAGTCCTTGCACTGGATACCGTTCAGTTACACTTCAAGGTGTTGTTACTGGTCAATAAATAATAATAATAATAATAATAATAATAATAGTTCTTTACAACATAAGGAAGATCAGACCCTTTTTGACTGAACATGCTACCCAACTGCTTGTTCAAGCCCTAGTCTTATCCCGGCTTGATTATTGTAATGCACTACTTGCCGGTATCCCAACTTCCACAATCAGACCTCTTCAACGAATTCAAAACTCTGCAGCCCGACTCGTGTTTAACCCCCAAGAGAACTCATGTCACTCCATTACTCACTTCCCTCCATTGGCTCCCTGTAGCTGCTCACATTCAGTACAAGTCACTGACTCTGGCATACAGAACCATTTCTGGATCTTCCCCCTCCTACCTTCACTCTTATCTTTTCAAAATACACTCCGACTCGTTCACTTCGCTCCAGTGATGATTGCCGCCTGGCGATTCCACCTCACCGAGGAGCTAATTCTCACTCCGTGGCGTTCACCACTGCAAAATGGTGGAACGATCTTCCCAACTCTGTCCGTAAGGCAGAATCACTAAACAGTTTTAAGAAACTACTTAAGACGCATCTCTTTAACAAATACCTGTTGTAAAAATAAAATAAAAAAGGGGGGGGGGCGCAGCATCGAATAACAATCAGGTTTGATGAATTTACAGTATAGTTGGTTTTCTCCATGGCTTCTGACTTGTGATGTTCTCATTTGTAAGTCGCTTTGGATAAAAGCGTCTGCTAAATGACTAAATGTAAATGTAATAATTATAATTATACATTTTATTTCATAGGCGCCTGAAACTCAAGTACACCTTACAGTTTACAATAGGTATTAAAAGATAAATTATGACAGCATTAAAACAAGTAAAGATAACAGAAGACAGAATAAAACAATCATAGGGCATATGCAATTTTAAAAAGATGGGTTTTTAGTGAGGACATGAATAGTGACGGTGAGTCTTTGTTCCGAATGTGTGGTGGTAGAGAATTCCAGAGATGGGGGGCTGAATAGCTAAAGGCTCTACCCCCCCATGGTGGAGAGACGAGCAACGGGAACAGTCAGGTGGATAGAAGAGGAGGATCTGAGAGAGCGGGAGGGAGTGGCGATATTAATGAGGTCTGAGAGATTGTGAATAGCCTTAAAAGTGAGCATCAGGAAATGTCTAAATGATGTATGACCAGTGTATTTATCAGATCTGTTACAGAGATAGGCGGCACGGTGGCTTAGTGGTTAGCACGTTCGCCTCTCAGCGCTAGGGATTCCCGGTTCGAATCCCCATCTGGGTGGAGTTTCCATGTTCTCCCTGTGTCCGCGTGGGTTTCCTCCGGGTTCTCCGGTTTTCAAATTGCCCCATATAGAGTGTGTGTGCCCAGCGATGGATTGGCGCCCTGTCCTGGGTGTATCTGCCCAGCGCCCGAGACGTTCTCCCCTGGATGGGCATGGGGAACCCCACTGCGACCCTAATAGAGGATAAAGCGGGAGATAATGAATGAATGAATATTTGTATTACTCTGTAAAGCACTTTTTATTGCTTATGTATGAAAGGTCTATAAATAAACTTGCCTTGTATTCAAATGTAATGCAGTTTACGGTCACATTGTATTTGTTTAGTCTCCATGTTTTTTTTGTGTGACATTAAACCAGTTTTTGTTACACTGATTATTCCAGGTCCTGGTAAAGAATAAACTCAAATACTTTGGCGGTGACTCAGTCAGTATGATCGATTACCTGATATGGCCGTGGTTTGAGAGGGTGGAGGCCTGGAACCTCAAACAGTAAGTTTTCACATTTATACAAACGTACAAAGCACAGACTTCCGTTGTGAATTGATATTTTATTCACATAAGGTTTGCAGGTTAGGAAAAATAATCTGCTTATTCACTCCTATATAATGCAAACTAAATGATTTCATTTGAGCAGGGCTGTCTAAACACTTTCACAAATCACTGTACAAGTGATGGATGTTTTATTAAGCATGAGTATCTATTCAGTATCTTTAAAGTACATTTGAACGTTGGGCAAATAATCTTTTGCCAAAATTATATATATATAAAAAAAAAAAGATAAAATGTGATGTTAAAAAGCGATGTATGAAGCACAGATTTGTGAATGAGGGGAGCAGGTGAGGTAATGGAATCTACCTGTGACCTGTCTGTGCCTTTATGTCTGGGAATTTGCTCAAGATTTACCAGCAAGTTCTAAAATATTAAGTTCATTCATTATCTTCCTCAGGGAATGGGATTGGGGGGTTCCTCATGCCCATCCAGGGGAGAATGTTTCAGGCGCTGGGCAGATACACCCAGGACAGGGTGCCAATCTATCACTGGGCACACACTCACTCACACAGACCCACACACACAAAAACACACTATATGGGGCAATTGAGGGCATTTAGTTTACCTTGAATCCATGTTTTTGGACTGTGGGACGAAACCTGGAGAAGCCAGAGGAAACCCACGCGGATACGTGGAGAACATGGAAACTCCACCCAGATTGGAATTCGAACCCGATTCCCCAGCAATGAGAGGCGAAATGTAGTATAATTTCTGTTGCATTTAGATTTGTTTGTAGAACATGTTCTCTTTTTTAAAGTTGTCTGGATGGACACCTGGAGCTAAACAGCTGGATTCTCCTCATGCAAAAAGATCCAGCTGTGAAAGCCACAATGTTCGATGTGGACTGCCATAAGGTTTTCTTCAACTCCTTCATGACTGGCAAACCCGATTATGACTACGGTCTATAAACATGTCTCTCTTTCCCAATTACTGTTTCAGGACCAAATGCGTATTTCCTGTGGGTTTGTGTTAATAACTGTGGGAGGGATGTTCAGATGTTACACAGCTTTCTGTAAACAGCTTGATTAAAATCTATACTTTGCTTATACTGTTTGTTTTTTTAATTGTGCTCTGATTATATACTTTGCTTATATGTTCCTAATATCATTTGTGCATCACTAAAGGATTTATAGGGCGGCACGGTGGCACGGCGGCTAGGGATTCCCGGTTCGAATCCCCATCTGGGTGGAGTTTCCATGTTCTCCCCGTGTCTGCGTGGGTTTCCTCCGGGTTCTCCAAAAACATGGATCAAGTCAATTGAATTCTCCAAATTGCCCCATATAGAGTGTGTTTGTGTGAGTGAGTGTGTGCCCAGCGATAGGCTGGCGCCCTGTTCTGGGTGTATCTGCCCAGCGCCTGAGACGTTCTCCCCTGGATGGGCATGGGGAACCCCACCGCGACCCTAATAGAGGATAAAGCGGGAGATAATGAATGAATAAAGGATTTATACTGATGAGAAATGACCCATCTGACAATTCCACAATTCCAAGAAAAGTTAACTGTATTCATTTTTAACATAAATGTTTGTCTTAATTATTTAGGTTCAATGTTGATGAAATCATCATTTAGCTCTGTGCCAGTTTTCCCTTTAAACATTCATTCATTATCTCCCGTTTTATCCTCTATTAGGGTCGCGGTGGGGTTCCCCATGCCCATCCAGGGGAGAACGTCTCGGGCGCTGGGCAGATACACCCAGGACAGGGCGCCAATCTATCGCTGGGCACACACTCACTCTCACACACACACTCTATATGGGGCAATTTTGAGAATTCAATTGACTTGATCCATGATTTTAGACTGTGGGAGGAAACCAGAGAACCCGGAGGAAACCCACGCAGACACGGGGAGAATCTCTAGCACTGAGAGGCGAACATGCTAACCACTAAGCCACCGTGCCGCCAGTTCCCTTTAAACAATACATTTTAAATACAATTGACATTAATTATAAGTATAACTGTGGCTCATTAAAATTTTTTGCTTATCTTAGGGATTATTTATTAAGGCGTGATGGGGCTGCAGATATTAAAACAAGTAAATAAATTAAAACGTGTTCTATAGCATTTAGAGGAAGCACCTTGTATGCTCATTTTTATTTAATAAATGAAAGAGAATATTTTGATTTTAGTACTAGAAAATATTTTTATGTGAACTGAATACACAGTATATAAGGGCTGTAACCATGGCAAAAAAAATAAATAAATCCATGAAATATACATATTCATTATCTATTAAAAAGATTATATTCCAAACAGCTTGATGGTAAAATACTAATATATATATCACTGTTTTATGGTCGGTGGCACGGTGGCTTAGTGGTTAGCACGTTCGCCTCTCAGCGCTAGGGATTCCCAGTTCGAATCCCCATCTGGGTGGAGTTTCCATGTTCTCCCCGTGTCTGCGTGGGTTTCCTCCGGGTTCTCCGGTTTCCTCCCACAGTCCAAAAACATGGATCAAGTCAATTGAATTCTCAAAATTGCCCCATATAGAGTGTGTCTGTGTGAGTGAGTGTGTGCCCAGTGATGGATTGGCACCCTGTCCTGGGTCTATCTGCCTAGCGTATGAGACGTTCTCCCCTGGATGGGCATGGGGAACCCCACCGCGACCCTAATAGAGGATAAAGCGGGAGATAATGAATGAATGAATGTTTCATGGTCATACCCATCCAGGGGGGAAAGTTTCGGGCACAGGGCAGATCCACCCAGTATTGCTGAGCACACTCACATACACACTGTATGGGGGAATTTAGTGCGTTCAATTTACCTTGAAGCAATGTGTTTGGACTGTGGGGGAAAACCGGAGGACACCCACGCGGACACGGGGAAAACATGGAAACTCCATTGGGATTCCAACCTTGATCCCTAGTGCCATGAGGCAAACGTGCTAACCACTAAGCCATCCTGCCGCCCAGTTACTGTAATATTGTTCATAATTACAACTATTATAGGTTCTGTATATGGTTATGGTTATGAAGGGATGACTGTAGAGGAGAGTCATGCAGAATAACCCACACAGCATGATTGACACAAGTCCTGAATCACCCTGAAGTGGTTCATATTGCAGTAATGACTGGCTCGCTGTAAATCAGCTTATTACACATACATCCAAATGATAGTAAGTGGTCAGTACAGTGGTCAGCTCGGCGACACGGTGGCTTAGTGGTTAGCACGTTCGCCTCTCAGCGCTAGGGATTCCCAGTTCGAATCCCCATCTGGGTGGAGTTTCCATGTTCTCCCTGTGTCCGTGTGGGTTTCCTCCGGGTTCTCCGGTTTCCTCCCACAGTCCAAAAACATGGATCAAGTTAATGGAGTTCTATAAATTGCCCCATATAGAGTGTGTGAGTGTGTACCCAGCGATGGATTGGCGCCCTGTCCTGGGTGTATCTGCCCAGCGCCCGAGATGTTCTCCCCTGGATGGGCATGGGGAACCCCACCGCGACCCTACTAGAGGATAAAGCGGGAGATAATGAATGAATGTTTAAAGGGAAAACTGGCACAGAGCTAAATGATGATTTCATCAACATTGAACCTAAATAATTAAGACAAACATTTATGTTAAAAATGAATACAGTTAACTTTTCTTGGAATTGTGGAATTGTCAGATGGGTCATTTCTCATCAGTATAAATCCTTTATTCATTCATTATCTCCCGCTTTATCCTCTATTAGGGTCGCGGTGGGGTTCCCCATGCCCATCCAGGGGAGAACGTCTCGGGCGCTGGGCAGATACACCCAGAACAGGGCGCCAACCTATCGCTGGGCACACACTCACTCACACAGACACACTCTATATGGGGCAATTTGTAGAATTCAAAGCTCTTTAAAGCCGTTTAGTGAAGCACACTAAATGGAACCTTATAATAAATTTATATATAACTCCATCCATCCATTATCTTTCGCTTTATCCTATATTGGGGTCGCAGGGGGAAGGGGGGGGGGGTTCAGTATGCCCATCCAGGGGAGAATGCTTCGGGCACTGGGCAGATAGACCCAGGACAGGGCGCCAATCTATCGCTGGGCACACACTCACTCAGACATACACACACATACTGTACACACTCTATATGGGGGAAATTTGGAGAACTCAATTGAATTGATCCATGTTTTTGGACTGTGGGAGGAAACCGGAGAACCCGGAGGAAACCCACGCGGACAAGGGGAGAACATGGAAACTCTACCCAGATGGGGATTCGAACCGGGAATCTCTAGCGCTGAGAGGCGAGCGTGCTAAACACTAAGCCACCGTGCTGCCCATTTATATATAACTTCATATTTAAATAAACGTGCATATACAAGTCATTCTGTGTCTTAACTGTACATAATAGCTGCCTTCATGAAATCTATGGGACATTTTAACTAAATTATTTAGTGCTTAAACTATTAAGAGAAAAAACAATAGTACATGATTAAATATTTTTATGGTGTAGCCTTAGAATCGGTGCAATGACAGTCTTGAGAATCTAGAGCCTAACTGAGTCCATTTAGAATTCCACCATTGGGGAAATGTGGGGCATACTCTTGAATAAATACTGATGTATTTCTGAGCATCTCCTCAAAATGCTCTACCATCTGTGCATAAGTTTGCCTCTGTAATACCAAAGGTCTGAAAATGTTGACCGGTTCTGCAGACAGAAACACTTCAGGAACTCCAATTTCAACTGGAACAAGTGGATTCCCGATAATAATGTGACTGAGTCTCTTTTCCTGCAAACACTTCTGTAGAAAACTCAACAAGTCTCGCAACCTCCGCTCTAAAAACAGGGGCCGCCATGCTGAAGCAGCATTGTTTAACAGCAGATGCATCAAAGCCGTTTTCAGATGGTAGTTACAAAGTGCAGTTTTGCCTTTTAAACTTGACTGTTTTTTGTGCAAAAAAGTGACTATTTGAAGGCATTGCATGTGGCAGGAATTTTCTGGAAGTTTCTTTGCAAAATGCTTGAGTATGTTTCTCTCATAAACAGTGAACGAAAGGTTCCAGTGGATATCCGAGTTGTTGCTACTCTCTGAAGGAAAGTGTGAGATGAAGTACACGTCCGAGTCCTCAAACTGGATAGCTGGGGTCATGTTTAAAACGATGACCTTTCCTGACTTGAACTTAACCTTCAAAGCTCCAGGAAAGTCCAGGTTGCGGAAAGCGAGCTCAAACTCGTACTTGTGGGAGATCTGCCCCCAGGCTCTGGTCACTGAGATCTGAAACCACTTCATGACCTGATCTTTAGACATGTATGCAGTGTTTCTTGAACAGAGGAGTTCTTCCAATGTGTGATCACCAGTACTGTTTTGGTGTTGGTTGTGAAGCAAGCAGAGCATATCCTCACCAGGAGTGGCTGTGCCACAAAGACAACTTGGGCAGTTCTCACTGTTTTTTGTCAGCTTAATTATGCCACAGCCTTGGAGGTCTAATGGAATGTCAAAAGAAGATTCACACCACAGCTGAAACTGAAACCTGTAGGGTTCTGGAGTCGCAAATGGCACAATAATGTCACACATTAAAGGTTTACAGACTCTCCAGGACTCAAACATGCTGCCCACGCCAATGAAGTCCTCAAGCTCCATGTCAACGTCACGGTCACAGATGCTTCTCAAAGCCTCCAGCAGATCATCTGCAAAGCCTTCAACAAACTCCTGCACTCGTCCACTCTCAAGGACAAAAGGGTGGAAGCTGGTCTCACAAAGGTTCCTCAAAACAGCTTTGTTTAAATCCAGGGCACTGGGGTTGATTGATCCACTGTTGCTCAGCCCATCTTCATCTTCAGCTAGTTCAGGTACATCATAAGGATTTGGATCCTGTCTACAAATTTCAATAATGAAGAAAATGGCAAGTGAAACCGCACCCCAAAAGTACCAGCCATAGTAGTCACACTCAGAGATAAGGACTTCTTGATCTGTCTTAATAAGTTCTTGCTCAAGACGTTCCTGTTCAGCCTGCAGTCTCTCCTCATGCTCCTTCATTCTGGCCAAAATATCATCTTCCTGTTCCGTGTTGGTCGTATTCTCTTTAGGGAAAAGCTGTGGGTGGTTGAGAATGGCAGCTGCCACCACGACACAGATGCGCGCTATCGTTCCCTGCATTATTTAATGCTGAATCTGCCAAAAAAAAGGAAAATAATGAACGGTTAGGTCTCATAAATAATGTATACATTACTGTAAACGGTGAAAAACAGTGGAGCTGCGCCACGGTTTCTCATTTAAAACAAAAGCGCCAAGCCTACAACACAAATAAAACAATGTCTATATTTCCTTAGGGTAAAACTTTTCAAACTTCATTTTACACAAAGTCACCATATGTTTGATGTGAAGAGGTATGCACTATATTCATTCATTCATTCATTCATTCATTATCTTCCGCTTTATCCTCTATTAGGGTCAAGAGGGGGTTCCCCATGCCCATCCAGGGGAGAGCGTCTCGAGCGCTGGGCAGATACACCCAGGACAGGGTGCCAATCTATCGCTGGGCACACACTCACACACACAGACACACTCTATATGGGGCAATTTGGAGAACTCAATTGACTTGATCCATGTTTTTGGACTGTGGGAGGAAACCGAAGAACCCGGAGGAAACCCACGCGGACATGGGGAGAACATAGAAACTCCACCCAGATGGGGATTCGAACCGGGAATCCCTAGTGCTGAGAGGTGACCGTGCTAACCACTAAGCCACCGTGCCACCCCACGCACTATATTGTCATTTGAAAATAACAACTATTCATTCATTCATTATCTTCCACCTAATTCACCACTAGGATCTAGGGCAGAACATTTCTGGCACTGGGCAAATATACACAGGACAGAGCACCAATCTATCGCTGGGCACACTCGTTTGGCACACTAACACACTATAAAGGGGAAATTTAGAACTTTCAATTTACCTTGAATTCATGTTTTTGGACTGTGGGAGGAAACTGAAGAACCTGGAAATCCTCATGGACACAGGGAGAACATGGAAACTCTACCCGGATTGGTATTTGAACCTTTGAACCAAATTAACTGACTGCTAAAAGATTGTTTTTGCAACCACAGAAAAGCTGAACACCATTAAATGACTAAAGTTATTGACGACATATTTTTGCATACTGTTTAAAAATTAATGTTTTCGATCAGTGGTTTTTAAACTATGGTACACAAAGTAGCACAATTTGGTAGTCCCGGTAATGGTATGGATATACAACACAATGTATTTCCCCAATATATTTTACTAACGGCATTCTGTAATTTGGCCACTAGAAGGCGGCATTTTATCGTTAGAGAAACCGGAAACATGATCATTGTTTATTTTTTAAAAAGTACAGTTTATTAGCGTCCATTTTTGGACCATGGAAAGAATCCGGAGAACCCGGAAGAAACCCATGCGGTCACAGGGAGAACATTAAAACTCCATCCTGATTGGGATTCGAACCTGGATCCACAGCGCTGAAAGACGAACGTGCTAATTACTAAGCCACCATGCCGTCCTGGCCGTGTATTATTGTAAATAAATCATGGAAAAGAGGTGTAACTCCACTATGCGTTGCGCCCAACAATACCTTTTTGTGATTTATTCACCCAAAATGTACTTTATTAATGCACTCATTTGGTCATTTATTCATTTGGTCATTTATTGGACGCTTTAATCCAAAGCGACTTACAAGGTGAACACAGGGTTCATCACAAAATCCCTGGAGCAATGAGGGTTAATGGTCTTGCTCAAGGACCCACATTGATAACTTCAGTGGACCTGGGATTTGAACCCCCAACCTTCAGATTGATAGCCCAACACCCTGACCACTGAGCTACCGCACTCCCTCTCGTAGCTTATTGCTTACTTCCACACCTAAATGATGTTTGCAATATATTGTTCTGTGACGAAAAACATAGGTTGTACTCAAAGGTTTTGGTTTGATAATGGGATATACATGTAATTCTAGTATCGTGTTAATCTGACAAAAGGGGGGGTGGGGGTGGAATGTGCCCTCCCTCCCTCACATCAATGTAGTTACCGTAAATAGTGACTGCGGCAATGCACAAGGCTGGCTGCTACTGCAATAAGTGGAAGGAAGTCTGAAAATCTGCAGAACATTTTGCAATATTTTAGTCTGGTTTAGTTGAAATCCACTGATAGCATTGTTTTTCATTTCCACAGCAAAAGAGATTTGGGGTTAAAATACAAAATTGACATACCTTCCGACAAATAAAGTGCATGTACGGTAAATCTGAACACAGTTTTTAATACAGTCTGTTTACTGACCTAATAAAAAATTATCTAAAACATAATAAAGAAGTCCTAATTTATACTTCTGTTGTTCTTGAAAGAAACTAAACAGAACGGTGAACTCACTCAGTAACAGTAAGCAGGAAGTCATTTTCTCTGTACTATAAACAGGATGTCAGTTTTGGTATCACAAGAAGTTGACCTGACCGGTTCATTTGTATTAAGCAGATGTCAGCAGCTCGGTGAGATACATGCCACAGGATTGTAACATTATTTTTCTAATTAAACTAGTTGTACATTTCAAAATGTGTTGCAATTGAATACTTTAAAATGTCACTTTGGTTTATCATACAGTCTTCTTTGGGGATACAAAATTTACATTTGCAATGGATAGATAGATATTAAATTGGGTCATTTAGCAGACGCTTTTATCCAAAGCGACTTACAAGGTGAACACAGGGTTAATCACAACATCCCTGGAGCAATGAGGGTTAAGGGTCTTGCTCAAGGACCCACACTGGCAACTTCAGTGGACCTGGGATTTGAACCCCCAACCTTCAGATTGACAACCCAACACCCTAACCACTGAGCTAACCCGCCCCCAGATATAAAAAAATACAAATATAAAAACTAAACACAGGATATAAGATGAAAAAAATAACTATAAATATGAATGTAATATAAAAGTACAGTGATAACTAATGACATAATTGTTTTCTATATACATAGTTAGCAGAATACTTAACTATGAACATTATATATATACACACATACATACACACACTATATTGCCAAAAGTATTTGCTCACCCATCCAAATAATCAGAATCAGGTGCTCCAATCACTTCCATGACCACAGGTGTATAAAATCAAGCACCTAGGCATGCAGACTACTCAGTGAATTCTGGCGTGGAACTGTAATAGGACGCCACCTGTGCAACAAATCCATTCGTGAAATTTTCTCGCTCCTATATATTCCACAATATTATAAGAAATTGTATTATAAGAAAATGAAAGTGTTTGGGAACGATAGCAACTCAGACACGAAGTGGTAGGCCTCATTAACTGACGTAGCGGGGTCAGCAGATGCTGACACGCATAGTATGAAGAGGTCACTACTTTCTGCAGAGTCAATCACTACAGAACTCCAAACTTCATGTGTCTTTCAGAACACAAGAACAGTGCACAGAAAGCTTCATGGAATGGGTTTCCATGGTCGAGCAGCTGAATCCAAGCCATACATGCATGCGACAGATGCAGTGGAGTGAAGCACTCTGCCACTGGACTCTAGAGCAGTGGAGACGCATTCACTGGAGTGACCAATCGCGCTCCTCAACTGGCAATCTGATGGACGAGTCTGGGTTTGGCGGTTGCAAGGGGAACGGTACTTGTCTGACTGCATTGTACCATGTGTAAAGTTTGGTGGAGGGGGGATTATGGTGTGGAGTTGTTTTTCAGGAGTTCCAGTGAAAGGAACTCTGAATGCTTCAGCACACCAAGACATTTTGGACAATTCCATGCTCCCAACAGTTTAAAGCTGGTCCCTTCCTCTTCCAACATGACTGTGCACCAGTACACAAAGCAAGGTCCATAAAGACATGGATGACAGAGTCTGGTGTGGATGAATTGGTGGATGAACTGAGTCCTGACACTAACCCAATAGAACATCTTTGGGATAAATTAGAGGGGAGACTAAGAACCAGGCCTTCTCATCTAACATCAGTGTGTGACCTAGCAAATGCACTTTTGGAAGAATGGTAAAAAAAATTCCAACACCCTCCTAAACCTTGTGGACAACATTCCCAGAAGAGTTGAAGCTGACGTCATATCGAAATCTATGGATTAGGAATGGAATGTCACTTAAGCTCATATGTGAGTCAAGGCAGTTGAGCAAATACTTTTAGCTATATAGTGTACATTATTTATATACCTATACCTCTAATGATATACCTTACCACAGTTTCACCACCATATAATTAAAACCAACACGCTCCATCCCACAATCTGCCCATCGCTGCCCACCTACCTGAGCCTGTACATTAATGCTCTATAACCATCCATTCATTATCTTCCGCTTTATCCTATATTAGGTTCCCCATGCCCATCCAGGGGAGAACGTTTCGGGCGCTGGGCAGATACACCCAGGACAGGTCGGCAATCTATCGCTGGGCACACACTCACTCACACAAACACACTCTATATGGGGCAATTTGGAGAACTCAATTGACTTGATCCATGTTTTTGGACTGTGGGAGGAAACCGGAGAACCCAGCGGAAACCCACGTGGACACGGGGAGAACATGGAAACTCCACCCAGATGGGGATTCGAACCGGGAATCCCTAATCCCTGAGAGGCGAACGTGCTAACCACTAAGCCACTGTGCCGCCCAAGCTTTATAACAATATTGTAAATTCAATTTGTTTACGTTGTTGTCAAGGAGTTGTGTGACTCATTTTGCAAAAACACAACTTCACATCTAAATGAAAAAAGGCCATGGTCCTGCCCTGCAAATATGTAGTCTGCCTGCCAGCGGGTGCAACAACTGGAAACCAAGAGTCACAGGCTGTAATGATGCTGCCTGCCCAAAACATACACACTGAAGCAAAGCACTTCTTTTAGTAAACATCTGTAAAACATGACTAATACCAATGACATGAAGCAGCCCATGTGTACCATACTGACAACCTAGACAGACAAAAGTACAGACCAGTTAGTAGGCAGATCATTGGAGAGTAGTGATTTTTTTCCAGTTCTTAAATCAGTCCCATTAAGTTGTGTGTGTGTGTGTGTGTGTGTCTATATATATATATGTTTTAAATCTGTTATCTTGTGATGACAACTTAAAACAAATAATAACACATCCTCTCTATGTTTTTCAGTACTGTACAGGGTCTTCTCTCTAGCATCCAAATCAGATCTAATGGCAGGTGAGACCCTGTTGCAAAAACACCCTGTTATCCGCTTTAGGATAGACCAGAGCCAAGATTTACTATAAAACTGTCATAAAACATTTCATTTATTACGCAACTGTTGAAGTATTTAATTCAACAGTTGCCCCATAAAACCAGGTGACTCGGTGGCTTAGTGGTTAGCATGTTCGCCTCTCAGCGTTGGGTATTTTCAGTTCGAATCCCAATCTGGGTGGAGTTTCCATGTTCTCCCCATGTCATTTTTCCTCTGGGTTCCCCGGTTTCCTCCCACAGTCCAAAAACATGAATCCAGGTAAATTGAATGCTCCAAATTGCCCCATATAGAGTTTGTTTGTGTGTGTGAGAGTGAGTGTGCCCAGATAGATTGGCGACCTGTACTGGGTGTATCTGCCCAGCGCCCGAAACGTTCTCTTCTGGATGGGCATGGGGGACCCCCTTCCCCACGACCGCAGTAGAGGATTAACAGAAGATGGATGTCATAAAACCGACCCATATATATATACACACACACACACACACACACACGTGGCTTAGTGGTTAGCACATTCGCCTCTCAGCGCTAGGGATTCCCAGTTCGAATTCCATTCTGGGTGACGTTTCCATGTTCTCCCCGTGTCCGCATGGGTTTCCTCCGGGTTCTCCGGTTTCCTCCCACAGTCCAAAAACATGGATCGAGTCTATTGAATTCTCCAAATTGCCCCATATAGAGTGTGTCTGTGTGAGTGAGTGTGTGCCCAGCAATGGACTGGCACCCTGTCCTGGGTGTATCTGCCCAGCGCCCGAAACGTTCTCCCCTGGATGGGCATGTGGAACCCCAATGCGACCCTAATAGAGGATAAAGCGGGAGATAATGGATGGACACATATATATATACACATGGCGGCACGGTGGCTTAGTTGTTAGCATGTTCTCCTCTCAGCACTAGGGATTCCCGGTTCGAATCCCCATCTGGGTGGAGTTTCCATGTTCTCCCCGTGTCCGTGTGGGTTTCCTCCGGGTTCTCCGGTTTCCTCCCACAGTCCAAAAACATGGATCAAGTTAATTGAGTTCTCTAAATTGCCCCATATTGAGTGTGTCTGTGTGAGTGAGTGTGTACCCAGCGATGGATTGGCGCCCTGTCCTGGGTGTATCTGCCCAGCGCCCGAGACGTTCTCGCCTGGATGGGCATGGGGAACCCCACCGCGACTCTAATAGAGGATAAAGCGGGAGATAATGAATGAATGAATTATTTATTTTTATATATATATATATATATATATATATATATATATATATATATATATATATATATATATATATCAGGTGCATTAACAGAACCGACCTGACACTTTTCTGCTTGCTTAAAAATAAGTCGTGATCACGAGACAAGATTTATTATCTCCAGATAACGACTTAAAAAAAATAACATGTTCTCTTTCGCATAGAATATCTTGGTTCTGTAACTTAAAGACAAGTCTACATTAACAGTTATATGCTTTTTTTCGAGCTCTTTTAATAGCAGTATCACGTCGGTCTGTATTTTGGGATGTTGTTAGTAACATGTCAGCTACAGGAAGCTACACACGCCTCCATAACACGCTGTTTGGTGTGAACTTTAATCCGTGTACAAAAGTATTAACCTCATTAAGCCTAGTAATAACCTCGCGTTCTCGCAACTAGCTATTCTTCACAACCGACGTGAAACCCACATTATTTGACCTCAGTAAGTTGGAATCTGGCGGTTTGAAACTTTACCACACCGTTTCCTCTACAGCCCTCAGACATGTGAAGCATCAGCCCGCCGTTACTGCGAATCAGTCAGGATTGACATCAAAGCTACGTGATAATAAAACAGTCAGAGCGCGGTTACTATCGAGTTCTGCTGAAATAACGATGAAGAAAGACAGACCTGCCTTTAATCCTGGAGTTTGGGTTGCAGCTCCATCGTTTCTGCGGCGTTCCTCCAGAGAGGCTCGAGGTGGAGAAGTTTCGTTGCTCGTTTCCTGGAACGCAGCCCACTCATGAAATTCTTTTTCCTCGTCTATAAAAAGCTCATGGCGGGACAGGAGGGGCAGAATTTAGACGTCGCGTTAAACAACTAACCGTTTGTTTCAGCCAGACGCCTCTACACACCATTAACACAAGTTTGTACGAAACGGGAAACGTGGACGCCTTTTAACGTGGGTGTAACTGTTTCATTACCATTACTGCATTCCATCCATCCATTATGGGGGGGGGGGGGGGGGTTCCCCATGCCCATCCAGGGTAGAACGTTGGGGGCGCTGGGCCGATACACCAAGGATCTATAGCTGGGCACACACTCACTCACACATACACACTCTATATATTTGGAGAACTCAATTGACTTGATCCATGTTTTTGGACTGTGGGAGGAAACCGGAGAACCCGCAGGAAACCCACACGGACACGGGGAGAACATGGAAACTCCACTCAAATGGGGATTCGAACCGGGAATCCCTAAGCGCTGAGAGGCGAACGTCAGCCTGTTAGCAGTATTGGTGCTCATCTTTAGCAACATTATACCACTAGATGGCACTAATCCATCAACTATTTCGACGAGATGCTTTACAATTTACTTTTCACAATGTTAAATCTAATTCAAAGTATGTTATATATCTATTAATGGGTTTATGATGTGGGTTCATTATTTTTATTATTATTATTATTATTATTATTATTATTATTATTATTATTATTATTATTATTGGCGGCACGGTGGCTTAGTGGTTAGCACGTTCTCCTCTCAGCACTAGGGATTCTCCATGTTCTCCCCGTGTCTGCGTGGGTTTCCTCCGGGTTCTCCGGTTTCCTCCCACAGTCCAAAAACATGGATCAAGTCAATTGAATTCTCAAAAATTGCCCCATATAGAGTGTGTCTGTGTGAGTGAGTGTGTGCCCAGCGATGGATTGGCGCCCTGTCCTGGGTCAGCGCCTGAGATGTTCTCCCCTGGATGGGCATGGGGAACCCCACCGCGACCCTAATAGAGGATAAAGCGGGAGATAATGAATGAATGAAAAAATTATTATTATTATTATTATTATTATTATTATTATTATGGAGTGGTAGCTCAGTGGTTAGGGCGTTGGGCTATCAATCTGAAGGTTGGGGGTTCAAATCCCAGGTCCACTGAAGTTACCAGTGTGGGTTCTTGAGCAAGACCCTTAACCCTCATTGCTCCAGCGATGTTGTGATTAACCCTGTGTTCACCTTGTAAGTTGCTTTGGATAAAAGCGTCTACTAAATGACCAAATGTATTATTATTATTATTATTACTGTTGTTGTTATGATAGTCTATTTGGCTGAGAACATGAACACGTTTAAATCACATATACTTAATGAAAACATTGAACTAAGGGCAAAAATATTTCATTTGTTAAAGCAAATTTAGTATTTATACATCTTGTCTATTTTCTTGTCCATGGTAGACCATGCAATAAAGGATCTTACTTACCGATCTTTCTAAAAGTAAATGTTGACAAAAGTTTAACTGGAAAAGTTTGCAAGTTTAAATGAAATAGGACTTCAGTCGTTTTTATAGAACAGACATTTTTAATGCTATATAAGGTAAGGTTTGCATGCATGCTTTAAAAAAACCCTCCATATTAAGAAAAGACCATAAAAGAACCTTCCCTCAAATGTTTCTACAAAGTTGAAAGTATACAATTGTTCTGAATACATGATTAATGCTTGATGTTATATACCTGTGGCAATAGGACTGAATAAACCAATTTTATTCAACGATTAAGAGATGTGTACTCCTATTTCTGTCCATAGATTGTTCATAATTTCATTTAATAAAGGCTCAGTTTAAACCATTAATATAATTCTCAATATAAATTAACTTAAAGTCTTTTAAAGGACTGAATTTAAGTTTGACAAAAACAAACAAACACAAACAAATAAAATGACTAAAAAAAACTGGATGTTTGGTGAGTTGTTCGAGTATCGACTGCCACCTAGCGGTATAAAACTTTTAAAATACCATATCTAAAGTTCTCAAATATATCAAGTAAAAGATATTGGTTGCGACTTAAATTAAATATTATAATGTATGTGATTAATTTGATATAGAAGATCCATCCTAGTTATTAATGCAATTAAATTATCTTTATGTAGATAAGTATATGCGTCACTTAAAAATTCATTTAATCAGTACATCGACATTTAGCAGATGCTTTTATCCAAAGAGATTTACAAGGTGAGCACAGGGTTAATCACAACATCCCTGGAGCAATGAGGGTTAAGGGTCTTGCTCAAGGACCCACATTGGTAAATTCAGTTGACCTGGTATTTGAACCCACAACCTTCAAATTGACAACCCAACAACCTAAACACTGAGCTTCCGTGCCATAGTTGACACAGCCCCCTTTTTGCGAACCACTAAGGGGTCATCAGGCAGCTATTCATATGCATAACGACCTACAGCCCACCCACCCCCTCTGCCTCACAGGTGAAACGCTAGGTAAAAACCGAATTCAAAGGTAAATTCCCTGAAAATCAGCCTAATGCGATGCAATAACAGACATTCTGCAATGAAAGTTTAGTGAAAATGAACATACTTTCATTCATTCATTCATTATCTTCCGCTTTATCCTCTATTAGGGTCGCGGTGGGGTTCCCCCATGCCCATCCAGGGGAGAACGTCTCTGGCGCTGGGCAGATACACCCAGGACAGGGCGCCAATCCATCGCTGGGCACACACTCACTCACTCATACACACTCTATATGGGGCAATTTGGAGAACTCAATTGACTTGATCCATGTTTTTGGACTGTGGGAGGAAACCGGAGAACCCGGAGTAAACCCACGCGGACACGGGGAGAACATGGAAACTCCACCCAGATGGGGATTCGAACCGGGAATCCCTAGTGCTGAGAGGTGAACGTGCTAACCACTAAGCCACTGTGCCCGTTCGAATCCCCATCTGGGTGGAGTTTCCATGTTCTCCCCGTGTCCGTGTGGGTTTCCTCCGGGTTCTCCGGTTTCCTCCCACAGTCCAAAAACATGAATCAAGTTAATTGAATCCTCCACTATTTGCCCCATATAGAGTGTGTTTGTGTGAGTGAGTGTGTGCCCAGCGACGGATTGGCGCCCTGTCCTGTGTATATCTGCCCAGCGCCCGAGACGTTCTCCCCTGGATGGGCATGGGGAACCCCCCCACGACCCTAATAGAGGACAAAGCTGGAGATAATGAATGAAAGGATATCTACAGACATTCAAACATAGTCCTCAAACTAATTTTACTGCAAACTGTGTTCTTACTCCTACATGTAGACATACATACATATAGACGTACCTACGTTTATTTTTAGAAGTCGTACTTTATATCAGTTTATATTGAAAACACAATAATTCAGTTGCGCCTCGATTGTATTTTGCATGTTTTTTAGCGTGTACATATTTTTTTCATTCATTCATTATCTCCCGCTGTATCCTCTATTAGGGTCGCGGTGGGGTTCCCCATGCCCATCCAGGGGAGAACGTCTCGGGCGCTGGGCAGATAGACCCAGGACAGGGCGCCAATCCATCGCTGGGCACACACTCACTCACACAGACACACTCTATATGGGGCAAATATTGAGAATTCAATTGACTTGATCCATGTTTTTTGACTGTGGGAGGAAACCGGAGAACCCGGAGGAAACCCACACGGACACGGGGAGAACATGGAAACTCCATCCAGATGGGGATTCGAACCGGGAATCCCTAGCACTGAGAGGAGAACGTGCTAACCACTAAGCCACTGTGCCGCCCAAGCTCTATAACAATATTGTAAATTCAAATTGTTTACATTGTTCTTAAGGAGAACAAATAAAATGAAACATATCTACAGACGGGTGACACGGTGACTTAGTGGTTAGCACGTTCCCCTCTCAGCGCTAGGGATTCCTGGTTCGAATCCCCATCTGGGTGGAGTTTCCATGTTCTCCCCGTGTCCGCGTGGGTTTCCTCCGGGTTCTCCGGTTTCCTCCCACAGTGCAAAAACATGGATCAAGCCAATTGAATTCTCCAAAATTGCCCCATATAGAGTGTGTTTGTGCGAGTGAGTGTGTGCCCAGCGACGGATTGGCGCCCTGTCCTGGGTCTATCTGCCCAGCGCCCGAAACGTTCTCCCCTGGATGGGCATGGGCGCTGGGCAGATAGACCCAGGACAGGGCGCCAATCCATCGCTGGGCCCACACTCACACAAACACAGAATTCAATTGACTTGATCCATGTTTTTGGACTGTGGGAGGAAACCGGAGAAGCCGGAGGAAACCCACGCGGACACGGGGAGAACATGGAAACTCCACCCAGATGGGGATTCGAACCGGGAATCCCTAGCGCTGAGAGGAGAACATGCTAACCACTAAGCCACTGTGCCGCCTACATATTTATATTTTGAATAAAACGTACTGATACACATGTCTCTGCATCTCTTCTGTATCATTAAACGAATTAAATATGAACACGAATAGTAATTAATAGCTAAACACAGAAACGGGGGATTCAGTAACGTTGATGCTGTGCACCTGTTGGGCGTGGAGGGGGAGGAGCCTAATGCAGTCACCTCAGCGGTGACGTCATCAGAACCACAACAATAACAGAGCCGCAGCATCGTTGGACAGGAACGTGATCAGAAAAGCAAACAGGCATCGCTACGGGTCAGGGTGCACTTTAAAGTAGGGTAGTAATTTACTTTTCTTAAAAGTCTGCACAGCCGACAATCTGCTGCTGTTTCTGGTTTAAGAAAAGCGTTTGGTTGATCCGCATAGCTTTTCTGATGGATCGCTTTAAGGTGGTTCTGCAATACTTCCAGTCCAACTCCGAGTCCATTTCCAACGGTATCTGTATAGTGCTGGCTCTTGTGAGCGTTAAGCTCTACACCAGCTTTGATTTCAACTGCCCGTGTTTACCTCAGTACAACAAAATGTACGGACTCGGAGTGATGTTCGTACCCCCGATTATTCTCTTCTTACTGGGGATTCTGGTTAATCGTCATACCGGAGTGATGATGGAGGAATGGGCCAGACCCTTAGGACAGAGGACTAAAAACCCAGCTGTAATAAAGTAAGTATTCTTATTTTTCATGACTAACAAGATGTTCCTTACATATATCTCCTGATGCAACTAAAAAAAAAAAAAATAAAAAAAGGGGGGGGGGGGGTGGCGCAGCTTCGAATAACAATCAGGTTTGATGAACTTACAGTATAGTTGGTTTTCTCCATGGCTTCTGACTTGTGGTGTTCTCATTTGTAAGTCGCTTTGGATAAAAGCGTCTGCTAAATGACTAAATGTAATGTAATGTAATGTAATGCAACTAAGAATCATCTGGGTCATCATAACATAAGACTATTATAGTTTTACTGTACCAGTCAAATGCACCTACATTATGCTCAGCATATTGTATATTTTCATCTTTTCATTTACTTACTGTAAAGATGGTCTTTGTAGTTCTACAATTCCAGATTGTGGTGCATCTGTTTGTGGACTACAGTCCATACAGTTTTAGTCCCCTTTACTCTGTTCACTAATGGCCAGGAACCGAATAGTACCACAACAGAGCAGATATTATTTGGTTGGTGCATTATTCCTATTCTATTGGTGCTGGGATACCCCCTCACCACATCAGTGTAACTGCAGAACTGACAAGGAACAATCCACCACCCAAATTATACCCATTCTGTGATGGTTCTGACCAATTAATATTTTTTGCCTTAATAATCCACATTAATGATGAAAATATTTTTCAAGTAACGCATATACTAATCTAAATAAAACTAATTGAATTGTATTAATAATCAGAGAACCAACAGGGGACTAACAAAAACAAAGAAAACAGATGTTCTACAGTCTGTAATTGTAAAACTACAAAGTCCATCTATATGGTAAGTGGGAACAAATAAACAAAGGAGCAAAACGGAGGTGTGTCTAAACTTTAAAACTTTATAAAACTAAACCTTAACAACTTCATATGCTACAGTATGGTACCTGTGAGTTCTGATATATAATTGTGGTCTATTGTTTGCAGGTATTTGTTTTCAGCTATGATCCAAAGGGCCATGTTAGCTCCCATGGTGTGGATCCTGATGTCACTGCTGGATGGAAAGTGTTTCATCTGTGCATTTAGCATGAGCGTGGACCCCAAACACTTCACTGGGTTTCCCAATAACACGGGTCTGGAGGTGGTTCGAATCATGGCTAAAGTTCCCTGCAAAGAAGATGCCATCTTTAAGGGCAACTCCTTCCACAAAGCAGTCTCACGCTATGTGAGATGTTATTCTCAGGTCAGTGAAGTTTTTATCTTGACATTTGTTAACCAAAGTGTTCAAATCCTTCAAAATCCATAATAAATGATTTTCTAATAAAAAACATTGTAATGAGAGCAAAGACAATAATGCTGTTCATTCTTTTAGGCCATCGGTTGGTCCATCCTCCTCTGTCTTATCTTTTTGGGTGCAGTTGGTCGAATCATGAAGCCCTGCTTTAATCATGCCACCTTCCTCCAGACACGTTACTGGAGCAATTATCTAGACGTTGAGCAGAAGCTCTTCGATGAGACCTGTGTCCACCATGCCAGGGAGTTTGCCAGGAAGTGTGTCATGCAGTTCTTTGAAGGTATACAAGATGATATGGTGCTTAGGTTGCCTTATTCTCCCAACCTTCGACTCAAGAAAAGACAAGATGAAAACGACGAGGATGAAGAACATCTCCATGGTGTGACCACAAAGGACCAGGTGGATCAAATGCTTCAGAACTGGTTCGAGTCCAAACCTGAGCTAGATGTGACCAGGATCATTCATAGGCCTGCTAAATGTGTTACATGGGAAAATCCTGATGGACAAATTCTTTTTTCTGATGTGTAAAGATGCAATACCATAAAAAGATCACAGACATGTTAAAGATTTATTTTTAAAATATTAAATAAATAGTGCATATATATTTCCACAAAGCAATACATTGTATTATAGAATAGATTATATATATATATTTATGTATTAGAGAGTTAAAAACATGTTTAATCTACTCAAACTGTGTTTTCTTAAAATGTTCTATATTCAAGCCTTGCTAAGTTAAAGCCCTCGCACACTGAGATTTGCCTCTGTGCCAGGACTTAATTTTGCATGGCTGGTTTTGTTTTGCATGCCTTTCTTTGCACACATTACTCATGAAGGACACACACAGGGATATGATGCAAATTATTGCAGAGATTTTAAAGTCTGTAAATAAAATAAATATTTTATGAGATTAACCAGGTTTTGTCCATTTCTTTACATTTTTTAAAATTACTTTTAATATATACATTATGGTTCTTTATTTTAAATAAGCAGTATCTACACGTCTGTAGAGATACTACTGTATCTATCCACAGTGTAAAGTTAATAGTTATTTTTATATTCTATCAAATATATTCTATATAGACATTGTGGAAAATATTTTGTAGATTGCGTAAAAGGTACAGTATACCCAGTCTTACAGTATTTAAAGGATTGGGCCCCATTTTTGTAAATGATGTATTATGTTGTTTACATCATCACCATTGTTATAATTTTACTGAGAAATAGAAAACACAGACTGTAGCTAATTGAATGTGAAGTACACATCTACTATAATATTATAATTTGGCAGTTACTCAAATCTTTTTTGTGTGATGATGATCGAACAGTGCTACAGAAGTTCAAATCATTTTTTGCAATGTCTTAGATCATGATTAGCAAATGAGGAAGCTAAAAACCATAATAAGTAACAGTAAATTGAATGATTTACAAACTCTGAGACTCTTCAAATCTTATGATAACATTTAGAACTCAAAGGCTTCTCTAATCAAGTCGAAAAAAAAAACGTAAAAAATATTTAAAGCCACAAAGCAGTGATGTTCACAAAAAGAAAACCAAATGTAACAAATGAAAAGTCCTATTAGTAACTTCCTTCCACAGTCCACAGTCTTTCCAGCATCCTTCCACAGTCCAAAAACAAGGATTGAAGATGAACTGCCTACTCTGAATTGCCCCATCTAAATTGCCCCTATGTAGTGTGTGTACTGTATGTGTGTCTGAGTGAGTGTCTGCCCAGCAATGGAATAGTTTCCCTTCCTGGATGTACATGCCCAACAATCTCCCCTGAATGGGCACCTTTGTGGAGGTTTAAGAGCAAGACAATGAAATGAGATATGCACGTTTATCTTACGCACTTTATGGCCATTTAAAAAAAATTAACAGTATTATTTTTTAATATCTCTAAATGCAGAATGAAGCGGCACGGTGGCTTAGTGCTTAGCACGTTCGCCTCTCAGCGCTAGGGATTCCCGGTTCGAATCCCCATCTGGGTGGAACTTCCATGTTCTCCCCGTGTTCGCGTGGGTTTCCTCCAGGTTCTCCGGTTTCCTCCCACAGTCCAAAAACATGGATCAAGTTAATTGAGTTCTCCAAATTGCCCCATATAGAGTGTGTTTGAGTGAGTGAGTATCTGCCCAGCGCCCGAGACGTTCTCCCCTGGATGGGCATGGGGAACCCCACCGCGACCCTAATAGAGGATAAAGCGGGAGATAATGAATGAATGAATGATTTTTTAATATCTCTAAATGCAGAATGAGGCGGCACGGTGGCATAGTGGTTAGCACGTTCGCCTAGGGATTCCCGGTTCGAATCCCCATCTGGGTGGAGTTTCCATGTTCTCCCCGTGTTCACGTGGGTTTCCTCCGGGTTCTCCGGTTTCCTCCCACAGTCCAAAAACATGGATCAAGTTAATTGAGTTCTCCAAATTGCCCCATATAGAGTGTGTTTGAGTGAGTGTGTGCCCAGCGATGGATTGGCGCCTTGTCCTGGGTGTATCTGCCCAGCGCCCGAGACGTTCTCCCCTGGATGGGCATGGGGAACCCCACCGCGACCCTAATATAGGATAAAGCGGGTGATAATGAATGAATGAATAAATGCAGAATGTTCAAAATATATTTTATTTGGACCTTCCAAATATGGTGGGATTTTCTGAGCCTCCAGTCCCAATAATACTTTTTAACAAATGTTACTTGCCCCCTAATTCTATATTTTCACAGGTCACCCTGTGACCAGTCTTTCTGACTCCTTCTCATGCTCCTTCGACAAGTGGTCATTCCTCCAATTTACACACACTCAACCCCAACCTGGTCATTCCCTCAGCCATTCAGCAGTTGTTTACATATCGTAAATTACAAAAATATCATTACAATGGTAAAAGCTTTCCAAAGTTGACCAAACCTTTCAAATAATGCAATTCATGTCTTTTTACGTTCAATAAATTCCAACATTTGGCATCAGAACACGTTCCTCCCTGTGTTTTGTACTAAAAAATAAATAAAAATAAAATAAAATAAAACATTACATAAAGTTGCGCGGGCGGCATGGTGGCTTAGTGGTTAGCACGTTCGCCTCTTAGCGCTAGGGATTCCCGGTTCGAATCCCCATCTGGGTGGAGTTTCCATGTTCTCCCCGTGTCTGCGTGGGTTTCCTCCGGGTTCTCCGGTTTCCTCCCACAGTCCAAAAACATGGATCAAGTTAATTGAATTCTCCAAATTGCCCCATATAGAGTGTGTCTGTGTGAGTGAGTGTGTGCCCAGTGATGGATTGGCGCCCTGTCCTGGGTCTATCTGCCCAGCGCCCGAGACGTTCTCCCCTGGATGGGCATGGGGAACCCCACCGCGACCCTAATAGAGGATAAAGCGGGAGATAATGAATGAATGAATAAAGTTGCGCCAGGTGTAACCGCACCGAGGGCGCACTGGACACGAAGGAGGAGCCACGTTTGGTAACAATGTCAAACTACATTGAAGTGCCCTAAGTGAGTCTACAGAAGGAACGATCTAGTCCCTATATAGTGACGCACTGAGTGGAACTTACATGGAAAACAATAGACTTTCCACAGGGTAGGGTTTGGCACAGCGCTTTCATTTGCCCCGTTGCCAAAAGCGCGTCTCCAGAGTTGTGCATTACCGTATTGATTTTTCTCTGGTAAGTTTTTTTTAATGTCTACTATCAGAATCAGGTTTACTCGTCACATGCGTAGATATACATGGTACAGCCAGCAGTGAAATGACTAGAAAAATAAATAAAAATAATCCAATTATAAATAACAAGGGTTTTGTCTTTAGGTTTGATTCGAATCCAGCCGACTATTCAAGATGGATAAGTTTCGTATGATGTTCCAGTTCCTTCAGGCGAACCAGGAGTCATTTATGAACGGGATTTGTGGAATCATGGCTTTGGCAAGCGCGCAGCTTTACGCCACGTTTGAGTTCAGTTGTCCCTGTCTCCCGGAGTATAATTACGCATACGGGGTCGGCATCATGACTGTTCCTCCGTTTTGGTTCTTCATGCTCGGCTACGTACTGAATAATAACATCTCGATGCTGACCGAGGAGTGGAGGAGACCCGAAGGCCAGCGGCAGAAGGAGCCGAAGGTCCTGCGCTACATGTTCGTCTCCATGTCTCAGCGCGCGCTGATCGCGCCCGCGGTGTGGATCGCAGTGACGCTGATGGACGGGAAGAGCTTCTTGTGCATGTACAGTGCCAGCTTCGATCTCAGCCACTTCGTGAACAACAGCAGCGGCCTGTCTCCGAAAGAACTGGAAAAGATACTAGCGACAATTCCCTGCAAGAACGTCTTTAAGGGAGAACATGTTGTCTCCAGAGAGGCGGCCACCCGCTATATTCGCTGTATATCACAGGTAACACCTCAGATAACATTCCACTCAGAAACTACACTGTGGGGACAAACTTATGATCCCCTCAACTACACGAGCTTATAGTGATGAGTGGATTCCACAATACACACACACACACACACACATATATATATCATTCATTCATTCATTATCTTCTGCTTTATCCTATATTAAGGTTGAGTGTGTGTGTGTGTGTGTGTGTGGGGGGGGGGGGGGGTTCCCCACGCCCATCTAGGGGAGAACGTCTCAGGCGCTGGGCAGATACACCCAGGACAGGGCACCAATCCATCGCTGGGCACACACTCACTCACACAGACACACTCTATATGGGGCAATTTGGAGAACTCAATTGACTTAATCCATGTTTTTGGACTGTGGGAGAAACCGGAGAACCCGGAGGAAACCCACGCGGACACGGGGAGAACATGGAAACTCCACCCAGATGGGGATTCGAACCGGGAATCCATAGCGCTGAGAGGCGAACGTGCTAACCACTAAGCCACCGTGCCGCCTATATATATATCTGCTAGGGTCGCGGGGGCATATATATATGTATGGTTAGCGAACATGCTAACCACTAAGCCACCATGCCGCCCACATATATATATATATATATATATATATATATATATATACACTATATATGGCGGCACGGTGGCTTAGTGGTTAGCACATTCGCCTCTCAGCGCTAGGGATTCCCGGCTCGAATCCCAATCTGGGTGGGGTTTTCATGTTGTCCACGTGGGTTTCCTCCGGGTTCTCCGGTTTCCTTATGGATCAAGGTCAATTGAATTCTCCAAATTGTCCCATATAGAGTGTGTCTGTGTGCATGTCTGTGTGAGTGAGTGTGTGCCCAGAGATAGATTGTCGCCCTGTCCTGGGTTTATCTGCCCAGCGCCCGAAACGTTCTCCCATGGATGGGCATGGGGAACCCCCCCCCCCCGACCCTAATAGAGGATAAAGCGGAAGATAATGGATGGATCGATGGTAATACTTGTCATGTAGGCTACGCTAGGTGTCTTTGGGCGTTGATGCAGGCTCTGAGCATCCTTCAGAGATGCTGTTTTTACTTTACCCCACAGGTTTTTAAAGGGGTAAATGTTTGAAGGTGTGGGTGATAATGAGATGCATTTTCATTTTAAAACCTTGGTTTTCATATAATTTATGTGATGCGCTGGACCATAACAGTTTATAAACTATTTAAAAAGTATTCAATACATACATTTTTTCATTATCTTCTGCTAAATTCTACACTAGGGACATGGGGTCCCCATGCCCATCCAGGGGAGAATGCAGATACACCCAGGACAGGGCGTCAATCTGTGGCTGGGCGTATTCACTAACACACAAACTATATGGGGCAATTTAGAGCATTAAATTTACCATGAATCCAAACCTTGTGGGAGGAAACCAGAGCACCCAGAGGAAACACACATGGACATGGGGAGAACATGGAACATGGTGCTAACCACTAAGCCACAGTGCCGCCCGTTTTCAATACAGTGTGGCTTTAAAAACTTTTTTAATATGATCAAAAGAAATGGTGATCTAAAATATGTACAAAGGGTGGCGTAGCTCAGTGGTTAGGGCGTTGGGCTATCAATCTGAAGGTTGGGGGTTCAATCCCAGGTCCACTGAAGTTACCCATGTGGGTTCTTGAGCAAGACCCCTAACCCTCATTGCCCCAGAGATGCTGTGATTAACCCAGTGCTCACCTTGTAAGTCGCTTTGGATAAAAGTGTCTGCTAAACGACCAAATGTAGATGTAACAAATTAACAACAAAAAATATCATAGTAGGATAATGGTTTATCACGCATTGCCTTCTGTGGGTACAGATGCCTCATGTTACCAACATGTTCAGCATTGCTGAAACTGGATTGAGATTTCTTTAGATTTCCCAGGTCTTTTTATTTTCTACTGTAGAAAATAAAGTAGATGTAAAAAAGTAATACAGCAGATGGGAAAAAAAACACCAATTTGTTTGCAATCATACATGCTCTTTTAAACTTTTTTCATAATTTTATGACAAATTTCAGCACAAAGTGATGAACCATAACCCATTTTTGAGGATTAAGAGGCTTTAAGAGGATACTCCTTCAATACTAAATCCTAATACACTCAATTGCACTTAGTGTTGCAGAACAATGCAAAATGCTATAACTTAATTATTATATTAACTTTACTCTAGTCTTAATAATTTCCATTGAAAATATTTAGACAAAAAAAGGATTTTTAGATAAATTCCCAAATCAAATATTCATTTGCAAAGTATTCTTACAATTTTCAAGAGCATACACTATATGGACAAACATTAGGACACACCACTTATCTTTGTTTAGTTTTTTTATTCAGTTCTATATAAAACCATATACAAAGCTATATAAACGTGTATAGAGCAAAGTACATAGCCATATATATTTGACAACGGTATGCCAACTTTGTTCGAACTGTCTGAAAAGGCCCATACCTGAAATAAAATAGACATGTCTTTCATAAAACCTTCCAGAAGAGTGGAAATTGAAAAAAGCTGGACAATTTATGTCAAAAAAAGCTTCTCTACTTGTTTTGTGTAGATGTCCATTATGTTTGGTCCTATAGTGTAGCACAAAGTAGCCAATGTATAACAAGATTGGGGCTAAGTTTCAGTCTTTACAGTATTTAAATAGCCCTTGATTTTGTTGTTTTGACTAGTGTAATACTTCCTTTAAATAAAGGAATTTAAAAAATAGAGCTGGATATTTGTAATATACACGATTAAATAGTAAACAAATGTAATTTTTCTACATTGCCTTAATAAGACAGTCTATGTTTGTGCTGTGTCATTGTTTTTAATAACAAGAGACAACATGTGCATGGCCATGTTTGGAGTTAGAATGCTGTAAGCATGTCAGCCTTTTTTTGAATGTTAAATTACCAGAGCCATGCTGGGTTTACAGTTCACCTGCTGCCCGTCTCCATGCAACCAAATCTACTCTCAGACACTGATTCAGTAACAATTCTCTACATAAAAAAGTAAACCTGTAAAAATATTAATCTTTAAATGAATTATTCAGTGTTTTGTTTTGTCTAGTTATCAAATGTAAAAATGCATTTGTGATAAAAATGAACATGTATATAAATGTAATGATTATTAGCGCAGATTAATTTTCAGACCAATTCACAAATTGTCACTCTTGGTAAACATACACAAGGAAGGGAAAAATAAAGTACTCATCAACATGTTGGTCAACAACAATTTTGAATGCTTATAATGTGTTTTAAGTCATCAGGTTCTCAGAGGGTGGAGTTTAGTGGCAACATGCAAAGCATAACAATGTTTGTCCTATATGTATACAATTATATGTTAAAACTCATTATAAAATATCAACACAGAAAAGTAAGAGTGAAAACAGTAGGACAGTATAGTTAACATTAAATGTGGTTAACACTAAATAAAGATTTAAAATATGTTTACATATTTATAATGTCATTGTAAAATGCTAAATGTGCTATTGACAAAAAAAAAAGTTTTCACAAAGTTATCTGACCAATTTACAAGTACAATACTGCCTCCTTCTGGCCATAGCAGAAAGGTACCATAAAACTTGACGAGTTTTACAACGAAATACTATGCACGTGATGTGTTTCACAACATAATAGGTGTGAACCTAAAAATAAAGCATTATAAAAGCAACAATAATACATTATGAATCGACTATTTAGAGAGAGAGAGAAAAAAATATCTAAATATATAAACACATACATACTGTAATGCATTTATTATGTATGTTTAATAGTAAATTATTTTAATTTTACATATTCTCATGCCTACATCTGCTCATGTTTAAAATGTCTATATTTAACTATACACAATCAGACAAAAACTAAACTTATTATTTATTTTATTTAGAAGAAACAAATGAATAAAATGCCACATCATGCTTTGTTTTCTGTCCCCAGGCCTATGGATGGGTCTTTTTAATGGTGACAACTGTGATTGCCTTCCTCATAAGAGGCGTCAGACCTTGCTTCACTCAAGCGGTCTTCCTGAAGACTAAATACTGGTCCCATTACATTGATACCGAGCGCAGACTCTTTGATGAGACATGCAAAGAGCATGCCAAGAGCTTTGCCAAGGCCTGCATACAGCAGTATTTTGAGAGCATCAGTGGTGAAATGGACTTTCCTAGTCAGGCCAAGGAAGTTAAGGAGGGGAAAGATAAAGCTGACGGGGAAGAAAAGCCGAAGACTGAAGCAGAGAAGCTGCTGGGCATCCGTGAAAAGGATGACATGAACAAAGTGTTATGGAACTGGCACACCTGTAAACCTGCTTTAAGCCTTTACAAAATGAAGGATGAGATGAATTCTCCTACCCACGCAAATGGATACAGACGGCTGAAACCTGTTAATGAAAGTGTGGCATATTATTCTAAAGTGTGATCTTAAGTTGATAGAAACAAGTTTTAAACTTATGTAATATACTTTATAGCTGGGCAAGAATGTGTATATTACTTGAAAAATCTATATTAAATTAAAACTAAGCAACTTAAACCGAACCTTTAGTCATTAGTCATTACCCTAATGTGCTTTGTCTGACACAGTTGTGGGTGTGGAGACTACTATTATAGGTGGGGCCAATTTTTTTTGCCATTTAGAGGGATTTTACCCAGCAGGCATGTCACGTCATGAGTAGCCCCACCACATGTTCTGAATTTTTTCTGCTGGAAAGGAAACCAGCCTACAGTTTAAGCTGATGACTCACAGCGTGCAGACGTTTAAGACTTTCGTTCTTTTGTTTCACTTTAAATCTGGGTGTTTATATAATAATACAACTTCGTTTAAATGGTACTGAGGACTTCTCCATATCTTCAACATTCTTCTACATAAAACTTCTTCGATCTTTGCGGAAAATGTGCCTTTAAACCATGGAGCGTAAGTTTGCATAAGATTCTTTTTCCATGCACATGTTTTGAAGCTTTAACTCACTCTGCACGGACGGGACAGATTTGTTAAGACTGTAGTGTAGAAATCAGTGCTGTGTGAATGATGAACTGTGAGGTTATGTAAATAAAGAATGTACTTTTGGTTCACTGTGTTTATTTTTCTATTATCATTTTAACACTAGTCATCAATGGAATACTACAATTATTGTTTTTTCATTTACAGCTAACTGAAGCATGTTATGATTATGTCCACATCCTATTTATAAGATGCCTTTATATAAGATACCCTGTTTTCTTTTTCCTCAGGGTTTTTATGCTAGAACCTGACTGGATTCGGGACATTTCAAAGGCTTTGTTCTCTTTGGATTTCTCAAGTCACTAGAAACTTGTTCATTTAACACCAAAATTACTTTTCAAGCAGTTACCAACATAGAATCACATAGACAGTGAGACTTAATGGCTACACTCATTGCAGAAAATTTTAAATTTCTCTCTCTCTTTTTTAAGAGCAAGGATGTTGTTATCTTTAATGGTCTCATTGCTCTGGGAACAGTAGCTAGTCAGACAGCATACAATATCTTTGCCTTTGAGTGCCCATGTTCTTTACAGAAAAATTATCTGTATGGGATTGCTGCCATTGGGGTACCTGCCATGGCATTGTTTTTTATCGGGATAATGCTCAATCGAAACACTTGGGACCTTATTTCAGAGTGTCGCCTCAGAAGATGCCGAAAGCTTTCTGCTGCTCCAGCTTTTTCTCTTCTGAGTTCAATAGTGGGACGAGCGGCAGTGGCTCCAATTACCTGGTCAGTCATCTCACTTCTCAGAGGGGAGGCCTATGTTTGTGCTCTTAGCGAGTTTTTGGATCCTCGGATTTTGGAAGATATTCCCTTTCCCACCATCAACGCAAGTACCATGGCCCGATTTCCCTGTAAGGATGTGCCAGCTGAGCTACAGCCTTTTTGGGGACAAATTGTACGTCACCTGAAGTATGAATCGCAGGTAATTCAATTCTAAAAACAGTCTTCTTTCTTGTTATGATGACTTTAAATGATTTTATATATGTGTGATTATGTGCGCTTGCATTTGTGTATGTGTGCGTCTCTAAAAAAAAAAAAATTAATTAATGCAATGAAAAGTCAAATTTAAAAGATTTTAATTGTTTTTTTGAAATTATACAAATTTTTTAGATTGCAAATTGATTCATATGGCACATTTAAATTAGGACAGAGTAATGTTTACCTAATTTTTATTTAAATACATTTTTAATTCATTACTTTATAATTACATGATGAAAACACATGTATATATAATTACATGATGGAATATAATATATTATATATATATTATTATTATTATATTATAATTTATTATGTATAATTACATGATGGAAGCGGAAATGTAGCAGAACCACAGACATGTTACATCTCACGTTACATTACTTCTTTTAGTTCAATTCAGGTGACTATATGTAGATATATTCCTGTTTGCATAATATAAATATTTTTTAAAAATTGTATGAAGAAACAATGATTTTATGAATCTTATCTGGTTATGTCCATCATGGTAACATGATTTCTCAATCACTACTGCTTGAGGGTTCAACGGTAATGCAGATTTAGCAGTGGTTTCTTTCTTCAGCCTTTGACAGTGAGATTTCCACTGACGTCCTCAATAGTTTTATAATATTGTGAACTATGATTTGTGATAAACAAAATTATTTGCAATTATACTCAGAGAAACATTGTCTTTGAATTTGGCACAATGACTCACCCTTGCTTTTTAAGCCTAAGCTTTTAGATAATGATTCTTTTATAGCTTGATGATCTCACCTGTTACCAGTTAAACTGCTAATTATAAAATCTCTCGACATGCTTCCTACATATATTTAACATTTACATTTTTGTCATTTAGCAGTCACTTTTATCTAAAGCGACTTGATGGTTGGGGTCTGAACACAGGAACAGCACCCCTGAAGCAATGAGGGTTAAGGGCCTTGCTTGAGGGCCCACAGTGGTTACTTCAATAAACATGGGATTCAAGTACTCAACCTTCAGATTAATAGTCCAACACCCAAACCACTGAGCTATCACATCCATAACATACACAGTCTGTATATACATATGTGTGTGTGTGTGTGTGTGTGTGTGTGTGTGTGTGTGTGTGTGTGTGTGTGTGTGTATTATTGAAACAAGAAGATAAATGTTATTAGAACTACATTTCTAATAACAGGGGTTTGGTAGATCAGTGGTTAGGGTGTTAGGGTCATTGCTCCAGGGATGCTGTAACCCACCCTGTGCTCACATTGTAACTTAGCTTACTTACTTGTAGAACATACAAAGTAAGTGTATATTTGCCAGTTTGTCAACATGACTTGTTTTTTGTCTCTAGCTTCGGGGCTGGTTGATGATAGCGCTCATCTCTGTCGCTATGTTTATAATGCTTTGTATGAAGAGATGCTGCTCTCCTCTTGGATATCAACAGGAGGCGTATTGGTCCAGCTATCGTTCCATTGAACAGGGGATATTCCATCGCACTGCTGATGCTCATGCCAAGATCTGTGCTGCTGAGAACGTTCGAAGCTTTTTTGGGTTTGTGGTTTTGGATAAGGAGGAAAAAGAAGTTATGGATGCAAGTCAAATTTTGAAAAAAAATATTCCCAGCCTGGAGTGGAACCGCATCACAGGCGTCTCTTTATACAGAGAAACAGAAAACTCTCCGCTATACAGTCGCCTCAATAAATGGGCTACGTACACAACTGAGAACAACTCTGAGGGTTTGGCCACAGAGCTAGATTTCATGATTAGATCATGATGAGTATTTACTCATTATCAAGGATTTCTCTCACATTCATTTGACAAGAGACATTCCACAATAACTTATCTTACAACAATACCATCAGTGACTCTATAATAAATTCAGCTGAGACCAGAAAACATGCCAAACATTAGGTGTAAGTTGTTTTTCATCTGAACCACACAGATCATCCTCTATATTACACGATGCGATGACTTATTGTAGAAGCAGAATGAATGCACAGCTTGTATTATTCTCTAGAAGAGACTATATGCTAACTTTTGCATAAATATACTACCACCAATAGAAGAAAAGTTGTACTATTCTTTAACTGTAGGGGAAAGTGGAAATGTTTGAAAGCGGAAATGTGTATGTCTGCTACATATGTAATTTAATTTTAACGACATTATATTTTTACCTATTCTAAAAACACTTGTTTACAAATAAACACATTAACTTGGTTTAAGTTTTTTGTGAAAAGTTGAAACAAATTTAAATACCTTGTGCCACTGAAAAAATAAGTTGTTCATATAATTGCGAGAAACAAAATAGAATAAAAATATAAGCTGCTTATTTTTTTATTCATGAGGTTTAATAATGATATGAATGTAATTACACACTCCACTTTCAGAAGAATGTGGAACCAGTTTAAAATGCTTGAAGACAAAAAAAAATTCTGAAATATGGTAAGATCACCTTTTTATTAAATAATTGCTAGTTGTTAAATAAAACGCACAGATTGTTCCAATATTGAATTTTAAAGAAAAGTCTACCAAATGTTTAGTTTTTGCAAGTAAAATGGGTCATGGTTTAATACCTTTGTTCTGAACCATATCGTTTAAAGTATTGTCAGTTTAATAAATGTTTTTAATGCATCATTTCAAAGAACTTTGGTCTTTCCCATCTATCACTGAAGCATATAAAGATTTAAAGAATCAGGAAAACTGTCAAAAAACAAAATTCTAAAAACGTGTTATGCTACCACAATGGATAGAGTTGCATGGGCTTAGGAGTACACTTTAAAATTGTAAATTAAAGCAGTCCACTGATGCATCAAGAGATGCAAATTGTATTAAATTAGCTTACGTTTAAATTTATTTTTATTATGCAGAGTAAACTGTACAAAGACAACGTTGTTATTATGCAAACAGCGCAACATATATTAGGCCTAATTTTACACTAAATCAGCCCTAAATCATTCGATATTGATCATAGAACAGTGGAGATGTGTTCTGCGGTCACACAAGTCCATGTTTCAACTTGTGTTCTGTGGAAAAGGATGTTGAATTCTACATGCCAAGGATTTAAATACCATTTAAACTAGCATCTGTTATAGTGTACGTGTGTACCAGTGACCACAGCATGAATAATATTCATACACAAGATATGAACAAAGATTTTGAGACACACCTTATAATCAATAGATGTTTCCTTTATTTCTACTGGCAGATGTTTATAAAACACATATTCTACATTTTTTAAAGTGGTTTTATTTGTCATTCTAACAATAATAAAGTGGTGTTAAGTATATAGTAATTTTAAAACAATCAAAAACTACAAAGAAGAAAAAGCTGGTGAAGTTTCAAATATGCATCAATTTTTAAATTAGTTTGTATATAACTTTATTTTATTTTTATTTAATCTGTATTTATTTAATACAGTTGGTTTTTAGTTGGTTTATTTAATACAGTTGGAATTTATTTCATTCAGTTGGTTATTGCGTCTTAAAAAATATTTGTATTTTGGATATTTTTTCATTAAAGTAGAAGTGATAATGGCATAATATTTTATATAATCGCATATAATACTTGAAAATAAGTTTGTGTTAAATAATATGCAGTATTCAAAGCTTGGTTTAACACTGTGATTCAACTTACCTCTCTGCCTGCAGACTGCTTTGTCCAGACTAACTTCTTAGGCCCTTGTTCAGCTGCAAACAGTATACAAAAGCATATTATACAGATTTAAACAACAGATCTGTGACTTATTCACAG
The DNA here is from genome assembly GCA_019802505.1 of Corydoras sp. C115. NCBI lineage: Eukaryota > Metazoa > Chordata > Actinopteri > Siluriformes > Callichthyidae > Corydoras > Corydoras sp. C115. The sequence continues at coordinate 913,732 of JAFMOC010000044.1, forward strand.
AGCTAATATCAATAAAAAATATAACCTCCTTAAGCTAAAATGCTTTGTCAGAACGTGATATATAGACATACATTTAGTCATTTAGCAGATGCTATTATCCAAAATGACTTACAAGTGAGAAAATGAAATGTTAGTTGGTTAAGGATGAGCCAGCTGGGCTGCAGCATAATCGATCACGATCATTTGTCGATCTGCTTCAAGTGCCTAGATTTTCCCATCCTGTTTTATTTCTGCTCAAAGCAAGTGCTTCCAGAAAAGACATGTTTTAAAATGTTAACATTTGTGTGATTTATTCTGTAAAAAGTACAATATATTTTAAAAGAAGATGTAACATTACAATAAACATATAAGAAAAAACATGTATACATTTTTATTTGTGTGTGTGTGTGTGTGTGTGTGTGTGTGTGTGTCTTTGTTTTTAATAATACACAAAATTTGCATGGCCATGTGTAGAATTTCAATGCTGTAAGAATGTCAGCCTTATTTTGAATGTTAAATCACTTAGAGCCATGTTGGGTTAATAACCTGCCACCAGTCTCCTCTCAAACCAAATCGACTCTAGCCAATGAGAATTCTCTTTATAAAGTAGAATTTTAAAAAATGTTTTGTGTGTATTTTAATGTACTACACTGTTAACACTGTCCCATCCCTCAAGGAGGATAAATCCCCTACTGTGTCTTGGTTTTCACATGTTGTCTCCTTTTTCATACCAACAATTCAACAATTTTCCTGGCTACTGTCACTTTGGCTTGCTCTTTGAGGTTTAAGGATTAAAATGCTGTAAAGTTGCTATTATTGTAAAAGTGCTATATGAATAAAATTAATATAAAACAAACATTTTTTAAATAGTTAGCTATTTGGTGCCCAGCGATAAATTTGCACCCTGTCCTGGGTGTATCCCTGCACCTGAAACTTTCTCATCTGGATGGTCTACTTTTATACTAGCTGTACAGTATGTAGTAATATAATAAAGTATCTACATTTGGTCATTTAGCAGATGCTTTTACCCAAAGTGACTTACAAGGTGAGCACAGGGTTAATCACAACATCCCTGGAGCAATGAGGGTTAAGGGTCTTGCTCAAGAACCCACATTGGTAACTTCAGTGGACCTGGGATTTGAACCCACAACATTCAGATTGATAACCCAACGCCCTAACCACTGAGCTACCACGCCCTAAAAATAAATACAAACCATAGTCCCTAGTATAGGATTAAGCAGAATATAATGAGATGAGATCAATGGTTAGAGTGTTAATCTGAAGGTTGTGGGTTCAAATCCGAGGTCTACTGACATTTCCATTGTGGGTCCTTGGGCAAGGCCTTTAACCCTCATTGCTCTAGGGGTGCTGTATCAACACTGTGCTCATTCATTATCTTCCTCTATACTCTATATTGGGCAATTTTGAGAATTCAATTGACATGATCCATGTTTTTGGTCTGTGGGAGGAAACCGGAGAACCCGGAGGAAACCCACGCAGACACGGGGAGAACATGGAAACTCCACCCAGATGGGGATTCGAACCGGGAATCCCTAGCGCTGAGAGGCGAACGTGCTTACCACTAAGCCACCGTGCCGCCCCTGGTAAACATACACCACAAAACAGACAGAGAAAATAATGAATGCTCATCATGATGCTGAAAACAACAGGTTTGAATGCTAATTATATTTAAATGCTACATGATGCTTATGCGAACCAAAACGTAATGCTAGCTCACCACTTTATTGGACACGAAGATCAATACATTTACAAATAAGGTTATTACTGTACACATCTTTGGACCATCAAAGAAAAAAAGTGCTCATTCAGAAAACTCACTTAGAGAGGAGAGGGAAGATTTAAACCCAGAAATTTAACAGTTTATCCACTTTACCACCATGTTACCCATTTATTAGTTGTGTATAGTGATATAATGAAGTATCTGAATATAAATACCCTTTTTCCCTCTTAGAAACAGCCTCGCTTCTATTGGTGTTTAAAAAGTTTGTAGGCTTTCAGTAATAGTTTCTGGTTTCGGTGGTAACTGGGACAATACCGCCTCACTGTGGACACTTAAGATAATGCTAGCATTTATGTCTTTTTCATATAAAAGTTAAAGCCAACATTTTAAATGTTATATTGTATGGGTTAGATATATTGTAATGTATTTATTATATTATTTGTTGTTCCTGTAGGTCGCCAATCGGCCTATTCGACACATTTTACACAGGGGGTATTAAATATATGTAAAATGAATTTGTTTTAGTTATATTTATATTTAGATAGATAGATTTTAGGGTCGCAGAGGGGTTCCCCATGCCCATCCAGGGGAGAACATTTCGGGCACTGGGCAGATACACCCAGGACAGGGCACCAATCCATCGCTGGGCACGCACTCACACAGACACACTCTACATGGGACAATTTGGAGAACTCATTTGACTTGACTCCGAAAACCGGAGAACCCAGAGGAAACCCATGCAGACATGGGGAGAACATGGAAACTCCACCCAGATTGGGATTCGAACCAAGAATCCCTAGCGCTGAGAGGAGAACGTGTTAACCACTTAGCCACTGTGTTGCCCAATATCAATACAATGAAATAAACAGTGTTATAATAAAGGGAATGAATGTAAAAAAATAACATTTACATTATAAAGTGTCAAAAGTATAAAACAAAAAATAAAGTGTCCAGTACGAAGGATGTTCTAAGTAATCATGTGCAAAAAACAAGAGACCAAATTAGTTGTATTATAAAGCCTGATGGTCCTCGGAACAAAAGATCTCCTAAGTCTGTCTGTGGAGCATCTCACTGACAGCAGCCTGCCACTGAACGTGCTCCTTTGGTCCATAAGGATGGTGTGCAGTGACCATCATCATCCATGATGGAGAGCAGTTTGTTAAGAGTACTCCTCTCTCCCACCTTAATTACAGAGTCCAGTTCTACACCTACCACTGACTCCTCACGTCTGACCAGCTTGTCCAGCCGCCTCATATCTCTCTTCTCTCCCAGCACACCACAGCAGAAAAAAGACAGCTGGACACCACTGGAGCTTTCTACAGATGTTGAAGGACCCCAGTCTCCTCAGGAAATAAAGCCTGCTCTGACTTTTTTTGAAAAGGATTTCGGTGTTGGCTAACCAGTCCAACTTTTCATCCAGGTGCAGACCCAGGTACCTGTAGGTCTTAACCATCTCCACATTAGCCCCCTCAATAGACACAGGCTGAGTGAGTGGCCTATTCCTATGAAAGTCCACATCTCCTTGGTCTTGGAGGTATTCAGTAGTAGGCTGTTCCTTCAGCACCATGTCAAAAAGTCCTCCACCAGTCTTCTATACTCTTCTTCCTGCCCTCCCTTTACACAAGCCACAATTGCAGTGTCATCCTAAAAAATTCTGCATGTGACACGTCTCAGAGTTGTACTTGAACTCAGACATGTAAGGTGTAAAGAGGAAGAGGAAATGTATAGTCCCCAGCAGTGCTCCTGTGCTGCTGACCACAATCTCTGAAGAACAGTCCTTCAGCCTGACTTACTGAGGTCTGCCAGTGAGGTAGTCAAAACTAGGTGTGGATCAACTTTGAGATTTGGGATTGTTTACAAATTGCCCCCTGAAAAAAGTGCCTGTGTTTTTACCCTTAGGCTCGTGGATGGATCTTTTTAATCGTGACAATTGTGATTGCCTTATAAGAGGCATCAGACCATCCTTTACTCAAGCTGTCTTCCTAAAGATTAAAAAGTGCTCCTATTAGGTTGATAGATTTTTTAATGAGACATGCAAAGAGCTTTGCCAAGGCCTGCATACAACAGCATGTTAGGAGCATCAATGGTGAAATGGCAGTGATAAAGGAAAGCCAAAGAGCAAAGAAGAAAAGCTCTTGAGCATTCATGAGAGGAAGCACTCACCTGTAAACCTGCACAGAGCCTTTACAAAGGGTAGATTAAATGAATTCTTCTGTTCATACAATTCCTTTCCTTTACACTGAAACTTCAACTTATTCTTTATTTTTCATTAGTTCACTTTTGAACATGATAAGCTTTGCCCAACTCAAATTTCTATTGTGGGTGGGGACACATTTTTAATAGGTTGGGCCAAAATATTTGAATTTCAATGAGTTTTTACCCAGCAGGCATGTCACGTCATGAGTGGTCTTACCACATGTTTGAACTTCCTTCTTGCTTCTGATGGAAAGGAAACGAAAGAGTTTGTGCTGGTGATTCACAGCTTGCAGCGATTTTGTACAGACATTACAGACTTTTCTTTTTCTGTTTCACTTTGAAACTCAGTTAAAAGAATAGTGCGACTTTTTTGTTCTACGATCTTCAATCCTTTGTGGAAAATGTACCCTATAACCATAAAGTGTAAGTGTTCATTTATTCATTTTATTTCACCAGTGTATTGAAAGCTTTAACCAACTCTGCACAGACTGTACCATGTGTTTTTTCTTTGTTTGTGTCTTGTTAAAACCTGATCTGTGTCTACAGTGTATACATCGGTGCGCCATGAATGATGCATTGTGAGGTTATGTAAATAAAGGTTTCACATTTGGTTCACTATTTTTTTAAATCATCTTTCTCCAAATTACTTCCATCACCCAATGTAATCCTATAATTATTGAATATAATGACAGTTTACTTGGGTACACTGAGTTTGTTTCTGAATCCTGACTGTAATGTATACGTTTATTTTTCATGTTTTCTTTTTCCTCAGGGTTTTCATGCTAGAACCTGTCTGGATTTTGGGACATTTCAAAGGCTTTGTTCTTTTTGGATTTCTCAAATTACTGGAACCTTTTTTGGTTATAGCCAAAGATTCAAAGTCTTCCTTTTTTTAAATTAATTTTCAGTCTTTAGAAATAGAACCACCTGGAATCAAAAAAGTGAGACCTAATGGCTACACTAATTGTAGAAAATTTTAAATTTCTCTCTCTCTTTTTTAAGAGCAAGGATGTTGTTATATTTAATGGTCTCATTGCTCTGGGAACAGTAGCTAGTCAGACAGCCTACAATGTCTTTGCCTTTGAGTGCCCATGTTCTTTACAGAGAAATTATCTGTATGGGATTGCTGCCATTGGGGTACCTGCCCTAGCATTGTTTTTTATCGGGATAATGCTCAATCGAAACACTTGGGACCTTATTTCAGAGTGTCGCCTCAGATGTTGCGAAAAACTTTCTGCTGCTCCAGCGTTTTCTCTTCTGGGTTCAATAGTGGGGAGAGCGGCAGTGGCTCCAATTACCTGGTCAGTCATCTCACTTCTCAGAGGGGAGGCCTATGTTTGTGCTCTTAGCGAGTTTCTGGACCCTCAGACTCTGGATGCCTTTCCCTTTCCTACCACTGACCCAAGTACCATGGCCAGGTTTCCCTGTAAGGATGTGCCAGCTGAGCTACAGCGCTATTGGAGACAAATTGAACGTCAGCTTAAGTATGAATCTCAGGTAATTCTCTTAACAGTCACTTCTTTATTTTTTTATTTATTTCTCTCTCTCTCTGATATCTCATATATCTCTCTCATTGTTTCTGTCCAGTTTGTGGTTGCCATTGTCTTATTCTCCTCTTTATGCTTTACAATAAATTTTCTTTGGGAAACAGATCTGGACCGCAGACTGTATGTTGACTGTAAACACATTGTTGCAACTCATGCAGAACGAAGCCTGGCATTGTCTTCCTAAAAACATGAAGACAGTAAAATTTGATGACAGCATTTTTCTAAATTAGCTCCACATTAATGAAGATTAGTCATGCCATGAGCACTGAATCTTCTTAATAAAAATTAAGAAGTTTATAGGGTTAATCTAGATCAGAGGTGTCAAACCCAATTGCACCGGGGCCCAAAACTCAAAGCTCACTTAGGTCACAGGCTGTACATAGGATTTACTCTCTATAAAAATATGTCTTGTCAAAATTGTAAAAGTTACAACTATGTGCACCTTGCAAAAAAAATGAAAAAATGAAATAAAAAGTGAAGTTACTATTAAGTAACTATTTATACAAGGAAAGTGTTTTATTGTCGGCTTCTTATTTTGATTCTAATGTTGTCTTCTCTTGTTTTCTTGTCTCAAGCTTCTGGGCTGGTTGCTGATAGCCATGATCTCTGTTGCTTTGTTTCTCACACTTTGTATGAAGCGATGCTGCTCTCCTCTTGGATACCAACAAGAGACATATTGGTCAAGCTATCGTACCAGTGAGAATGCGATTTTCCAGCGCACAGCTGAGGCTCATGCCAAGATCCGTGCTTCTGAGAACGTTCGAAGCTTCTTTGGGTTTGTGGTCCTTGATAAGGAGGAAAAAGATCTTACGGCAGCAAATTCCATTTCCAAAAAAGATATTTCCAGACAAGAATGGAATCGCATCACAGGAGTATCAATATACAGAGATAATAAAAACACTCCTTTATACAGTCGACTCCATAAATGGGTCACCTATACAACTGAGACCAACCATGAAATTGACGGAACAGAACTTGAAGAGATGTTAGGATAGTTTTTTTTTAGTTTTTTTTTTAGATTGCATTTTTTTTATATTAAAATATTTTTACAGTTGTGATCAAATTTATTCAACCCCCAATGCTGCGAAGGGTTTTATGGAATTCAGTGCACATTTGTAATTGTGCTCATAATGAAATCTTACAAGGACTTGTTAAAGAACTAAATGCAACTAAGATAGCATCAATTGTTTTTGTCATAAAGTATTAAATGGCCTTTTTGTGATTTCTTCATTGACACAATTATTCAACCCCTTTACAACTACCACTCATAAGAACAGAGGTTCATTCCAGTGTTTTCAATCAGGTATTGAAAACACCTGTGGATGTCAACGAGCAGCAATCAAGCATGATAAGCACCAATTAGGCAGATTTAAAAGGACTGTGATACTCAGCTCCTTCTAGACATCTACTGGTGTGTTTACAAGCATGGTGAAGGCAAGAGAATGGTCCCAGAAGACAAGAGAAGAGGTTATTGCTCTTCACAAGAATGGCAATGGATATAAAAAGATTGCGAAGTTGTTAAATATTCCAAGAGACACTATCGGAAGTATCATTCGCAAGTTCAAGTTAAAGGGCACAGTGGAAACGTTACCTGGTCGTGGCAGAAAGAAGATCCTGACCGCGACTGCTGTGCGCTACCTGAAGCGTAATGTGGAGAAAAATCCCCGCGTGACTGCTAAGGAACTGAAAAAAGACCTGTCAGATGTGGGCACTGAAGTTTCAGCTCAGACAATAAGGCGCGCACTGCATAACGAAGACCTCCATGCCAGAACTCCCAGGCGCACCCCCTTGCTGACTCCAAAGAACAAGAAAAGTCGACTGCAGTATGCCAAAAGTCATGTGGACAAGCCACAAAGGTTTTGGGACAGTGTACTGTGGTCAGATGAAACTAAATTAGAACTGTTTGGGACAATGGACCAGCGCTATGTTTGGAGGAGGAAGAACCAGGCTTATGAACAAAAGAACACCTTGCCTACTGTGAAGCATGGCGGGGGGTCAATTATGCTTTGGGGCTGTTTTGCTTCTAATGGTACAGGAAAGCTTCAACGTGTGCAGGGTACCATGAATTCCCTTCAGTACCAGGAGATCTTGGAGGAAAATGTGATGGAGTCAGTCACAAACCTGCGGCTTGGGAGACGTTGGACCTTCCAACAGGACAATGATCCGAAGCACACATCCAAGTCCACTAGAGCATGGTTGAACATGAAAGGCTGGAACATTCTAGAGTGGCCATCGCAATCACCAGACTTAAATCCAATTGAGAACCTCTGGTGGGACCTAAAGAAGGCAGTTGCAGTGCGCAAGCCTAAGAATGTGACTGAACTGGAGGCTTTTGCCCATGAAGAATGGGCTAAGATACCCATAGGTCGCTGCAAGACACTTGTGTCAAGCTATGCTTCACGCTTGAAAGCCGTCATAACTGGAAAAGGATGTTGTACTAAGTACTGAAAAATAATGTCACTAGGGGGTTGAATAAAACTGATAATGATGTGAGCACAGTAAAGACATTTGTGGTTATTCCATCATAAATATTATGTTATATTTGTCTAATTTATAAGTGCCTCTTTGATATAATTGTAAATAAGATGACTGAAATGATCCAAATCAATGTCAAACTGGCCAAAACACTTTATTTCAGTGGGGGTTGAATAAATTTGATCACAACTGTATGTATTGTTATGTCAGAAAGGAGTTTTGTTTACTGTAGGTGTTTTCTATAGGAACTTCACAGATAATTGCCTCTGCAGTACATGAAAACTTGAGACTGGAGAACCACACAGAAAGAGATGAACATGCATTTTAAGAAAATGATTTTTAAATTACTATATGCCAATTTGTGTAACTTTTGTTAAGTGGACAATTAGGTGTTGTACTATAGGGCAGAATCAGGGGCTTTCTCTTTAATTTATAACATGAGGCTATGAAATAAACATGAAAACAAAAAAATACATTAAAACTTTCAAACATCAAAAAAGATGTAATTTGCAATGTTCTGAATGTTCTGAACTTTTCAAACGTCCACACACACACACACACACACACACACACACACACACACACTCAAATTCCGTTTGTTCTAATGCACAGAAACATAGGCATAATTTATAAAACACGTGGCATGTGATTTAGTTACAACAATAAAAATCATATTATGAAGTCTAATTTGGCTAATCTCTGCATCAAAACATTAAAATCCTTAAAATGAACTGTAAAAAAATATTAGTTTTGACACTGCATTTTCTGCAACTGAAAATAACAATATTATTAAGAATTAATGTACATATATTTAATTTATGTGACTTATTCAAAAAGCATAATAATTTTATATAATTTTATATTATATAATTTTATTAAATATTTTTATAACAGTTTTCAGGGCAAATATTAAAATAATACAATGAATTATTTTTTTTCTATAATTTGGAGATCCTACACCACTGAAGTTTTTGACCATTCTTAAAACTTTTCAATATAGCCATTTTGAATGCGCCACATATGTAACGATTTACATAACAAATAAATGTTAAGAATAACCTACATGGAGCAGATTGGAACAACAGAAAAGCATATGCAGTTTAGAGTTAAGACACTAAGAACATGTTTCCAAACTTAAAATAGGGGTGTCCAAAAATTTTACTAAAACAAGTACTGTTTACAACTAATATGAAAAACAGAGCACAGGTATTATGTATTAAACGTTCATATTTTTAAATATTTTTTTAAATACTGCAACCAGCATAACATGAATAATAATAATAATAATAATAATAATAATAATAATAATAATAATAATAATAATAATATATGTAAAAAAAAAAAAACTTAAGTTAAATACTTAACTATAGAGCTGTATATAAAACATTTTAACATCCTTTATTTCCATACCTTGTCCTTAGCAATTAGCTGTTGTATAGTGATACAGTTCAACAAATTAATTTTATAGAAATTTTATAGAAATTCAACCAAAAACAGGTTTGAAGGTTTCGTTGACCATTCAGCAAAGTTTAACTTTGCTGTATTTTACAAATAAAATGAACAACAAACCTCTTTCAAATCAAATTTTCTGGAAAACTGCTTCTTTTCCCCCTTTTTAATAGTAAATTAATTTGCATTTTATTTCATGATTTAGCAAACATTTTTATCCAAATTTCTTAAAAGTATCCCAACATGATTAGAGTCAGAACACCGGGACATATTCAGCCCCCTGGAACAATGAGGGTTAAGGGTCTGGCTTGAGGACCCACATTGGTAACTCTAGTGGACCGGGGATTTTAACCCCCAACCGTCTGATTGACAGCCCAACACCCTAACCACTGAGCTACCACCCCCACATGTTTGTTTCTCTCTTTCTTTAAAACTTTGAAAAACATATTTAGGGATGTCTATTTTTTTCATTAGGGATGTGTAGCCTTATTAGAGTTTACTTTATACAGTTACTTTTATTTTATTTTAAATAAAAAACATGTTTAGGTATGTGATGCATGTGAAATTTCTTCTTGACATTAAAACCAGTTTTAGATTTTTGATGGTTAATTAGGATTCCATTCTTATAACCAGTCTCAACTCCAGATGGTTTTTTCGTTTCCTGTCTTAACACTGGCAGGGGGTAAAACTGTGGCAAACACAACATGAGGCTGCTGCTAAAAATAGCAGTGAGGCCTTTAATTCACTTTGGTTTTAGCTACTCTTTAAATAACCCTTGGATGATAAATTTTATCTTTAAATGTCAGAGGCAAATGTACAAACAGATCTCATATCAGAATAAAAAAGATAAAAACCATATGACAACCGTAAATCAAATTAATATCATAATTTAGAAAAGATTAAACAATTAGAGTGAGCAGTGAACCAGTCAAAAACTTTCATTATTTTATGTTTTAGTGGGAATGTTATTATGAGCAAGCAGATTCATAAAAAAATTCATAATAAAGATCCACTGAAAGGTGTCCCAAGATGAAATGACATTTTACATTTCATTAAAAGAGTAAACATGTGCTGCCACATGTGCTGCCACGGCATATTTTGTTTCATATACATAACCTCCATGTCTCTACTTTTAAATAAAGCAGAACATTAATGTTCAAACAAAAATATTTGCTTTTTTAAATGTATTTATTTTTTATTAAAATAATTACGTCAGTTCATTTTAAGACACCCTTTACATGATATTAAACATAAAAATTGATGACATTCACGAGACCTACCTTATAAAAAAGACTTAAAGTATAGTTAAAAAATAAATGAAATGTAATATTCAAATAAATGAATAATGATAAATGATAAAATATTATGTTTCATGTCAAGCTGAGTATATTTTAATTTAAGATAAAACTAAATTTGTGAAAGTCCCAAAAACTATTTACAGCACTGTATATTTCAACTCTAAATGGCTATTTTGTGGTACATATTAGATCCTACTCTTTATTATCATCCAAATGAATGTTTTATTCTAGGTAGGATGGTAATCTGTAGGATGAATCTTAATCAAACCCTGTAAATAACTTTGGAATTTTATAAAACTTTTCTATACAATTTTTATCTTTAGGCCATATGAATTATACTGCACCATGGTCAACCTTCCCAAAACACTAAAACCTGTTTTTAGGAGCTGCAAATTCCCACATCATCATTACATAAATGTAATAATAGGCAATATGAGGAAACTTATCTAATCTAGATGTCAAATGATATAAGCATAACAATTGTGTATTATTAACATAATATTGTCTTGTTTGTTTTTCCTCTATATATGTCTAAAGACAAAGAAAATCAAGCTGAATTGCCTTTTGTCCTGTATTTTTTGTGTTAAATAAACATAGAAGCCAAATATCCAGTTGTTTCTCTCTAGCCTTACAGAATGCCGTCGCCTGTCTGATTACATTGCCCCTCTCACCTCTTAATAGCCTCCAGCTGCAGAGGGCAGAAGGCTGAGAAAGCATGAGTCAGGGAGGGGAAAGGAGAGAGAATGTGTGCGACAGAGAGAGAAAGGAGGGGGTGGGTGAAAGCAGAGCTGTGATGCAGACGGCAAATCACATGAGCAGAGATCTGTTTACAAACTGAGCAGACAAGAGGTGCTCGGCACCATTATGAACACCCAAAGCTGGAGAAGAGAGGGGAAGCTGGACCTGAACACACATATACACTAATCCAGGATGGATGTTTTTATCTAAAAGGGGTCATTTCTTTCTTGTTCCTCTTCTCCTGTGGGGTTTTTTAGGGGGAAAGAGAAGGACAGATGGTAGAGAGGAGGAGAACGAGCCATCACCAGCAGCCTGAAGCAGCTACGTTCACACAGCTACATACTGTGAGTGCTGCCTGTCTCAGCTCGTCTTCTTTGTGATCTGAACAGACAGTTCGCTCCTTGGAAAAGCAGGAATAAATTGTAGGTGAACGCAAGAAAAGTGGAGGATGGCAGTACTAAAGGCCCACTGAACCTTCAGGAGTTTTATTAAAGGCAGACAAAGCAAAGCAGCAGCTCGACTTTTTGACCTATATATGCACCCATGCAGAAGAGCATTACACTGTTGGTGTTAATGTGATATTCAATGGCAGGAACTAGACAAATGGCAACAACAACGTCCTCATAACCTCACCTTCTGCTGCAGTCTCGTATGAAAGGCACAATATAAACAGGGTCACTCAACGCATCAAAATGTGGACTTTGATTTCGGCCACTGGACAAAAGAGAACACCTGAAACACAGTGTTTACTTGAAGTCCCATTGCCTGTATTTCCATGGAATATTTGATTGCACAAAGGAACGCTCTACTTTTTGTTTTATTTCAGTGCCAACTGGACAATAAGTGACTTTCTCTTCCGAAGACGAAAGTATTATTTTCAGCCTCCAGGCATATCATCAGAGGAATGCAGTGGGTGTTTGTAATGTGTTAACCAGACGCAGTGAACTGTATCGGTGTTGTGAAAGTTTTGGCATGACAGATTTTTATTGATTGATCAGTCCAAAGAACTGGCAAATTTAACACCTGAGTCCTATCGCTGATTCCCAGGGTTCACTGGAGCAGCGTCTTTTGTTCATGAACCCTCTGTTGTGGTGTAACGGTAAGTGTGATTCTGATGCCTCATATGTGTGTTTTGGCCTGACTGACCTATTAAATCTTAATCCCAGAGATGTGTGAATCAGAGCAAGTCCAGGTTTCAGCAATGATTTACTAATATCTTATTATGATCACAAGTTCCCGTTGCTTAATCCAAACTTGTGAAATGCCTTTGCATTTTCTCTGCTGTGAGCTGAACAGTCATCGAAGGTCATGTATCATTTGGCCCAAATGAATGAATAACATTTGGCAGGCTATTACCTTCATATTAGTGTGTTATTTCTTTCCCAAATGGTGAGGCCATGAAATGAACAGCATGCAAAGGACATGTCCCACTGCCTTTTCTTCCCCTCTTCCCCCATAAAACAGAGCAGATGGTGGCTTTATGGCAGACGGGGCTTACACTGCAGCCTCTTGCTTTTGCTTTTGAGCGCAGACAATTGCCCAGGCTTCCCCCGTACTCTACCAACTGGTCAACCTTACCCAAAAACTTGCTGTTTTTATTTTCCAGTCTCTCCACTAAAGTATCTCTGCTGTGTTCACATCAAATTTTCCTATCAAGTTCCTTGTATTAAGACAGGAAACAGTGCTTAGGTTTTCGCCTCAGCCAGTTGTACAGTATATAATGTGTAAATGGAGAAATTCCCAGTTCTCAGTGAGTAAGCTATTAAAAGTACAAAAAATGTATGATAATAAATACACATTTTACAACGATTTAGGGCGGCACGGTGGCTTAGCACATTCGCCTCTCAGCACTAGGGATTCCCGGTTCGAATCCCCATCTGGGTGGAGTTTCCATGTTCTCCCCGTGTCTGCGTGGGTTTCCTCTGGGTTCTCCGGTTTCCTCCCACAGTCCAAAAACATGGATCAAGTCAATTGAGTTCTCCAAATTTCCCCATATAGAGTGTGTATGCGTGCGTGTCTGTGTGAGTGAGTGTGTGCCCAACGATAGATTGGCGTCCTGTCCTGGGTGTATCTGCCCAGTGCCCGAAACGTTCTCCCCTGGATGGGCATGGGGAACCCCACCGTGACCCTAATATAGGATGAAGTGGAAGATAATGAATGAATGAACAATGATTTAGACATTTAAACTATAAATGACCATAATTATGTTTTAAATATATGAATATATCACACATAGGCATATAATAATGATATACTTTTGGTGCATATTAAGGTGCTACATAAAACATGTGTTGGGCTTTATTTTTAACATTTCATTTAATCATCATTACTATCAGATCTCAAATCTGAAATACACAAAAAGAAAACATTTCAAAAACAAGTGTTTGTAGCCATAGTCATATAAATGTGTGTTGACCTTAACAGCTATATGAATGGTTACATGGTTAATGTAACTCAATCTTTAGGGTGTTGGGCAATTAATCTGAAGTTTGAGGGTGATCCTCAAATTGCCAATGTTGTTTTTAAGCAAGGTCCCGAACCCTCAATGCATCAGTAATCCAGTGGCAGGGCTAACCCTGTATTCCTACACAAACCAATAAGTAGAATATGGTGATAATGTTAAGTTGCTTTAGATAAAATTGTTTATATTATAAGGTTACTGCAACAATAAATTCTCTGTTAATATTAATTCTCTTAGTAGAAGTAAACATTCAAATACTCTCTAACAGGATATTTTACAATTTATAAATTGCTTCTTTATTATAACTTAAGATATGCAAATCTGTGGGTCACATGTGGGTCAAAACTGACCTACTTAAAATGTACATTAGGAATAATAGCCACAGAAACAAGAAAATCATTATAGTTCATAAATAAATAGCTGAGAGCAAAGTTGAGAGCATTTTAAAAGGCAAGTCTTCAATTTGATATAACTTCAAGCACATTCTGACAAAAGGATTTAGTTTTACAAGCCACAAATATTTGACCTCTGCTACATGGTTGAGTCTTTTCACACCACAATGATTCAAAACCAGCAATCAAATCCGATAAAGATTTTTTTTCACCCTGTAATCTGACATACATCCTACTGAAAGTGTGAGGTGAAGAGGAGAGTGTGCACAAGATAGAAGCCAAGGCCCTAGAGGATCTGGAGAGACTCTGTACTGAGAAGTGCTCTCAGATTTCCAGCTCTCTGTTCTCAGCTATCGAAGACGAGCCGCTGCTGATACGTTAGTAAGGGCTGGATGTAAAAAGTATTAAATGTAGGAGTGCCTGGTACAGTATAATTACTTTTAGAAATGTATAGTGTTTTAGTGACTATACACACACAAGTTTATTGCTGAAGATAATTCAATGATTAATTCAGTACACCAATGCAATATGTAATCCAAACACAGAATGCAGAATATATAAGAGCTGGCTGGAAATGTATAATCATGTTTAATTAAGTTAAATTTGTATATTGCAGTTAATAACATGCTGCAGCCTTCTTGTTTAGTCTGAAAACATTCTACTTTTTATATAGGACTTATTATTATACTATAAAGTTATTGGGATGCGTATAAATTACACTTGTGGGTGACTGTATAATATTTAAGTTGGTCCCCAGTTTGCTTTCCTTTTCTTATATGGCTTTTTAACAGCTTTTGCAGTCTGTCTTTGAAAATCTTTGCCCAGACACTAGTATAGAAAGAGGCTGACAATCTCTATTCTAGATCATCCTAAGTGTTTGATAGAATTAAGGGCTGTAAATGTGCTTGATCTTCTTCATGTGACAATGGGATTGAAAACAACATCTAAAGTTAAATTAGTATCTTGATACTTCTGTCCATATAATTTATGTACATACAATACCAGTTAAAAGTCTGTACACATTGCTTTATTGATTCATTACATATTTCCTCCACTTAGATATAGATGGACTTTGTAGTTTTGCAATTACAGACTGTAGTCCATCTGTTCTCTTTGTTGTTATTGTCTTCGTTGTCCCCTGTTAGTTCTTTGTTCTCTATTGGTCAGGACCATCACAGAACAGGTATCATTTGGGTGGTGGATTGTTTATTGTCAGTTCTGCAGTGACACTGATGTGGTGAGCTGCTGTAGTTTTATTTCTCCAACTTAGTGACACTGCTGGGATAGGAATAATTCACTGACCAAATAATACCTGCACTGTTGTGGTCCTATTGGGTTCCTGACCATTAGAGAACAGAGTAAAGGGGACTAACACAGTATATTCTGTAGTCCACAAACAGATGGACTACAGTCTGAAATTGTAGAACTATAAAGTCCATTTTTACGTTAAGTGGAGCTGAAAACATGGAAAACAATTGGAGCAAAAAGGTGTCCTAACTATTGAAATGTATTTTTATTTCAGGGATAAAGGCAGAATAAATATTTTTTTTGCCAATATTCCTGTTCTGTTTGTCCTATTGCATGGACCCCTCTTCACTGATTACACTCGTACACATTTTAATGCATCATGAACTCATAAATACAAACAAACATTATGCAATTTCTGTAACTGAGGTATACAATTCTTGCACAAGGACCTGGAATTGCGGCTTGTTTCTGATGGGATGTGACACTTTATCGTTAATAGTCCTTCTCTTCAAGCACTAAGCCAATAACCTGCTTTTGAATAGTGATCATATAAAATGCTTTTGAGGTCAAGATAATAAAAATAGTGTAAAAAAAAAAGACATTTTATCATTTTAAATAAAAACTGTAATAGTGTTAGGTTTAAACATGTGCCTTTACAAAAAACTCAGCATTACACCATACTACATTAAACCCAATTGAATATGTTACAACAAAAGAAGCATGCGTTACTGCATAAGCAAAATACTAAAACAAAAATCTTTCTTATTAATTAAGTCCTTCATTAAGTGGACGGCACGGTGGCTTAGTGGTTAGCACGTTCGCCTCTCAGCACTAGGGATTCCTGGTTCGAATCCCCATCTGGGTGGAGTTTCCATGTTCTCCCCGTGTCCGCGTGGGTTTCCTCCAGGTTCTCCGGTTTCCTCCCACAGTCCAAAAACATGGATCAAGTCAATTGAGTTCTTTAAATTGCCCCATGTAGAGTGTATTTGTGTGTGAGTGTGTGCCCAGCGATAGATTGGCGCCCTGTCCTGGGTGTATCTGCCCAGCGCCCAAAATGTTCTCCCCTGGATGGGCATGGGGAACCCCACCACGACCCTAATATAGTATAAAGCGGGAGATAATGAATGAATGAATGAATTATTTCATTAATTCACCGCTTTATTGTAAGCAGCTCCAATATGTTTTAATAGGTTTATATTTGGTTTTTGTTAACATTTCACAAAGGTAATTGAAAAAGCACCTAATCAAACAGTGACACAGCATGAATAAAGAAGAGTGATCACGTAGCAGCAGGACGGACTGCTTTGCTAACTCTGTTGGCTCTCACACAGGGTCTTTCAGTTATTTAATTAGCTTGATGTTATGTCCTGGGGTGGGACAGTGGCTTAGTGGTTAGCACGTTTGCCTCTCAGCACTGGGGATCCAGGTTTGAATCCCGAGTGGAGTTTCCATGCTCTCCCCTTGTCCGTGTCGGTTTCCCCCGGGTTCTCTGGTTTCCTCCCACAGTCTAAAAACATGGATTTAATGTAAATAGAATGCTCCAAATTGCCCCATATAGACATTTTTGTGTCTGTTGGAGCAAGTGTGTGCCCAGTCATAGATTAGCTCCCTGTCCTGGGTGTATCTGCCCAGCGCCTGAAACATTCCCCCCTGGATGGGCATGTGAACCCCCCCACCATGACCCTAGTAAAAGATTAAGCAGAGGATAATTAATGACTGAATGAATGTTTTGTCCTTTAACTTGCTCAGCTTTAAGGAAATGCCATGCAAATCATTTTTTCACAAGACCGCAACTAGTAAACAACTGGAATGAAGTATCTATTGGAACTCTAGGCTTTATTTATAGTTTCAGTTTTAGAAACCTGTAGCTATTTAACACCACTCTGTGGTACCCTTACTTCATGTGTGTGTGGGTATGTATTACGGTAAAAAGTTCATGTAACTAGTTGAAGTCCAACAGCAAGTGCTGTGTTACAGCGATATGAGAAAAACTAGGACACTTGGTTTCACAGCTGATGCAATATGCATGCTTGGGCCATAGTGAACTGTACACTTGAGATTCACTGGACCGTGTGTGGTCCAACAAGGGTCTTGTAAGGACAAATATATATGTACCAATCACCCATCACTAATAAATCATTAATGTTTCATACATAATTCATTTTGTTTACTGTGAAGGTGTTAATGTTATAATCAGAAATAAAAGCCTTCATTACATTAGTTTGTAGATGTGTTTAACTGCAGTTAAATTTGATGACTGGGGTCAGAGCACAGGGTCAAACTTATTAAGGGCTAAGGGACAACATTGGCAACAGTTGGCCTAGGGGCTTGAACCAACAACCTTGGGTTAATACCCCTATAACCTTAGCACTGAGCTACCACATCTTCACAACACCCCTCATTGTAAACATATGCTGTCCCTACAAGGACCTCCCAGATGTGAATTGTTTCTGTCTTCATGATGTCACAGGATGTCTGTGTGAACCTGGAGTGCACATATTAGACTGCAAAATGACAATGGACACCACATACCAACTCCCCCTGAACGTCTATATCATCATTCTCGGCATTGGCCTTTTTATCTTCATGCTGAGCCTGATTTTCTGTTGCTACCTTTTCAGGTAATTTATCATGCTGCTTTTTACATTTTATTTTTAACATTTTTACATTTTACACTAATAGTGCAATAAATTGTAAGAGAGTCAAAATAATGTCTGAAGACTAAAATTTGTTTCATACTTTGTAATAATTCTAAAGCATGCAGTTCCCTTAATAGATTTTCTATGATATGTGACTAATAGTGATTTGATTTGCAGCCTGAGACGTCAGGTCACAAGGGAGCAGTTTGGATACAATGAGGTACCCTATGATTTGTTGTGGTTTTTATTATGACAGTAATTTCATTATTTTAATCATATCTACATTTTAAAATTTATTCATTCTCTTTTACAGGTCGTCCTTAAAGGAGCAGACAAAAAACTGAGCCTTCTTGGAGTAAGAATATTAAACCCTCAATTCAGAAATTTAGAGTTATGTTTAGAGAGACAGACAGAAACCACGCCTTACTATTATGCAAAGTTGAAAAAAAACAAAAATTTTAACTGAAAATTCAAGCTTTAGGACATGTTTAGGAATCTTAAGACATGTTTACTGGTGTGCAAGACTTTATAGTAGAGAGCAAATTTTAAGACATAAAACAGAACATTTTATTATTGAAAAACCCAGAACAGGATGTTAATCCATCGCTGGGCACAGTCACACAGACACAGTCTATATGGGGGAATTTAGAGCATTCAATTTACGTTTTTGGACTGTGAGTTAGAAAACCAGAGGCAACTCATGTTCACACAGGGAGAACATGGAAACTCCAGATTGGGATTAGAACCTGGATCCCCAGCACTGAGATACAAGCGTGCTAACCACTAAGCCATAGTGCCGTGACCACAACATTTTCCCCAAAAAAGTTCTGAAATGATGGTTCCAACAGCAGCATTTGAACCGGGTCTATAACCTTAATTTTTTTTAAGTTAAGAGTGTCTGCTAAATTCTGTTCCACATTTTTATAATTCAAATAATGTATATAGTTCTGAATCAATGGTTAGAAGTGGGTGCAGACCTTACACATAGGCTGGTAAAATACATAAATAAATAAGGTTAATACTAATATAAATCTGTGTTGCCCTGCAGCAAACCTGTGCTGTTTGCTTGGAAGAGTTCAGGAACAGAGAAGAGCTTGGTGTATGCCCATGTTCTCATGCCTTCCACAAAAAGTAAGTATGATTCTATTTCTGCATATCAGATTATTTATTTATTAAAAACTACCTGCAATGTTACTCATGGTTCATGCTTTAGGAATATTTTTGGAGAGTTATGGCCAATTGAAAACAAGGGTTAACACAAGTCTAATGATCAAAGACAAGGCAAAAAATAAGGTTTAGATCTTGATATAAATTTTTATGGTTTCCTATTCCTGAACAAAGGTTATTCCAAAACTGAGGTGTTTTAGAAGGATAATACCTTGTTTGTTCTACAGACTAAAAGAAAACATGCAGATTTCACAGACTGGGTTAAGACCAAAGCATGTAGTATTTTACATGTCATTAAGAGAACATGCGATAAGAGAACTTATCGCAGTACAAAAAACATACAGGAGCCAGTGGGAATTTGTTAAACTGGGCTAATTAGGTCAAACCTTTTAACTCTAGTCGAAACTCCAGCTGCACTTTAAACTAATTGAAGTCTATGCTGTAATAGATAAATAGTGATAGTCCCTGAACAGGGCAGATGGCGTAATTTTATAACTAACTTGTTTTTGGGCTGTGCGAAGAACCAAGGTAAATAGAGAAAACATGCAAACGCTACACAGAATAAGAGTTTAAGGGTTGACCCCAGGACTTTTCTGCTGTGAGGTGACTATGTAAACTATGTGTCACTATGCTGCACCATGTCATGACAACCTTACATAAAAAAAAACAAGGTTATATAACTGGTGAAAAACATTTTTCATGCCAATACTAATTTAAAATAGAGATTTTGCTGTGAGCATTAGATCTAAGGATTCGTGACACAAAGTAGCTTCAGTTTTTTTTCTCTGTTTCGAAGTCAGCAGATAAAGTCATCAGGTCTACAGAGAACTAAAATTAATGAACGGTCCCTTTTTCATTCTGTGTGCCATTTTTTGTCTAGGTGTTTGGTAAAGTGGCTGGAAATCCGAAGCGTCTGTCCCATGTGTAATAAACCCATCTGCAAGCTACAGAATGACCCTCCGCAGGGGGCCGAGGGCTTACCGAATCCCCTGCAGGTGTAAGACAAGAAGCATGGTGGGACATTTAGAAAAAAGGAAAGAATATCTTTACTTTAGATGGAACTGTTTGAATTCGTAGGAGAAGGACATGTTAAAAAAAACAAGTGTCATTTGAAATAATGTAGCCCATTCCGATATCCATCTCTCGTTCTACTGCTTATGAAACTCTTCTGATGTGCTAAGAGAGTCACAATATCTTCATCGTTAATAAAGTCAAAACGTTAGCGCCCTGGGAAAATGTATCACCTTAATCAATACTTGGTTCTAAAGATCCTTTTTGTGAAATTTGCAGTAGAACTGATAAGTTGCACGGAGCATGGATGCATTGGGAAGACACAGCACAATATATATATATACATAGAACTGCCATCCCAGTGGCAAAGGACAATATATTACAACACAAAATAAGCCGTTCTTTTTCAAATGTATTTGTAAGAATGAAAGAATTTAATGTTTTACCAATGATCTTGTAACATTTTACTCATTTACACAATGACTTCAGATCTGGTCAAATAGGTTCAACCACTGAAAATGTTTAATGCCTGCCATTACGACCATTAATCCCAACACTCCAGATTCATGGCCAGGTTTGGATTAAATGGAGTTTGGGTAATTACTATTAGTTAATTATTTTATACTGTATAAACTTCTCAATAAAGTGATAAAGTTATGCTGTGGATGTTGTTCCTATTTCATACATTTTGTTAATTATCTATGTCTCACTAACCATCATAGTTTTGTCCAATGGAATTGTATCATATGATTCCTTATCACTTTATGGGTGAATATTGGCTCTTGTGAAAGGCTGATTTATAAATGTAACAAAGACCTTGTCTTGCAAGTAAACAACACATTTTTGGGGTAATTATTGGAATTTTAATGCTATTGCTTGCAGTATGCATTGTTGGGTGGGACTGACACATTCCCAATGATGACATTGAAGACCTCTACCAATAAACTTTGCATAAATGTTGCAATATTTATATTTTTATAATAAAGTACATATTTGTGAAAATCTAGGAGGCTTAAGTATAAGCTGTACACAAAGTCATAATAGATCTTATTCAAGATTCAGTCGTAACAGGGCTATTTAATTCAGTATTATTTAGATATGTACTGGAAACAAGCATGCTGTTATGTGTATGTGCAATGCAGTAACACACACTATTGAAAACCACACAGCAATTGAGTTGGAAAAAGAAAGGCTGTTTGGTAAGGTAATGGTTGGCATAAAAAACAATTTATATTGTAGAATAAATGAGAATAATACAAAGATCTATTGTGGCTTTTTGAGTAAAATGCAGTCCCTTGTTTATTTATATATGCCTTTTGGCACTGTGTATAAAATTAATTTATTCAATCATTATCTTCCGCTTTATCCTATATTAGGGTCTGGGGGGGTTCCCCATGCCCATCCAGGGGGGAACGTTTCGGGCGCTGGGCAGATAGACCCAGGACAGGGCACCAATCTATCGCTGGGCACACACTCACTCACACAGACACACTCTATATTGGGCAATTTGAGAACTCAATTGACTTGATCCATGTTTTTGGACTGTGGGAGGAAACCGGAGAACCCGGAGGAAACCCACACGGACATGGGGAGAACATGGAAACTCCACCGGGAATCCCTAGTGCTGAGAGGCAAACGTGCTAACCACTAAGCCACCGTGTCGCCCTTGTGTATAAAATTGAACAAGAATATTTTTAAGAACCAGCAAATGTATTTATACAATCACATATGTTTTAATGTCATAGTCAGTTCAGCCTATTTTAAACAGAAACTGTAAAATATGATGCTTCATTAAGATACATTTATACATAGGGTATTTGGTTTTTATCATTTTTTAATAGAGCCAGTCTCCTTAATTAAGTAATGATTTTCATGAGTTTACATACTGTTTGAAAACATGCTACCAATCCAAACATATTACATAACGCATGTGATAATTACATTTTAAGGACTGAAAAATGCATTGTTTACCTTCAGTGAACAGTATTGGATTAACAACGTAATGTGATAACGAAAAAAATGTCTGTCTCTCAACCAGAGAGTTGTATAGTGTATCTAATAACTGCAGGTTGTTCTCACTGTAAAA
The DNA here is from genome assembly GCA_019802505.1 of Corydoras sp. C115. Lineage (NCBI taxonomy): Eukaryota > Metazoa > Chordata > Actinopteri > Siluriformes > Callichthyidae > Corydoras > Corydoras sp. C115. The sequence continues at coordinate 936,159 of JAFMOC010000044.1, forward strand.
CGTGATTTATTATACCAAAAAGTTTAAAACAAACACAATGAATAGTTTTAATCAAGAAAATTAATCACACTAAATTAATCACATTAAAAGGGGTGAAGTTTTTGGAGATTTGCACTGATTGCCAGATAGTAATGGACAGTGCATTCTTAGTATTAGAGCAAGTCTGATGCTTTTGGTACTGGTTTTTTTTTTTGGAAATATTAAGACTTAAATATAAATATGTCCAAAATTTTAATTATTTTTTAATTAAAACTATATAAAAAAAATTTCTAAAGATTAAAACACTTAGCTTAACAAAAAAAACCACATGAGCTGCCACTTTTAGACTAATGGAACACTTACAGTGTGACTCAGAGTCTGATGCTGTGATGCAATCATATCTTCATTTCTTTGAGAAAAGACACATGTAAATAATTTTACCAGCCTCATTAGAGAAATAAGAAAACTGTTTTCTATACATTCAATTTTATACTTATATATATAGTGTAAAATACTATATATATCTAATAAGTAAGAAATTGTGGCTTTATTACATTCTAAGATATGTACAGTCAAAATGCTCAGTATACCCAATTAATCTTCATTGCTGGTTATGATTTAATAGTCTTGATTCATAAACTGTGTGCATCAGTGTCTTTAAACCAATATATAGTTTAATTTCTGGCCTGCACATTAAAAATTATATTGTAATGTGACATGGTTTTTGTTTTAGAGGTAATGTTTACTGCTTTCTGGCATTATTGTAGACCTAATAAATGGTTTGATTTCACCATCTGGCATATAAAAGAACAAAGCCGGCACCAAGTAGAAAACAGACAGACCAAGAGATGAACTATCCAGTTAAATTAATAAGACAAACATTGTAGAGATCAACTACAAGAAATATATCAATTTAAATAATTGAACATTGAAGTGGATAGCTTTGTCAGCAAGGCTGCTTTGGTCTGTGGAGTTTGTGAGTTCTTCCCATGTCGGTCTAAACACACCACATGTGCATTGTTGATATTTGTGTGTCGATATTTGTCTGTACGGCACGGTGGCTTAGTGGTTAACACGTTGGCCTCTTAGCGCTAGGGATTCCCTGTTCGAATCCCCATCTGGGTGGAGTTTCCATGTTCTCCCCGTGTCTGCGTGGGTTTCCTCCGGGTTCTCCGGTTTCCTCCCACTCAAAATTGCCCCATATAGAGTATGTCTGTGTGAGTGAGTGTGTGCCCAGCGATGGATTTGCACCCTGTCCTGGGTCTATCTGCCCAGCGCCCGAGACGCTCTCCCCTGGATGGGCATGGGGAACCCCACCGCGACCCTAATAGAAGATAAAGCGGGAGATAATGAATGAATGAATGAAATTTGTTTGGCTCATCTGAATTGTTGGTTTGATTTTATAGATGAAGTTCATTTATCCATTCATTCATTGTCTTCCACTTTATCCTCTACTGGGGTCGTGAGGGGGGGGGGGGGTTCCCCATGCCCATCCAGTGGAGAAGGTTTCGGGCGCTGCGCAGATACACCCATGACAGAGCGCCATTCACTCACACAGACACACACTATATGGGGCAATTTAGAGCATTCAATTTACCTAGAATCCATGTTTTTGGACTGCGGGAGAAAACTGGAAAACCCACACAGACACGGGGAGAACATGGAAACTCCACCCAGATCGGGATTCAAACCTGAATCCCTAGCACTGAGAGGCGACCGTTCTAACCACTGAGCCACCGTGCCGCCATAGGTGAAGTTATTGCTGCAATCTTGAAAGGATGCTATAAACAACACTAATAACATTCATTCATTATCTCCCGCTTTATCCTCTATTAGGGTGGCGGTGGGGTTCCCCATTCCCATCCAGGGGAGAACGTCTCGGGCGCTGGGCAGATAGACCCAGGACAGGGCGCCAATCCATCGCTGGGCACACACTCACTCACACAGACACACTCTATATGGGGCAATTTGGAGAATTCAATTGACTTGATCCATGTTTTTGGACTGTGGGAGGAAACCGGAGAACCCGGAGGAAACCCACGCAGACACGGGGAGAACATGGAAACTCCACCCAGATGGGGATTCGAACCGGGAATCCCTAGCGCTGAGAGGCGAACGTGCTAACCACTAAGCCACCGTGCCGCCCCACTAATAACATAAATAACAAAATAACATTAAATATATGTATTGTGTTGCTTTTTAAAATAAAACATTATTAACTGTTTAGTCTGTAAAACTATGTCGGTAACTGCTGATTATGCTAAAGTATATTTTTCTAAAAAAAAGTTGAATATTACTTCACAGTGCAGGAAGAGAGGAAGTCAGAGCAGGTTCTCACTTCCCCTGTGTACACAGCACACTAGCACACTTTCCTGAGAAACATTTTTGTGATTTCATCAAATCTACATCAGCACACATTGATCTGTGGTCAGATTTGACAAAACCACTTCAACTCAATTTATCTAAAAGAACTTTCCAGGTTTTCATTTGCCCTCTGCTGACGAGAGCCATGCCCATCAGTTACTGCAGTCTCACTCATTGACAAGGACAAGACAATTCATCTACTTCTCATCTGTTTTGAGGAATGAAGAGCAGTAGAAAGGCATCTTTTCTGAAATGTAATGTAAATAAAACTGTTAAAAGTGGCTCAGAGTAAAACAAACTAAATAATTTTAAAATCTCACTTCGTAATGTAAACATTCACGTACGGTGACAAAGTCTTAAATTTCTTATAAAATTATATTTAATATAAAAGTTGTAATAATACTTTCTATGAACCCGGTGTTCATAATGCATAATAAATGCATTTATAATGCTTTATAACATTTGACATAAGCATTTGTTAATGTACATACAGTAGATGTTCATAGTCATAGTCATAAATAGTTATAGCAATTTGACATAATGCATTATAATATGATGTTACTTACACGTTTTATTCTTTGGCTGTTTAGACATTCTTATTTAAAACAAGATGATTTCACTTAAAGTCTGTAAAGAGCATTTATAAGCTTTTATAAGTCATTATGTACTATGTATGCCGTCTCTTTCCAAGAGATAATTAATGACAACACTTTACTTCATGCCTGTAAAGAGAGCTTATAAGCTTTTATAAACAGTTATGAGCACTTACAAAGTAATTTTTTTTTTAAAAAGTGTTTGTTAAACACAAATGTTCCACTTTATGGTCTCCGAAATAACAGTTAAAATATATAATTTATAATGCATTATGTCACTTTGTTATAAAGCCATATGGCATGTTCTTATAAATGTTATGTTTGTCCTTATTTTATTAAAATTTATTTTATTTAAAATTTAATTCTATTCTTTGCAGTCAGTCGTCAAAGCATTTCACCATAAGTTGTATTGTGTAGAACTATGTATGTGACAAATATACTGATTGGATTTTTATTTGATTTAATTTTAAAGACATTAATATGAAGAAACTGGAGCTCATAAAATGATGTTAAACTTGAGACTTATAATAACTGGACCATGCAACTTACTGTACATATAAGACTGTACATAAGTATTTAGTGGAGTAAAATAATACAAAGATATTAATTTATTTGCCTACTTGTCAAAACATATACTGTATTAATATTTACATTGTAGCATTAGAATAGAGTGTAGCTCACACATGTGCAAAGATGCCATTTTTAAAGATTCTAGTGAGACATGCTGCTATCAAGACAAACTGTTTTCTCCTGTCATTCGTGGTTATTTTAACCAGACAACACCAGAGTAGTATTTGTATCATTATTCCATTGCAGAAATGACCAAAAGTTGCATGTGCAAAAATATGAGTTCTGTTGAAAAATTATATAGTAAATGTTAAATTATAAATGCAAAAAAAGTGAAAAACAAGTAGCAAGTATGAATTTGAATAAACACTTAAATACATTCTAGATGGCCCAGCCGATTAAGAAGGATGTGTACCCGCTGAATACTTGGTCCTTAAGAGTTTTTTTTTTCTTTTCTAACAAAACAAATATCACAGATTTTTTCGTGTCGCCATTTCAGCCGGGGTTTTTTTTTTTGGATTCAAGTTTCAATATATATATACCTAAACTTGAATTTGAGTTTAACACTATAAAAATTTATTTGTTTCAATTAATTATTGCAGACAATGCATTTTACAATTTTTTTTGTACATTCACTACAATATAATATAACTACTAAAAACCCTTTTAATTTTACTTTATTCTGTCTGTAAATAAAGATTCAGGGAAATAAGCAAGTCACCTATTGTTATTGTTTTTATAGCCAGTTTTCAATCTTCAGGTCAATGAACATTTCCATTTTAAAACTTATTAGCAATACAATATAAGCACAAGTTTATTAGCTAATTAAGCATACTAATCCACCAGTCAGAGGAACACTGGTTCAGATAGGCATGAAATTGCATTGACCTTGTGTGTGTCTTAATTAGTCACCAGCACCGTCTCACCAGATGCTACTTTATATCAAGTACAGAGAAAAATAACTTACTTTTTAATTTATTTTATTAATTATTCAGCTTGGGAACCTTATATTGTTTTGATATCAGGTTTAGGCTGAAATTTCCCAGATTTTATTCATTTTCTTATTGGAAACTATACAATATTAGAACGATATAAATATGGAAACTACAAAAAAGTGCTAAATATTTTTTTTCTCAGTTAAAAATTTTCTCTGAAACTTTAAAACTTTTAAAGAATTAAAAAAAGTTTTAATTATTAGCCTACATTATACTTACATTATTTTGTATAGTCTTTTTTTTAATTCTATAAATATGTTTGTTTATATATTTTTTACTATCGTTCATGCTGCTGTAATAATGCATATTTCCCTTTGTGGGATATTAAAGGTTTATCTTATCTTATGAGCACATTTCTATAAAAATCAATTGTCTGCACAGTTCAATGCATACATATTATTTCATTATTTATTCAGAAAGTGCATTTCTAAAAAAGAAATTATACAAAATTAATTTTATAACCAACAAGAGAAAAGCCAGTAAGTTGTTTAAAATCCTTGCTTCTCGTAAATATTCATGTCAATAAACACGGCAATGCCAACAGAATGAAAAGTCCTTATGTTACTGTTTGGTAACAAGATAGACAAAATAGATAGCAATTTATTGATTTTCCTGAAAATGTAGAAAAGATACTCATTTTCTTTGTTGCATATACCGGTTCCAATGGTGGAACGGTGGAACAAATAGAAAAAAAGATGACTGTTTTCCAGCACTCCATAAAACAAGAGAAAGAACACAAAATATGCAATTTAAACATAATGAAACATCACTTAGGCATATTTGTTAGTATATAATTGTATGAGGACATTAAATACAGAATTACTACACCTTCACTTATTTCTACCTGTTGGGCCACAGATATTAAATTTCTATCCAAATATTGTAATGAAAGCTGCCTGATAGTTTATGGCAGCTGGTTTAACACTAAAATGTAATAACTTATCTAATGAAAGGATTATGGGTATAACTATTCAAGGTATACAATACATTTGCATCACATTTACATTTGATCATTTAGCAGACACTTTTATCCAAAGCCATTTAAAAGTATCCCAACTTGGTTGGGGTCAGAGCACAGGGTTGACCTGAGATTTGAACCCGCAACTTTCGGATTGATAACCCAACCCCTAACCACTGAGCTATCACACCCCACAATACAATTTAATTTGCTTGACATGAGCAGCTCTGAGCGCATCATCAGGACCACTCTGCCTAAGCAACAGGACATTTATTTCAGGCAGTGTAGAGCATCAGGTATACGGATCATTAAGGACATTCACCATCGAAACTGCAACCTTTTCACATGGCTTCCTTCAGGAAATCTTCTCCGTACCACCAGGGCCAGGACTGAGAGGCCAAGGAAAAGTTTCTACCCTCAGGTCTTACGAACACTTAATTCACAATAAACAACCATGATTTTACAAATCACCTCCATATACACACAGTCACTTTAATTTTAGTATGTTAGTATTAGCACTTAGGCGGCCCAAAAACATGGATCAAGTCAATTGAATTCTCCAAATTGCCCCATATAGAGTGTGTCTGTGTGAGTGAGTGTGTGCCCAGCGATGGATTGGTGCCCTGTCCTGGGTGTATCTGCCCAGCGCCCGAGACGTTCTCCCCTGGATGGGCATGGGGAACCCCACCGCGACCCTAATAGAGGATAAAGCGGGAGATAATGAATGAATGAATGAGTATATAATGTATAATCTTTCTTGTTGGTGTTTTAATGGCTTATTGTACAGTTTATGGAGCGGTCATATCCGCATTTCATTGTACATTTGTTACGACAAATTCATATATAACAAATAAAAAATCAGAATCTCATCAGATTTCTTAGTGGTTATCAAAAGAACCATCCAAATCATTCCAAACCACCTGCTGGATGGCTAAATACTACTTAAGTATGCTTAAAGATTTTCTCACTTTCCTTTTTTGAGATAAGTAAATGCTTATTTATAGCTCTATAATCAGTGTACACATGCCATAAGGCTTTCCATAATCCAGGCTGTTCACTGATTATGACATATGGTTTTCCTCTGTAACATGTAGGTCCTAAAGTCCAGACAAGCCGGTCATGTGATGGAGGTAAACATAAGGCTGTTCATGTCTGGGCTTTAAATGAGACATGTAACAGCTGGCCATCCATGCCAATCTGCAATCAATGAATCAGGCTGGAGGATGGGCTTTACATGCCTAATTGAACAGCACAGTTATTTATCTGATGCGAAATGACCAGACAGCATAAGCTTATTTGGTCTGACATGTTATCGGCAATTCATCTGAGACATATATTATTTAGAGATGTGGGGGCATTTAAAGGACTACAGTTTGGAGGCTGACATGGCATCTAATAGTTGGGTAAAAAAGAAAACAACTTTTGATAGATATTTTACAGTATTAGCAATAAAGGCAAACAGATTGAAAGCCAGGTATGCATACAGGATATATACATATAAGTCATAATTCTGTCTTTATATAATTGGACTCAAAGATTAATTATTTATTACACAATTTATATGGACATATATTAATTAATATTGGACAACCACTTATTATTCAGACCTACAGAGCAGAAACTGCAAAGTGTTAAAAGAAATTAACAAAAATGTAATCAATTTAAAGTCAAAGTTAATAAAATTATTAACTCACTATTATTTTACTAATTTATTTGCACTGCAAAAATGAAATCTTAACAAGCCAGAACATCTTAAAAACATGTAACTAATTTTCATGCAACTTACATGTTTAAAAAGTGTAAAATGGTTAAAAAATAATAATAATAATAATAAAATAAATAAATACATTTTATAATAAACTAATAAAGTCCATCATTATTAAGTAGGGAGTAAAAGTTCCTAAGGCCAGATGGTATGTTCACTTTATTTGTAATACAAGGCTTTCTAGAAAGCTGAAGGCTGATAGGCCTGCCAAAGTTAATTTAAATGTCATTAAGGTCTGAGTAATTTGGGAGGGGTGAGTGTGGGTGAGTCTGTGTGTGTTTTAAAGAGCAATAATTTCTTGAAGGGGCAATAGGCTGGGGCTCCACCTGCTGCCACCTGTCAGTATTCCAATCCTATAAAAGCCTCACTCCTCCTCAAGGCAAGATAGAGTCGACCTTGGAGCTCACACAACAACGTGTGACAACGTGGACAACAGAACAGAACCACAACAGGACCTAGACAAAGACTCCACAACAGATTGATGCTGGACAGTTTTGTCCTGGAAGAACTGCTGGACTTGTACCTTTGCTCTTAATATATTAAGAATGAAGCCTCACACAAATTGTGTGGAAATGGCATCTGTGTGCCATGGACCCAGAGACCTGGAGAAATTTGCAAGCGTGGCACGAAGGCGGACGGCAGCCAATGCCAGAGAGAGAAAGAGGATGCAGGGCTTGAACACAGCATTTGACCAACTGCGCAAAGTGGTTCCTCAATGGGGGCAGGACAAGAAACTCTCAAAGTATGAAACCCTGCAGATGGCCCTTAGCTACATTATGGCCCTCAACCGCATTCTGACAGACTCCACTGGAAACAGCACTGCTCACAGTCAGTGGCTAGACCTGCAGTTTGATGACCTGCAAGCAGAGAGCTACCCGTACTTCATGAGGTACAGCTCATCCAGTGAAAATGAGTGCATGCACTCCTCCATCACCTATGATTATGAGGACTACCATGTACCTACATAGACTGTGAAGAAGTTAAAGTTAACATGTATCTATGGTAGATACAAGAGTCAGTAAATACAGTTGTATTGCATTTATTTATTATGTAATAGACATTTTGCATATATAAAATGTAGCATTTATTTTTTATGTATTTATGAAAAAGCTTTATTACAGTTGCTGATGTTAAAACCAGATTTTTCTTAATGAAATTTTTACACTTGTATGGTTTTGCATCAGATCTATTATACAAGATTTTGCATTTGTTTTGTACATTTAAATGACTGGTAAAAACTAGTGATTAAACTAATGACTATTGTGCCATGAATTATGTATTTACTAGTAGCACATGTGTAGCAAAATAAATCTGAACATGTTCATTTTTTTGTCAGTGTTTTGGGTCGATGTTGCATAATTAATACATAGTTAAATTATAGTGTATTGAGGGAACCCTCACAAAGAAATCAATAAAGTTATATCTAACCCAAATTGACCTCAAAATTATTAATTGACAATAATTTGATGATTATTGTCTAATGCAAAGGTGTAAGCAATTTTTTTTTTCAGAAATTGGAGGTGTTATATTTGTCTTCAAATATTCAGTAAAAAAAATATTTAAAAAAAATATTGGTCAAAAAAACTTGAAATTATATTTTAAAATATAATTTATGAAAAAAAAATTAACTAGTAGCTGGGTATTATTAAAAACATTTTTCCATTCCATTCATTCACTATAATATTAAAATCTGTTACATAATCTGTTATGATACAAATAATAATAATTATTAAATAAGACCACTACTTACTGCCCAAAAATCATCCATGCTAGCAATGTACTGAAAGGCAACCCCAGAACCTTGGGTATTCACAAACAGATTAGTCATAGCATTTGTGTAGTAGTAGGAGTTTGAGCTGGTCATTCCATAAGTCACTAAAAAAAAAACAAGATACTTCTTAATAATTATTGCATTATATATATATATATATATATATATATATATATATATATATATATATATATATATATATATAACAGATTATAGTATATAATAATATATGTATATAATATATAATATATATGTATATACATACATACATACATACACTATTTAATAATAATTTGAGATTTTTAATAAAGTACACAATAATTGTGTTTTTTTTTCAGTCTATGAGCATGTTTGTATGATAGCAATGATAATAATAGCCTTCACATTGGACAGATAAAGCCTTGGTCATTTCAGCAGTGCAGTGTGTCCTTAGATAAGACTGCTTCAAGCAAACATGGTTCTGCTGGTACTTCAGGAAACTATAAATCCTGTTTAAAGCGCTGGGTTTGACGTCATGTGTAAATGACTCGATATCATGCGCTCAAATTTCATTTTGATCTTGTTTCGAATGAGATGGAGAGAGAGAGAGAGAGAGAGAGAAAGAGAGAAAGAGAGTATTTAGCCACATTTCAAACAGAGATATCTGCCATGTGATTATTTACTAGAAATGAAATAAATAACTGGTTGATTTAATTTATAGTATAACTTTATATTAATACTTCAGTAGTCATTAAAAGTTAAAGTAAAACAGTCATTGCTGCCTGAATATAATCTTACACTCTATATATTGAGACATATTGTTGTATTGATACTGTTTCCTCATCTGATTTTTGTTGATCATGTTTAGAGAGTTATGAATGATCCTAATAAGAGTATAAATAAATAACAGTTACTAAAATCATCAACCTTTTGTTTGCTAATTGAAATGAAATACAGTGACTACCATGATTAAACTAAAATAAAGCTCAACCTTTAATACGACAGACTTTACGAATGCTTGATTGTGGATGGAAAATTAAGTTCTTTGTTATTCAGTGACTGTGGGTAATGTGGCCATTGTACAACAGTCAGGCCATGGCGTGTACATAAAGATCCAAAAAGCAGATACGCCATCATTAATAACTGTCATTACAACTGTCAAAATACCATGCACACTGTCATTGCAATATTAAATCAATTTTAAAATAATAATTTATTATATTATTTAGCATTGTTGAGATATAACTGACAGCTTGTGTAAAATAACAAATTTCTGTTTGCTGTTTAGAGCCATTTACAGGTCTAAGCTATGGTATAGTGTTTTAGTGATACATTTAATGGCATTGTTGGTATTAAAAATTATTATTGTACAATTTATTTGATTCAATATTCACTAAACAAGAGATTTCAATCATTTATAGGCTCACATTTTATAGACTGTCTAGAAAATAATAATTATACAATGCCCGTCTTTATGTTTTCTGTTTAACCTAAACTATTATATCAAGGTATTGCAGCATTTTAACTTTATTTTACATCACTTGACAAAGACAGTCCAGATGCCACAGTTTCATCAATGGGTCTGGTTTTGTTCTGGGAAAACAAAAGAATGCTCCCTCCCTTCAGACCTATTCCATCGTCACTGACCGCTGTCCAAGAGGATGGTATAAAAACAGGTGTCACCAAACTGAAGCCAACAGTTCTGTCTTTGAATTCAACAAAACAACAGACTAAATATTCAAAATATTAAGCATGGATCGGGATCTGGAAAAGATGGGGAAAGGGGGGTGGGTTAACCAGGCTTACTGTAGCACCCCTCAGATGGGTCAGCGCTCCATCACTACAGTCTTCAACCCTCAGTTCCACAACCCTATGAATGCATCCAATCCTTATATCGGTGAGATCCCAATGATGACCCAGCACCCAGAGAAAAAGGAATCTGGACCCTGCTCTGCTTTTAAACGCGGTAAGTGTGTTTAAATTCACTTTGACACCATGGCCAGAACATTAATGCAGACAAATCTTCAAATGTTTAAGATTGTGACATGTGTTTTGTCCAAATAAACACCACAAAACCTGTCTGTATTAGGTTTATTAACACCTTAAATGAAACCGTAACAAAGCCACATCATTTTCTTTTATTTGTCAAATTGTTTTAAATTGCTACTGTAAAATAAATTTATGACAGGTCAATTGTAGTAATAGGTTTAACTCTCAAATTACTGAGACAAAATGAGTTACAATTCTTATATTATATGAGAAAACATTATTCTGATTTAATAGGGGAAACAACAAAGACAGAGGATGCAACCAAGAAAAAAGAACTCTTCCTTAAAACAACCTTCAGAGAATTATTCATTTACATTTTCTTTCTTGTGGACGTTTGTCTCTGTAAGTAGACATTTAAATATTTGTAACATTTAATCCATTAAAAAAAAATTTCTACTTATGTGCTAAAGAATAACCAATGTCATTCTACATAAGCAGTTTTATATATTATGACATTATATATATTTTATGACATTGAGCCCAAATGGTGTTTTTTTGTGTGAGCGTGGGCAAATTGAGCATGTCTACAGTGTGTAATGGAATATTTAGGAACGTCATCAGAATTACTAACGAGTGAAGTGATCACTGTCTGTATTAATCCATTGGATTATCTTAAAAACCCCAGGCCATTATCTATATCCATCAGTCTGTACTTAAGTGCCCATTATGTAACACTGACCCCACCCCTGGTTATGCAGACTATTGTGCAAGTGGAACATCAACCCTGAAAACAATACCAGCTGGGCTTTGCTGCTTTTTGCTGATAAGAGCACGAACCATGCCATTAATGCTTTAGGCTTTGTGTACATGTATGTACATTGTTAAAGAGAGCTATTTGTGATGTCCAATATCCTTTTTTTCACAAAACAAATCATCCTCCCCTAATTGGAGTCTTTAGCTTTAGTGACGTGTTCACTGCTAATGAATGAATTAAAAATCATGTATGGATTGCTCCTGTCTGGCTTCTAACACAATGAATAGCTCTTATAGCATTATAACAATTACTTTATAACATACTATATATATATATATATATATATATCTATATATAATCTATATCTACATATCTATATCTACATATATCTATCTATCTATCTATCTATCTATCTATCTATATATATATATATATATATATATATATATATATATATATATATATATATATATATATATATATAATGCAATAATTATTAAGAAGTATCTTGTTTTTTTTTTAGTGACTTATGGAATGACCAGCTCAAACTCCTACTACTACACAAATGCTATGACTAATCTGTTTGTGAATACCCAAGGTTCTGGGGTTGCCTTTCAGTACATTGCTAGCATGGATGATTTTTGGGCAGTAAGTAGTGGTCTTATTTAATAATTATTATTATTTGTATTATTTTTTTAAATAATGGTATTATCATATTATTATTCATTCATTCATTCATTCATTATCTCCCGCTTTATCCTCTATTAGGGTCGCGGTGGGGTTCCCCATGCCCATCCAGGGGAGAACGTCTCGGGCGCTGGGCAGATAGACCCAGGACAGGGCGCCAATCCATCGCTGGGCACACACTCACTCACACAGACACACTCTATATGGGGCAATTTTTGAGAATTCAATTAACTTGATCCATGTTTTTGGACTGTGGGAGGAAACCGGAGAACCCGGAGGAAACCCACGCAGACACAGGGAGAATATGGAAACTCCACACAGATGGGGATTCGAACCGGGAATCCCTAGCGCTGAGAGGAGAACGTGCTAACCACTAAGCCACCGTGCCGCCACATCATATTATTATGATATTTATTTTTATAAACTGTTTAACTTTTGATTCATCTAACTCACCACAGTGCCACCCTATTATTAGTTAAGTTTCATTTATACATGATAAAAGTTAGTATAATAAACAGTTAAAAGTGAATACTTTCTTCTTTTTCTGTTAAGTTTGCACAGGGTCCCTTGCTGGATGGCCTCTATTGGACGTCATGGTACAATAACAAGTCTCTAGACACAGGACTCTATTCCTTCATTTACTATGAGAACATGCTTCTGGGGGTCCCTCGCATACGTCAGCTGAAAATCAAGAACAAGTCATGCAAAGTGCCCAAGGACTTTCAAAATGAAATTGATGACTGTTTTGATGTGTACAGTGAGAACAAAGAGGACATCACGCAATTTGGGCTCGTGAATGGATCAGCGTGAGTACAGCCTTATGACACATCTGTCCATCAATGATTATTTATTATGGGAAGCACACCAACTATTAACTGATGTGTTAAAATCCTGCCAGGTCATTATAAAGTGAGGTATTAATAAACTATATAGTTTCATTTTAATTGCAAATAATTTGTTATTGCTGTACATGTAAGATGCAGCAATTCAGCTTTTTGCAAACCATGCATATAAATAGTGCCAATATTCATGATATGACAGTTTAGTGCATGTAACAAAGAATAAAAAACTCTAAGTGATTAAATTGGTAGCACTTAAATAGTTATATATTTTATTTCTATTGATAGTTGGTGATCTTTATTACTTTTACACCTTACTGTAGAATTATGAGACATTTTATGTTGTATTAATAATCATAATGCTTATTTATTTTAGCTGGCAGTACCACACAGAAAAACAACTGAAGGGATCAAGCTATTGGGGTCTGCTAAACACGTACAGTGGAGCAGGGTACTATCAGGACATGGCTTTGACCGTAGATGAAAGTGCTGTCCTTTTGGAAGAGCTCAAAGATTTCCTGTGGTTGGACCATGGAACCAGAGCTGTTTTTATTGACTTTTCCACCTACAATGCCAATGTCAATCTCTTCTGTGTTATTAGGTATTGAATAGTTTTTTACTACAACGGTGAATCATGTTATAAGCTTGCAAACCCTTTTAAACCTGTAGAATTTACATCTCTTCAGGTTAGTGGTTGAATTTCCACCCACCGGTGGGGCAATACCCTCATATCAGATCCGAACCGTCAAGCTTATTCGATATGTTACCTCATGGGATTATTTCATTATTGGCTGCGAGCTTGTGTTCTGTGTGTTCATCATTTACTACACTGTGGAAGAGTTTATGAAGCTCTGCAAACAAAAGTTGTCCTATTTTAGCAGCTTCTGGAACTTTTTGGATATAATTATCATACTGGTAGGTGCATGTTCATTAAGGTACATTATAAAAAATATTAATAATTCATTTGAAGATTTGAAACATACTTTTTTTCTAATGGCTTTTTACAGTTAGCTCTTGTTGCCATCGTCTTCAATGTGTTTCGAACCATCAAGGTAAACAATCTACTTGGAGAATTAATAAAGGAGCCTGCACTCTATGCTGATTTTGAATTCCTGGCATTTTGGCAAATGCAATACAATAACATGAATGCTGTGAACCTGTTCTTTGCTTGGATCAAGGTAAAGTCTGTCTGTAATGAAATATTATATTCAGTAATGTTCCTTACCAATAAAAAAATCGGTAAATAAATGTCGCTCTGTAACACTTTGTTGTTAGATATTCAAGTACATCAGTTTTAACAAGACCATGACTCAGCTGTCTTCAACATTGGCGCGCTGTGCTGCGGACATCTTGGGCTTTGCAGTCATGTTCTTTATTGTATTTTTTGCCTACGCTCAACTTGGCTATCTTCTCTTTGGGACTCAAGTGCAATCATTCAGCACATTCAACACATGCATGTAAGAAAATGTTTTACCAAATTTTAAATTCGTACATGAGTAAGAAACCAATTTGGGTGGAGTTTGCTCTCCCTGTGTCCGTGTGGGTTTCCTCTGGGTTCTCCGGTTTCCTCCCACAGTCCAATAACATGGATTCCCCATATAGAGTGTGTTTGTGTGTCTATGTGACACAACGATAGATTGTATCATTAATATATGAAGTACTTCTAAGTGACTCCACATCAGAACTACAAGAAGAATATGCTGTTAATATAATTACATTACTGCCTTTGTCGTCCATGTTTGACTGTTCCTGATGCCACACGTATAACCTTATATAAATCAGAGGAATCAACCAGGTCTTAAAATTCATTCATTCATTCATTATCTCCCGCTTTATCCTCTATTAGGGTCGCGGTGGGCTTCCCCATGCCCATCCAGGGGAGAACGTCTCGGGCGCTGGGCAGATAGACCCAGGACAGGGCGCCAATCCATCTCTGGGCACACACTCACTCACACAGACACACTCTATATGGGGCAATTTGGAGACTTCAATTGACTTGATCCATGTTTTTGGACTGTGGGAGGAAACCCACACAGACATGGGGAGAACATGGAAACTCCACTCAGATGGGGATTCGAAACGGGAATCCCTAGTGCTGAGAGGCGAACATGCTAACCACTAAGCCACCGTCTTAAGCCCGGTCTTAAAATTGTTTTTTCAACACTTTCAACTATCGTTTGCTTAACATACTGTAATTAAAGTAGTACTTTGTGTAATGGAATATTTTTAACACTGCTGTTTTGGTAACTAAGCATCCATATACTTCTATTACCACCAGTGCTGTCATAACTATATAACACTTTGTTGCTCTGCGACAGTTTCACCCAGTTGCGGATCATCCTTGGAGATTTCGACTATGATTCCATTGACAAGGCAAACAGAATCCTTGGCCCAATCTACTTCTTTACTTATGTTTTCTTTGTCTTCTTCGTTTTACTGGTAAGTCTTCAAGCTTTTTCCCATTAAGCAAGGACTAGGGTTCTAGTTTTTTTTAACCAATCTGGAAATGTTCAATGTACAGAACATGTTTCTGGCCATCATCAATGATACATACACTGAGGTAAAAGAGGAGCTTGCATCCAGTAAGGATAATATCCAAATATCAGACCTCCTCAAACAGGTAAGATGAAAAGAAGATCTCTTATAGTTTAATATTTTGTGCATAAATTATATATGGACATTTGCTAACAATTTATTGTGTTGGTTTGAACTTAGGGATACTCAAAGACCATCATGAAACTAAAATTAAAAAAGGATAAGATCTCTGATGTTCAAAGAGCTTTGGATACAGGATCAAATGACTTGGAGTACAAAGATTTCAGAGAAACTCTGAAAGAGTAAGACTTCTGTACATAAGACTGGACATGCTCGGAAAAATGATATTATTGACATGACAACCATTTAATGATTTACTATTATTATTATTTATACAGAATGGGTCATGATGAGCAAGAGATCTCAGAAGCCTTTTCCAAGTATGATAATGATGGCAATCACATTCTAGACCAAGAGGAAAGAGAGAAAATGAAAAGGGAGCTGGAGGAAAGAAGGGTAAAAACATTGTCACATTTTATTTAATTTAAATTTTTCATTTAAATCACTAAAATTAAAATGCTATCATTTTCCTAGAATGCACTTAGTGCAGAGCTACAGAACCTGGGTACTAACGCAAACTCGATGTCAAGCCCAGTGACCCAGGAGCAGTTTCAGATGTAAGCTTTGCAGAAACACTCCACCTATTCAGTCTAAAAAACTGTTCAAAATCTAAAAAATAAATGAATGACCTAAATCTAACCATATATTGTTTTTATTTCGGTGTTGCAATTCCTTATGATGTTACAATTTTTTTTTCTTAAAAAAACGGTAACTGTCAATAACAATAGTCTGCACTTTGTTGTGCAATGCTGACAATAGCATGATAACATACCTGTTTAATGTTTACAGTCTGCTAAATGCATGTTGGCTCTTTTGTATTATGAAATACTGACTCCTGCTGCACCTGTTCTGATGGCCATTAACATTCTGCTTCAGGTTGGCTAAGCAAGTCACAGAACTGGAAGGCTCTCTTGCACGCACTCTGATCAAACTGAACTTGGTCATGGAGAAACTGGGACTGCAGGGAGTCGGAAAATAAAAAATAAGCAGCTGATCACAAAAAAGGTGAGAACTTCAAGTGCATTATTTCCCTGATGATTAAATAAAATGTGTATATTAAACTTAATACCTTCTACTCGAAAACAGAATACATTAATCATTATTTAAATGGGGATTCTTAATCTGGTCTTACTTTTTTTTAAACTTCCAGCTGATATTTTTCATTGCTGTTCTCTTTATAGGAAAGATGTTGATGTGGAAATGATATTGTGATTAACCCACTGTACCCATCATCATCATCATCATCATCATCATCACTGCTGCAGAATTACTAAAAAGCAAAGTCAACATTAAGTCACATACTGCACTTGGCCATCACTAAAGCGCTGAATACACCAAGGGGGCAAACATTTTACTTGTATATGACTTTGGGAGGTACATTTTTTCTTTTCAGTAGTGCAAAGAAATGTGCTTATTGATTAAGAAGAGGAAAAACAATACTAACAAACTCAAAATTATTTAGATCTGCTTGTCTGTACAGAGACAATGACTATTAATTAATACTAATTAATTAGATAATTGTTCCTGTTTTGAATCTTCCAGCTTCAAGTCAATCAATCTCTGTAATATTAGTTTAGTGCATTATATGGCTTATGAATTATCTTACATAATACACTTTGCTTATTACAAATGTGGAGTAAAATCCTGTATTTCATGAATGTAACTGTACAGTTAATTTAGGAATATATGATGTACTTGTATGTTAAACTGCTTTAATCTTAGATATTGCAAATATGAATTTCAGCTGCAATTTTGTAAAAAGTCATATTGTCGATTGGAAAGCACATTTATATAGCAAAGCAACAATACTTAAAAATCTGCTTCATTAAGCTCTATTCTAAAAAACATCCCATGTTGCCGTGACGATACTGAGATATGTCGTGCATCTGTACCTTCAGTCTAAGTATATGTGAACTGATTTTTACCTGCAATCACTAGCAGAGCATATCATAAAAGATCATGTCATATAGACATTCAGAATAATAAAGGTAAATAAAACTAGAAATAATAAACAGTCATCCGTTGTTTTTTTTCCTCCTCCAATGGTTCATTTATTGAGATGCATTTAAAGAAAATTATCAAATGCTAAACTGCATTCAAACGTTTTACCTATTACATTCAACTCCTGAAGCAACCTTAAACAATGTGATTTGAAACATGCATTTCAAATCTACAAAGTTCTGAGAGAAAAAAAAATAAATCCCCAAAACCTTATTTCTCTGGCTACTAAAGAAAAAAAATTATTGGCACGCATATTCCAGAAAACTGCAAATGAAGGGGGGGAGGGGATCTACAGTGGCCTCTAAAATCAGCAGTACAGCTCTTTACAAGGGTCTGGTATCATAAAATTGAAAAATGTGTGACTGAAAATTAAGGCTTCTTTGTAACACTGAGTCAATTTCAGCACGTCAGTCACACGGACACTCGCGCATGAGGAGCAGTAAGGCTTCTGCTCTGTTCCAGAAACGAAAAATGAATTCCCAAAGCCCTATTTCATACCGAGTTATCAAAGGTTATTTACATAATTGACAGAGTGACCCTTTCTTTATAGTGAATGAGACTTCACTGTGTCTGCAAATCATATCAAAAACATCATACACGCTGTATCAAACTCCAGAGTTCTAAAAGAAATGAAGAGTGAATGGGAATTAAATATACACAACTGCACATAGAAATTCATTTACACATTAACATTTACAAGACACGGGTCCGAAGAACCCCAAAAAGTGCCCTTACTTACATGTGTTTACTGTGTCAGAGGGTTGTTTTGCTTGTTTCAGTACAAAATTTGAAGTCCATCATGTGACTAACAAGCAAAAATGTCAGCTATAGGGAGGGAAGAAAGGACGAACCTGAAATGCATTGCTTAAATCATGATCATGTACAAGCTTTTGCAGCGCACCTCCTGAAATTGGCATCAAGCAAATATTCGATACAAGTGGAGGCGGGTGGGGAAATGTAGGGTTTATTGTGTCCGACTCCATTAAAACAAGAAAAATCATTTTTGCAAATAAACTTCCTGCTGAAGGCATTCTAGAATCAAGATGAGCTTCTTTGCACTTAAACCCTGGATTCAGGTCAGTTCTGAATGGTTTCAGGGGAAAATAGTCTGTCTCCTATTAGTCTTTTTATTCCCTTGCCGGCAGAATAAGGGAGTTTTTGCAAAGTGACTCCATGGCGGTGCAGTGAAACGCTGATCACTGTGTCTGGTAGCCAGCCATGCCAAAGTTAGCCTGGTTCATCACGGGTCCAGGCTGTGGCTGAGAGGGTTGAGTCCCAAAACCTCCCATCCATGCGGGAGACTGTGACTGCCTGAGAGACAGAAACCAAAATCACACTGTTAATAGAAGAATACACCACACATTCAAAACTAAGAACTAACATATATTATTATAACACCGGTGGCTTCATTCCTTAAATCTGATTGGCTGAGTTGTTTGTCTAGCTTTAGTGGCAATAATGCATACCTTCACATTCATATCAATGCATGCAAGTGTGAATTGTTTATTTTTATTCATTCATTCATCATCTCCCGCTTTATCCTCTAGTAGGGTCGCGGTGGGGTTCCCCATGCCCATCCAGGGGAGAACGTCTCGGGCGCTGGGCAGATAGACCCAGGACAGGGCGCCAATCCATCGCTGGGCACACACTCACTCACACAGACAGACTCTATATGGGGCAATTTGGAGAACTCAATTGACTTGATCCATGTTTTTGGACTGTGGGAGGAAACCGAAGAACCCGGAGGAAACTCACGCGGACACGGGGAGAACATGGAAACTCCACCCAGATGGGGATTCGAACCGGGAATCCCTAGTGCTGAAAGGCGAACGTGTTAACCACCTGTTTATTTTTATATTATTTATTAAATTATTCTACATAAAATTTCCAATAATAAAAAGAGATAATAGAAATAGAAATTAATATAATGAATACAAATTGGTATTCTGTTGCTTAGCAATTAAGATCTAGTAATTCCAAAAATCCAGTAACGTGCGGACACAGAAACTGATGGAGGTGAACAAAAACCCCATTTTATTTTTGCCATTAAAACAACACCAATATGGGCATAACTAACAAGGCACCACCTACAAAATGATGACATCGATTCAGGTCTATGGAAATCGGGTATTAAAGCTGTGGAACAGCCAGAGACAGTGACTTACTCTACTCCAAATCCCTGCTGATTCCATGTCTGTCCATACATTCCATATGAAGGTACTTGCCATCCGTTTGTCACATATTGTCCGTACTGCTGTGGATTTCCATACATCTGATTCCATGGTCCCCACTGGCCATAGTCCATCTGCAATAAAAATGGATGTTAACTTAATTAAAAAAAGGCACATGGAGAAGAATGAAAAATGTTTAACAACCTGGGACAAAGTTTGCTATTGCGGTTTTATGCAGTGTTTTAAACTACATGAATTTAAATGCAACATATTTAGGTTAAGTTCATCCATTATCTTCAGCTTTATCCTATATTGGGGTCGCGGGGGGTTCTCCATGCCCATCCAGGGGAGAACGTTCCGGGCGCTGGGCAGATACACCCAGGACAGGGGGCCAACCTATCACTGGGCACACACTCACACTCTATATGGGGCAATTTGGAGAACTCAATTGACTTGATCCATGTTTTTGGACTGTGGGAGGAAACCGGAGAACCCGGAGGAAACCCACACGGACACGGGGAGAACATGGAAACTCCACCCAGATGGGGATTCGAACCGGGAATCCCTAGCGCTGAGAGGCGAACGTGCTAACCACTAAGCCACCGTGCCACCCATTTCGGTTTAGTTAAATAATATAATAAGGGAAAAATCTTACGCAAACATTTGAGGACCAGGTATCTCATTTAATAACACCCCCTGTGACAATTTTTACATTTTGCAGTTTTACAGAACTAAAAGGGCCTAAGAAAACTACAACAGCTCTTACTTAATGTAGTCCTCTGTGATCTGTTTATCTGAATCGGTTTTCTAATAAACTATGTAATGTTTGCTTTCAGAAATTCCTGCAAAACAAGCGTACAGTTTAATTTAGTCCACTCGTGCGCTTATCTGGTTGTCATTACATTAATGAAATTCTGTGTCATTTTCATCTTGACATAGTCTGTACATTGAAGCCAAAAAGTTCAATTTGAAATTAACCATTTAAATTGTTTTATGAAATTTTTATTTAAGTTTAGTTCATTAAGAACACTTTCTCTTACCATAAACAACAGAGTAAAAAAAAATCGATATTTATATTAAAAGGACAGAGATTTTGGCAAAGGGCACAAAGACCTAAAGTTTTGCTAAATACAATCAAGAAAAGTAAAAATTAAAAAACCACTTACTTGTTCTGTTACCGCTGGGACATTTTTTGTCATGTCAGGCGACTCTTTGCCCCAATAACATTTAACAATATGACCTTCAATGCTTGTTCCATTTACAGAGACGATGGCATGGGCAGCACTTTCATGGGAAGAAAACCTAAATGAATGGGACACACCATGATGAGTAATAACTAACCAGCAATACACTATTCACTTAGGACCAAATCTCTAAAAACATAATAGATATTTTAGTTGGGTTTGACAATAAGTTCGTAAATCAAACTGCTCCCCGGGGGTCATGTACAAGATTAGATAAGAATCCGAAAATCCGAAACAAAAACATTGGCACAATCCTCTTAATTATTAAACTTGTCATAACTGTACAAAATGAAATTTGCATAGAATTCATGGTAATGTGATTTAGAAATATTATAAGAAGCCATTATAATATGTTTCTGTGCCCATGTATATGTACCAACTTTTCCCCCCAGCATCATCAGAGCAGAAAATCAGCAGCTCAGACTTCCACACAAGCAGCAGTCTGTTTTTTTTCCTTCTCATCCAAATTATGTAAAATCTGCCTGATGCCAAAATGTTTTCATGTTTTGGTTAAATGAATGTGAAGCAATCAGATCAAAATCTGATTGAAATCCTGAAATTTAGGATGCTGCCTGAAATCCTACATTATATAGCTGATGGGGCTGGTAGTCCTAGAACAGCCATGATGAATAAATTGTCAAATCTGTTGGAAGGCTGTTGCGGAAATCATTGTGACTTCAAAAATGTTTAGAAAAATAGACAAATCTCTCAAGATGAACAAACCTGATAAAAGAATATCCTTTTTCTGGGAAAACTCTGATTTCCATTATTTGTCCAAAAGGTGAAAATGTCTGTCGCATAAGGTGGTCTGTGTAGCAAGAACACAAGTTACATGATGAACACATAAAACACACACTAATTTAAACATATTTCTATATTAAATTAATGCTGAACTTGCCAGAAAGGCCTGACTGAATGCCACCGCAGTACACTGTGCAGTTCTGCGGACTTGACTGGTTCACAACATCTTCGTATCTCAGTTGCTTTGGGCTGCCTATCATTTCCAACAAAGCATCTTCAGAATCACATCAAGTACAGCACTTTTAGAATCACAAGATTAAGACCAGCATTTTCCATCTTATTTATCCTGGAGTAATTACTAAAAGACCTCACTCCCTATCCTTCCAACAGCCCCTTGCAGGATTGATTTGTTTATTAAGAGTGCAAGGCCCACCATAATTACCTAAATCTTCTAATTTCTATTACCAATGACTATAAGTGCATTTCTATTTCAAGTACAAATTGAAGAGTTAAACTGACCAAGTGACATTTTTGCTTATATTTTTTCAAATACTGTTGTTGGTGGTCTCGGCTGTTTAATTAACATTAAATAAAATCAGTGTCATTGTTGACTTAATACAGTCTTTAACATACAAAAAAAAGAAAAAAGGAGGACCTATAAATTATCTGATATGAATATACTCTAAAATACACCCGAATATTTGCCATAAACATACTGATTTTCATAATATACATTTTACAGCTATTATATTAGATACAAATGCAAATATAATGTATTTAATGAGATTATTGGATGATAAATTGTTCATAACATTTACATTTAGTAGACACTTTTATCCAAAGCGACTTACAAATGAGAACACCACAAGTTAGTAGTTATCATCATAAGTGTGTTTGAATTAATGAACAATTATTCAAACATACTAGCTTAAATGGTGCAAACAAGGCACATAAATCTTTATTTCTTAGTGTGTCCATCTGCATCTGCAACATTTTACATTACATTGTGATGCGATAAAGCCCAGGTGCCTTTCGATCAGTCGAGGCGCCATCTAGTGGATGTGGATGTGGCGCTGTCATATCTTTACTTACAAAACTTCTTGTTTTAGTACTTGACCATATAATATTCTCAAAGCTAATTGTATTAGGGAAAAGCTTTAATAAAGCTCACGTGACACTGTTATACTATTTTGGTAATTATGACTTGTCATTGTAAAATTGTTAAAGTGGGTTTTAAGTAAGAACAATATATATATAAAAAAAAATCCTACAACAATAAACATATAATGGACAAAAGATTTGTCAGACACTGTCTAAAGCTGCTTTATAATACCAGCCAGATATGTGTGATGGTGCATCTCATTCTGGTGTATTAAATAAACCAAATATAAGACAAATTATATTATATGCAGCAAAATAATTGCTTAAAAATCCAAACATTAGGTATAGGTTTGCTCCTGCACTTATTTACATATATGTCTATATGCTTTATGCCATCTTGCAATATCTGCAGCACACTACACAGTGAGTGACACTCAATAGAAAACTATTCCAAATGCAGCTACAGTCACAACAGTCTGGTTTAATATACCACCAGTTTCATTGATGTAAATAACTACGGTATATTGTGTAAGAAACAAACTTTGACTTACTTTCTTGAGTGCTTTTAGGGGCAGGGGGTTTTCGAGTGGCCCAGTTGGTCCGGATCTGCCGTCCACCCAACCACTGCCCGCCCATGTGTACTATAGCATTTTCTGCATCCTAAAAACAGAGAAACCAAAATGTTTACATTATAGAACAGTAAAGTCCAGAAAGAAAATAAAGCTAGCCTTTCATTAGCCCCTCTCTACAGTTATAACATCTGTCACTCGAGTTAAAATCTATAATGTGAATTTGGACTACAAAAATTAACAGTCCCAATTATTTTAACCTTAAAACAATGATCTTAATAATATGGACACATTGTGATTTAGTCAATTAAATTACAATAAGGAATGTAATATAAACAGAAATAACCTTCACTTTGTGTTCCTGAGCTGGAGCCTTACCAGTTTATTATAGAAGGACACAAATCCATACCCCTTTGATTTCCCTGTTGTCATATCCTTCACCACCCGAGCATCTCTGAAAGAACATGATACACCAGAAAAGTCAGCTTCCTTCCGGTTCAGGCAGCCTGGTAAAGTACAAGCCCCCAACACCCCCCAACCAACCACACACAGTCATGTGAAGCAAACTGACAGTGTCCTAGATAATCCTCTGAATCACTTATACTACCAGTTCTGTTTGTTCTGGCTAAAAGAGTGATATCAAGAAATATTTAGCACATGCAACCTACACTACTAATTTTAGATAACTTCTGTTGAGTTCCAGTGCATACTAATCCTGTTGCTACACACTAGCCATTAACAAGTTTAAAACCAATTAACAAAACATTTCTTTACCATGCATTTCCTAACTTCTGCTGTTTTCTCTAATCTTAACAGTAAAGATATACAGAAATATCAAAAGAGGGAAAAAAGGAATTAAACGGCATACATGGCCTGTTAACAGATTTCTTTATTTTTCCTGGTCAATTCTTTACCACCAATATGGAGTTTGGGAAGCTGCAAATTTCGAAAAATTGACATTTTCAGAATTTGAAGAGAATCAAACGATCAACACAACTAGGCAAACCACAATGAAACATCACTTTTACAAGTTAAATAAATATTGGAGGATGGTTAAAAAAGGACTACACTATTGTAGCGTTAATACAAAATATTGCAGTATATAAATATAAAAAAGCAAAGAGTAAATAGAAAAAAAATCTACATCTGAGTTCCCAGTGTGCACAGTTCCTTGCTGTTAGCCTTCAAGCTCCTGTCCAATCCTATGAGCATTTCTGTAAAATAACCAGAGTGCTATTAACTGACACTCAAAACTAAAGAAGAATCTGAAAAGTTCAGATTCTAGATACATTATTACACTAATAAACATGAAACTGTTTTGAAAAAAGGAAACAGTCAGTGCTACTTACCAAAGCTCAATCACCTTTAAAACATCTAATGAAAACTGTACTTCCCTCATTTTCTTTAATCATATTGGTGTAATTCATCATATTGTGAATGCGACATGACCTGTAGCACTGGTTCTGCAGGTCATTACGCAACTTTTAATGCCTTTAATCCTAATCAAAGACAAACCTAAAGCTATCAAGTGTCTTCTTTATTCCCTTGAATTTTTAAAGTGTATATGAACTGACACAACAAGTCAGCCATTACAAAGTACATACGAAAATCTCTTCCAGTATATCATTATATACAAAGCAAAAAGCTGAACTGCGTAATACTTACGAAATTTTCCCAAAGGGAGCAAATGCAGCTCTGATATCATCGGTGGTGATCTCAGGACTTAGATCGCCCACAAAAACATGAAAATGATCTGCAAGCAAACATAAGGTCACTGAAACTGCCAGATCGTGTAACAGATACATATTTAATGGTAACTTAGATTTCCCCAACCCTAAACTCTAAATAAAGATCGTGTTAAAAAATAATAATCAACCAATAATAAAAGTGATCAAACTTACTGGATGTGTCTTTCTTCTGACTGCTTGGAGTTGTTGCCCAATTAACTTTTACCTCCTGTGAACAGTGAAAAAATTTTTGTTTGTTTTTTTTAAACATACACAAATTGAAGTGATTATATTATTTAGGAAGATATGAAAGCATACCTTTCCCAAGATTTTCCTTCCATTCATTGCTGCTAAAGCAGCTGCAGCATCCCTGTGCTCGTAGAACTCCACAAAGCAATATGGGTCGTTACTTGTATGCTGTAAAATAAAAGCAAAAATCAGGGTTTTCTGGGGAAAAAAATATAGCAGGGGAGTATTATAACGTTTAAAATTAAATACACCATATTTGTCAATATCAATCGACAACATCCAGCATCTAAATATAATTTCTTTAAGCACAAATCAACAAGTGAGCCTCAAACAAACAAGACATTACAACTGAAAATGTGTTTATT
The DNA here is from genome assembly GCA_019802505.1 of Corydoras sp. C115. Lineage (NCBI taxonomy): Eukaryota > Metazoa > Chordata > Actinopteri > Siluriformes > Callichthyidae > Corydoras > Corydoras sp. C115. The sequence goes on from JAFMOC010000044.1 coordinate 962,222, forward strand.
CACACATAATCATAATTATTAAGGGAAATAGCATTAGATTAACATAACGCCTCGGTGAACCCCTACAAAAAGTATGCAATTGCAACACAGTCTAAAAATGGTTATGTGTAGACAGGAAAATAAGATGCAGTGGCTAAAGTTATTGAGGCTGCAAACACTCTCCACCTTATAGGTCTTTCACCCCAACTCAACTACAGGAGGTGTGTTAATTAGCTTTAATTGTCACTGGTTTTATAACGCCATTAAAAAGTGCTCAACAGCTAATGATTTTTGTGGTAAAACCAAAAAATTAAAGTATTTTAATAACAATAGCACATCAAACTATTTACAATATGCCCCACATTCATATCATCATAAAATGAATATACTGGTTAATCTCCATGTATAAATTACTGTGAATGTTTACTATTTTTTGACAATAAATTCTGAAAATTCTTACCTCTGTAATCATTTTACAACTTTTACACGGACCAATCTGTGTGAACAGCTGGAGGATTAGAGTCTCTGTAACTTCCCTTGACAGGTTTCCCACATAACTGAAAGATAAGCATGAATATATTAAGTTTAGTACCCAAATAAGCACACATTACACAATTATGTAAGAATAAGATACAAACATAACTGATTTACTATCTCATTGACTTCCTGAAACTGTGATTTAATAATGTTTCACACGTTACTGTTGAGAAAATTACCTGTGAGCTAACCAGACTTCAAATTCTAATACAATAAATTTTCTAGCCATACTGTCAGTTAACAGTATGGTTCATAAACACACATACACGTACCATTTAAAACTAATACATCCATCTACTGTAAAGGCAGAAATGTGTACTGTGGTTTTATAAATCCATATTTCAGATTGTTTTGTACAGACATTGCTTTCTTCAAATCAGATATGAAGGGGGTTGTTCAGTCAAAACGCAAAAGCCAACATGTCGTATTATAAAGGATGCATCAGTGGCCATAGCTTGGGTAACATATGGAGCTGTGTGCTTGACTGAGCAGCATACATTTCAGATCCACTGTATATAGGCAAAAGTATCAAGCTTGTATGTCAGAAGCTTTTAGGACATCTCAGTCTAAGGTAACCAACCACTCACCCTTGCAGCGATGACAGCTTTTTATCTAGAAAGGCTTTCTACAAGATTTTAAAGTATATTGGGGCACTTAACTTGATAATTAATTCAAAACAGTAATTGTGAGCTTAGACAGTAATGATGGGGTCCAGCTTCCACATTCCAGGTCATTCCAAAGGTGTTAGATTGGGTTAATACAAGCCAGTAAACTTCTTCCATATAAAAGCATCCGTACTATACCATTTTATATATATATATATATATATATATATAAATAAATGGTATAGTAGGGATGTTTTCACATGGAAGAAGTTTACTGGCTTGTATATATATATGCAAGATAAATTTTAGAATTAGACGCAAGTGACCTTGGACTAAAAAAAATTTGTGAATGATAAATAACCATAGTTCATAGTAAACAAAAATGTGTATATAATAGTGAAGGTGATTGTAGAGAGGTAAACTGAATCTACAGCTTGTTGTCTTGAACAAAACTCTACTTCTGTAGCTTAAATAACTAATTTTCCAAAAAGCTATTTTTAAAATTGATCAATATGGCAATTTTGATACTAAACAAGCATCGGCTTTCTGCCCATTTACTAATAATTCTCACTAAATATACTGAAAACCTGAGATGGCTGTCCCCGGTGATTGGAAAGCACTTTAAGAGCTGCACAAGGAGATGTCCTTTAACTCCATATCGATCAGAGATTTCAAGCTAGTATTGTTTGTTTGCGTTTATTGCCATATCAGCGACTACTCGACCTCTTGTTTTAGACCAAGAGTATCTATAAAGTTAATGTGATTGGTGTTGGTGATTGTTCACAAACCGGGAGATGACCAATAACGACCATATTGCAGAATGACCAACTCGGCACTTGGTAATGATTGCCTCGTTAAAAAAAAATCCCGGTTGTGTTTAATGTTGATGATTATGATAAAACACCACCAGGGTTATCGTTAATTGAATTAGCAATGTTGTTTATATGAAATGCTGTAGATCCACAGTAGAGCTGTGCGATACCAAGAATTTTGGTATCGATCCGATACCAAGTAAATACAGGGCCAATATCGCGATATTCGATACCGATACTTTTTAATATTTAAGCTTCATTGATCCAAAAGACCTAGTATAGAATTTCGCCAAACATTGTAGGTGACAACAAAATAATGTATCCCAATCAACATCTTTGTTTAGAAACAATGGAACAGTAATAAAACAAAGTTTGCTTTAACGTGAGGAAAAAATATATTTTTGAGGTACAAAAGGAGAAACGACAATACGAATATAAAGTAAAAATGCTCCCCTCACTAGACAGTTTTTTCTTTTTTTGTTTCTTTTTTTCAAATAGAATTGTTCTTAGGCAAAACAATAAAAAAGGAATTTTCACACACAAAAAACTTGAGTATCAATCTTTTTACGCAAGTATTGTTCAATACCAATACCAGCGTTGGTATCGATACAATCGATAATTGTATCGATCCGCACAGCTCTAATCCACAGCCTTTTAATCTCCAGGCTGAAAGTTCAGTTATATGATGTTATTGTGCAGCCACATTCGTTTCCGGCTCACGGCGCTCAGTTTAGCGCTCGGTTATCGGAGTCATTTTGTGGTGATTATTAAACCGCAACACAGAGTCGAGTGATAAGCAACGTTTGGTGAACGCCATCAGAAGGAAACGTCTTGAAGGACGTTGTTCGTGAGCCAGAGGCCGGGACAGTGAGCGCGCCGGGCCTCTGAACAGCAGCGGCACTCAGACAATAGCTAACATGTAGCCGGGTTAGCGAATCCGTCAGAATATTGATGCCATTCTCAAAGACCGTGCAGCTCAAAGTCGTTATTAACAGTCGAGTTTAACGAGAAACTCACACTAACGATAAAGTAATAATAAGTGACGTAACTGAATAACGAGTTAAATAATCCTGCAATCCAACACAGTCCAATTAGCAATAAGCTAACGCAATCGAGCCGGTGCAACACCGAAATCTGTGACCATCAGATTCTGTGACCATAGAGGGCGCTGTTGCCAACGTAGACCGAGAATGACACACACGCACATATCCATATTAAGAATAGAATAGAATAGAATAGAATAGAAAGCCTTTATTGTCATTATACCACGCATACACAGTATACATCATATAACGAGATTTAAGCTTAAGCTCCTTAAAGTGCACATGGCATTATATATAAATAGAAAAAACATGTGCAAGACATTACAACAGGTATCTTTAACAAATACCTGTTGTAGAAAAAAAAAGGGGGGGGGGGGGCGCAGCATCGAATAACAATCAGGTTTGATGAATTTACAGTATAGTTGGTTTTCTCCATGGCTTCTGACTTGTGGCGTTCTCATTTGTAAGTCGCTTTGGATAAAAGCGTCTGCTAAATGACTAAATGTAAATGTAAATGTAAGACGTAGACCTTCAATGTGTGACCACCTCAGTCCATCTTTTGTCCAGAGTGAAATAAATCATTATTTGGTTTATACTAGGAGGCACAAACAAGTTATCTGAAACGGTGTAACTGAGTAGTGGTCCATTCACATGATCTGATGGTATATTGATTGTCAGTAAAAAAAGATACTTGGGTCTAATTTTTAAAAGTGACAAAAGCCCAATATATTACAATGTAAACATATTAAATCAATTGCTCGTGATTTAGTTCACCTTCATATGAATAATAAGCAGTATTTTAGATTAGGTTCAACTCTATATATTGCACTCGTTATTGGATGCTTACTACATTTCATTGGCTCTGTACCTGCACAATGACAATAATGTTACGTACATAGAGTGCAGTGAATACTGAGGTGAATAACGATTTGTGTATACATACAAATGAGATATATGCAATGTATTATATGTGTGTTATATAACAATATCTGATGATTACAAAATTTGGTAGTGACAGTGGCTAACAAAACAGACACCAGTTACCAGCAGAACACATGGTATGTTAGGGGCACCACCATTTAGATATTAATATATATATATATATATATATATATATATATATATATATATATATATATATATATAAATAAGGGATGCCCACCACAGCTCCTCTGGGCCTGACTCGAATGGCGTGGGACACTCGCAGCAGTAATGTGATTTAAATTGTAAATTAAGGGCTGCTCAAGAAAGCAATCAGTCCTACGTAAAGTTTAAAAAGCTTTATTACCAATGAACACATTTTCTTATAAAGGACAGTTAATTAAATCGTAAATGAAATCTGTTTATGTGATGTGCGCAACAATGAACTTTTAAAATGTAAGTGCATAACTAGCTAAGGTAACCTAGAGAGGAGGAGTGGGATGAGTCTTATGACTGAAGGAAAGTCAAGCCTTAGTCAGTTAACCCAGATTAAGAATTAAATTTATGCAATGATCCCTGAGCACTTTATTCCTCATAAATAGAATTTATTATTATTTTTTATGATACGATTTGGTGATCTAGGAAATGTATACATATCGAAGAATAAGCATTTTTCTTAACAAATGTGATTTCAGCACTGGGGATTGCTGGTTCGAATCCCAATCTGGGTGGAGTTCTGGGTGGATGTTCTCCCCGTGTCCATGTGGGTTTCCTCCAGGTTCTTCAGTTTCCTCCCACAGTCCAAAAACATGGATCAAGGTCAATGGAGTTCTCCAACTTGCCCCATATAGAGTGTGTGAGTGTCTGTGTGAGTGTATCCAATAATAGATTGCACCCTGTCCTGGGTGTATCTGCCCAGCGCCCGAAACGTTATCCCCTGGATGCCCCCCTCACCCCCCTCACCCCCTCCCGCGACCCTAATAGAGGATCAAGCGATAGAAATGGACGGATGGGTGACAACAGCGCCCTCTAAGGTCACAGAATCCGTTAGTCCCAGAATTCGGTGTTACACCTGGGTTTGGAGAAGCGGAGTCACGGAAGCTTTTAATTATTATTTTTAGATTTAGATTTAATATGGATGTGGCGTAACAGACATGTTTATGGGACATTTATGGAAATACGGAACAAATCTCATCGCGTTTTAATTCAGTACGGGACGCAACGTTTATTGCGAAATACGGGACGATTCGGCATTTTACGGGACGGGTGGCAACTATGTGGAATGTCTATGTTCAGGCGCCAAAAAAAGCACATTCTAGAATTTAGAAGCACTTTTTTAGAAGCACTTCTCTGATCAGCAGACACGGCTGAGCTACATGCTACACTATCTGCACGCCACAGAGTATGCACTCCGATTATATTTACACAGTACTTACAGGGTTTTGGGGTGGCCGTCGTCCTCCATTTTCAGCTACAACGTCGAACGTTATTGTGTAGAATTCAGGAGCCACCGCCGCTTTGTTTTGGCCTCAGCAGTCTGCCTGTGAAGCGAAGCTTACTTTCTTTATTGTGTAGAAAATGGCGAAGCCCCGGCCAGTCAGGAATTCACGCAGTGCGCATGCGCGCGGCGTTCAGGCACCGAACATAGTGTTCCGACAGGGTGCGTTGAAGCAACGTGAAATGCTCCCGATGTTGCGCATACGCTCGCTGTAATGAGATTTAACTTTACTCAATATGTGATTTTATTCATTCATTCATTCATTATCTCCCGCTTTATCCTCTATTAGGGTCACGGTGGGGTTCCCCATGCCCATCCAGGGGAGAATGTCTCGGGCGCTGGGCAGATAGACCCAGGACAGGGCGCCAATCCATCGCTGGGCACACACTCACTCACACAGACACACTCTATATGGGGCAATTTTGAGAATTCAATTGACTTGATCCATGTTTTTGGACTGTGGGAGGAAACCGGAGAACCTGGAGGAAACCCACGCAGACAAGAGGAGAACATGGAAACTCCACCCAGATGGGGATTCGAACCAGGAATGAGAGCTGAGAGGCGAACGTGCTAAACACTAAGCCACCATGCCACCACCGTTCACTTTATATATGATATATGAAAGACCCAGGACAGGGTGCCAATCCATCGCTGGGCACACACTCACTCACACAGACACACTCTATATATGGGGCAATTTTTGAGAATTCAATTGACTTGATCCATGTTTTTGGACTGCGGGAGGAAACCGGAGAACCCGGAGGAAACCCTCGCAGACACGGGGAGAACATGGATGGGATTCGAACCAGGAATCCCTAGCGCTGAGAGGCGAACGTGCTAACCACTAAGCCACCGTGCCGCCTATGTGATTTTAATTCACAAAAATAAACATAAGGCACAAAGACATTTTTATGATCTTTGTTATTTTTTAAATTTATTTTATTGTTACAAGGCGGCACGGTGGCTTAGTGGTTAGCGCGTTCGCCTCTCAGCACTAGGGATTCCCGGTTTGAATCCCCATCTGGGTGGAGTTTCCATGTTCTCCCCGTGTCTGCGTGGGTTTCCTCCGGGTTCTCCGGTTTCCTCCCACAGTCCAAGAACATGGATCAAGTCAATTGAATTCTCAAAATTGCCCCATATAGAGTGTGTTTGTGTGAGTGAGTGTGTGCCCAGCGATGGATTGGCGTCCTGTCTTGGGTCTATCTGCCCAGCACCCGAGACGTTCTCCCCTGGATGGGCATGGGGAACCCCACCACGACCCTAATAGAGAATAAAGAGGGAGATAATGAATGAATGAATGAATTATCGTTACAATAAAATAACGATATATTCAATATATTCAATAATGCATACTGTTTGATTACATGGCATCTTTAAAAAACTCACTGACTGAATACATTTTATAATTCTGGGGTTGGGGTTCCCATGCCTATCCAGGGGAGAACGCCTAGGATAGGATGCCAATCTATCACTGGACACACACACACAAACACACTCTATATGGGGCAATTTAGAGCATTCAATTTGACTTTATGTTTTTGGACTGTGGGAGGAAACCAGAGAACCCGGAGGAAACCCACACGGACATGGGGAGAACATGGAAACTCCACCCATATTGGGATTCGAACCGGGAATCACTAGCGCTGAGAGGCGAACAAGCTAACCACTACGCCACCGTGCCGCCCTCACTTTATATATATATATTATCATTGTTCAATTAAAAGCCAGATATTCCACTCAATGACTAAATACAGCCTCTCTTAAATCTGGAGTTTTCACAAATTAGGATGTGAATGATGAATGGTAAGTCTTTCACTGGACAAAATACAAACATTATATTCATCCATCCATCTTACGCTCTATTAGGGTCCCCATGCCCATCCAGGTAAGAACTCTTGTGTGCTGGGCACCAAGGACAATACACCAAGGACAGGACGCCAATCAATCACTGGGCACACTCTCACTCACACAGACATGCACACTAACACACTCTATATGGGGCAATTTGGAGAACCCAGAGGAAATCCACACGGACACGGGGAGAACATGGAAACTCCACCCATATTGGGATTCGAACTGGGAATCCCTAGCGCTGAGAGGCGAACATGCTAACCACTAAGCCACCGTGCCGCCCAACATTAAATTCAATTCAATTTAATTTAATTCAATTCAGTTGTATTTATATAACACTATTAACATTATCTATCAGAATCAGGTTTATTTGTCACATACGTAGATACACATGGTACAGCCAGCAGTGAAATTCTTTCCTGACTTCTCCACATAAAGTTGAAAATTAAGAGTATAAGAAAAATAGAAAAATAGAATAAAGATGAAATAAAAATAAAATAAAATTTAACTATGTATTTACACTGTGCAAATGAAATTTTGAAAATAAGAAAACTGTACAAAAACAGATATGAACTAAAATGGTCTTATAAGTTAAAAGTTAAAGTGAGTTGTGCTTTTATGTGCAAATAATAATGTGCTTTTTTGTGCATTTTTAAAAGTTGTTTTAGTTATGAAACTGTTGTGGGTGGGATTATGTCCATTTAGTCCTGGTTCAGGGTCTGAATCGCCGTTGGGAAGAAGCTCCTCCTCATCCTCTCTGTGTTTGCCTTCACAATAATAGGTAAACAAACTGATTAAGTTTGGATAATAGAATATTGTAAATGAATTAAAAATGGTTCTGACTCTCTACTCTGAGGTGTGATTCTAGAAGGGTTGCATTGTAGTAGCAAGATCTAAAATCAAAAGGAATGCAACAAGTAGTTAGAAAAGTTGAGATATCACTTATGAGTAATAGACAGCATTTAGCAAAGTACAGGTCCAGTAATTCATTTAAAATTTTTCTAAAACCTTTTAAGCATTCATGCCCCTGGACGGGCATGGGGAACATCCCGCGACCCTAGTAGAGGATTAAGTGGAGGATAATGAATGAATTTTTAAGTATAATTAAAGCGTGCAATATTTTCTCCATGAATATTATATCATGCACCAATACACACCTCCCACTTATTTAACACCATTTTATCGTTGAAAGTTTGCATTTTTGTTATTCATGATTTTTTAACTGAAATAATGTATTGCAATACAAATAAATTTTCTAACAAAAAAAGACATAAAGAGGGACATCATCAAAAAAGGAACACTGGAACAGTTCTGCTCATTTTTAAAAAAGCTTACATTAGCAAAAAGTAATGCACAACAGTTATAAATTACAAAACGAACAAACTACTGCTAAACATTATAATTAAAAGCTGCATATTGGTGTAAATAATAAAACATGAGAATCTTTCTTTGGATAAATATAAGAATATTTGTTATTGTTAATATAAACTTTTACAATATTTATGGTTTATTAATTACACTGCTAATTTAAGTTATGCAAAATAATGCTGAAATGCAAAAAAAAAAAAATTTAATTATTGTACATGGTTTAAAAAATTATGGTTTAAAACCATGAAGAAAACTATTTAAATGCTTTAAAAAAATCCCCACAAACTCTTTAACGAACCGTAAGAATAATTTAAAGTGATTTAAGAAACCTGTAGAATTAGTTTTAATAAATTTCATTACTTTTTAAGTGTTGTAATAAACTTTAGAAGCTCTTTAAGTGAGAAACAATTAAGATAAAATTTTAAAATCATATTAAATTAAGATAAAAAGCGCTAGGGATTCCCGGTTCGAATCCCCACCTGGATGGAGTTTCCATGTTCTCCCCGTGTCCGCGTGGGTTTCCTCCGGGTTCTCCGGTTTCCTCCCACAGTCCGAAAACATGGATCAAGTCAATTGAAGTCTCAAAATTGCCCCATATAGAGTGTGTCTGTGTGAGTGAGTGTGTGCCCAGCGCTGGATTGGCGCCCTGTCCTGGGTCTATCTGCCCAGCGCCCGAGACGTTCTCCCCTGGATGGGCATGGGGAACCCCACCGCGACCCTAATAGAGGATAAAGCGGAAGATAATGAATGAATATATAGGGCAAGGTATCTCAGTGGTTAGGGTGTTGGACTATCAATCTGAAGGTTGGGGGTTCAAATCCCAGGTCCACTGTAGTTACCAGTGTGGCTCCTTGAGCAAGACCCTTAACCCTCATAGATGTTGTGATGAACCCTGTGCTCACCTTGTAAGTCGCTTTGGATAAAAGCGTCTGCGAAATGACCAAATGTAAATGTAATGAATGAATATTTAAGCAGACTTAACAGACATGATTTGATTGCATATCTACGTTTATATACCTCTTATACAAAAAAGAAAAGCAAAAAACATGGGTGTGATCAAGAAAGCCATAAACTAGAGCTGTGCGATACCAAGAATTTTGGTATCGATTCGATACCAAGTAAATACAGGGCCAATATCGCGATATTCGATACCGATACCGATACTTTTTAATATTTAAGCTTCATTGATCCAAAAGACCTAGTATAGAATTTCGCCAAACATTGTAGGTGACAACAAAATAATGTATCCCAATCAACATCTTTGTTTAGAAACAATGGAACAGTAATAAAACAAAGTTTGCTTTAACGTGAGGAAAAAAAATATTTTTGAGGTACAAAAGGAGAAACGACAACACAAATATAAAGTAAAAATGCTCCCCTCACTAGACAGTTTTTTCTTTCTTTCTTTCTTTTTTTCAAATAGAATTGTTCTTAGGCAAAACAATAAAAAAGGAATTTTCACACACAAAAAACTCGAGTATCAATCTTTTTACGCAAGTATTGTTCAATACCAATACCAGCGTTGGTATCGATATTATCGATATTTGTATCGATCCGCACAGCTCTACCATAAACATAAACCAAGTAAGGTATTTTGTAATGTGCCCCAGGGGGTTGTAATCTCACTTAATTATGACTGATACCCCCTGACAAAGCCCCCCGGCTGGAACTTTCCTTAGGTGTGTACTAGCTGCTTCGAGAAATCCAGCCCCTCCAGCGCGCGTCACTCCAGCGCTCCTTTATAGGATCCAAGTGCGCCGTCATGGCTCAGTATTCCAGACCGAGGCTACAGCAGACTATGAAAACACTATCTCCCGTTGAAAGGATGGCCACCACTGACCCTCTGCCACCTGGCTGGGAGATCAAAATCGACCCTCAGACAGGATGGCCGTTTTTCGTGGATCACAACAATCGCGTAACGACGTGGAACGACCCGCGGCACGAGAGTAGACGGGTAAGCAGGATAACCTTCATTGGCTCAAACCGCCGGGATAGGCGCTGAAGTTGAAGTCTTAACGTCGTGCGCCGCGCTAAACGGGCATTGGCGCCGCTCTCCAGCTCTTTTTTTTTATTAGCGCCTTTGGAACTTTACGTGGGTTGGACTCCATTTTCTGAAGCTGCGCAGACGGATTGCACTCAGTATGCGAGTGCAATAGGGTTTCCATTGCAACGCGGCGCGTGTGAAACAAGTGCGACTGCGCTCCCGAAATAGCGCTTCTTCTCAGATTCGTTCGAACGGATTGGTGGAGTCCGAAATATTTTGGTGTTGTGATCTAAGCTCGCCTGCTGCTGTGACGCACTGCAGTCATTATGTCGCCGAAAGAGCACGAACAGCTCTATAAGGTTTATTTAAAGACCCGGGCGCTGCGCAGACTGCGCTTTGTTAGTAATATCGCTGCAACTGCGCGAGATTGCGCCTCCAAAAGTTTCCCTTACATGGGGTTTGAGTCAGGCCCACCCCCACGTGCTCCACTGATAGCTGGATTCTTTTGCCCCCAGTCCAGAATAAATAGATCTTAGATTACTACTACTTAGATTGTACTATCCCACTTAAACAGCATGGGTTTGATTATAACGGGAGGTCAGAATAAACTCAACACTCCATCCATTATCTCCCGCTTTATCCTCTGTAGGGTCGTGGTGGGGTTCCCCATGCCCATCCAGGGGAGAACGTTTCGGGCGCTGGGTAGACACCAGTCCATCGCTGGGCACACACTCACTCACACAGACCCACTCTATATGGGGCAATTTGCAGAATTTAATAGACTATCCATTATCTAGGGTCGCAGTGGGGTTCCCCATACCCATCCAGGGGAGAACGTTTCGGGCGCTGGGCAGATAAGGCACCAATCCATCGCTGGGCACACACTCACTCACACAGACCCACTCTATACGGGGCAATTTGGAGAATTTAATAGACTATCCATTATCTAGGGTCGCAGTGGGGTTCCCCATGCCCATCCAGGGGAGAACGTTTCGGGCACTGGGCAGACACCAATCCATCGCTGGGCACACACTCACTCACACAGACCCACTCTATATGGGGCAATTTGGAGAATTTGATAGACTATCCATTATCTAGGGTCGCAGTGGGGTTCCCCATACCCATCCAGGGGAGAACGTTTCGGGCGCTGGGCAGATACACCCAGGACAGGGCACCAATCCATTGCTGGGCACACACTCACTCACACAGACCCACTCTATATGGGGCAATTTGCAGAATTTAATAGACTATCCATTATCTAGGGTCGCAGTGGGGTTCCCCATACCCATCCAGGGGAGAACGTTTTGGGCACTGGGCAGATACATCCAGGACAGGGTGCCAATCTATCGCTGGGCACACACTCACTCACTCACTCACAAAAACACACTCTATATGGGGCAATTTGGAGAATTCCATTGACCTTGATCCATGTTTTTGGACGGTGGGAGGAAAGCGGAGAACCCGGAGGAAACCCACGCGGACACGGGGAGAACATGGAAACTCCACCCAGATTGGGATTCGAACCGGGAATCCCTAGCGCTGAGAGGTAACCACTAAGCCACTAAACTCTAAACTCAACACTGATGGGGATTTTCTGTAGGACAACTTAATGTTGTGAACTGTAGATGGGATGGTCATGCAGACTGGGGCCTGTCAGCTGGCATTTCTCATTAAGAAAGATCAACACTCACTGCTGTCCCAAGTCAGGGTCACCAAGAATGTCCTGGAAAGACACAGCTGCCAGGAGATAAACTGGGTACATGGTCATGCCAAAAAAGCAGAGGACATAAGGTCACCTACCTCTTCCCTGTTTACAGTGACGCCAATTAACACATCTTTGCCGGCTATAGGTTTGGGATAAGTAGGAACTAAACTAAATTCATCCTTAAATTATTGTACTGCACACTTATTTGCCTGGGGTTGTGATGATGTTTCTTGCAAACAATGTAAACGTTGATTTGAGCATAACTGGTCGCTTCTTGGTGGTTGGACACGGTATACAAACCTCCACAAGGCTTTGAAATGTAAGGTAATCAAAGCAACGGTGTATATAGGGAACATATACAAGACTTTCGCCCTTATTTATATGATTGCTAATCCATCCAGTTTTCACAGCGTAAGATAGGCCTTTCTCTTCAGGGATCTGTTTAGTGAAGCTCACCCCCTCACAACATATATTTTAAGCTGCAGTGTCAACCGAGCAGCAATTCATTGAGCACATATGAGTCATGTCGTGACGGTAACTGTATGATATACACTTCTAGTAATGCAGCTTCTCTAAATTGTTAATCCTAATAATCATGTAGTAATCGTTTTGGAATGATCCGTCCTGTTTTCAGGACAGAAAGGCAATACTGCACTTGGATGTTAAACCATTATTTGGCAGTAGGCTGCTGTGTTACAATAACATTCTAGTTGTAGATCAGTTGACCTATCATTGTGGCATGCGTGATAATTCTATTAATTAGAAACATATTGTTTGCTCGTCTAAATTATTCTCATGGTCTCGACCCAGTCCATCACACTCACACACGTATTGAGTATCCCAGTTCACCAACTACAATGTTTTTGGAATGTGGGAGAGAACAGGGTTTTTAGAGGAAACCTTTACATATCAAAATGTACAAACCCCACACAGAATGGACCTTGGGAATCTGTCCAGCTTGGGAATCAAGCACAAGACTGTGTTTTGAAGCAAGTGTTGATCCGCTGTACCAGTGTACCACGCTCTTCTGACATGCCATATTATATAGTGGTATTTCACTACGTCATTATTACTAAACACAACACTGTAGTGATTTAATTCAGAGCAGTGTGTCAGTGTGACATTTACCTCTGGTCTTTTATTATAAACACATTAGACGATGTTATGCTACAGGAAAACACAGAAATCCTTACCAATGATAAGATTCAAACCCTACAAATAACAATTTTGTTTTGTTGATTTGATTTTTGGAAAAAAAAAATCATCTCATCTCATTATATTCCACTTAATCCTCTACTGGGGTCAGGTTCCCCATGCCCATCCAGGGGAGAACGTTTCGGATTTCGGGCGTTGGGCAATCCATCGCTGGACACACACAAACACACACACTAAGTAGGGACAATTTAGAGCTGCCAATTCACATTGAATCCATGTTTTTGGACTGTGGGAAGAAACCAGAAACCTGGTTTCTTCCCACAGAACCTGAAAAAAACCCCATATGGACAGCGGGAGAACATGAAAACTCCACCCAGATTGGGGCAAAGAATTGATTTATTGGTATTTTTCTCAAAACTAGTAAAAGTAATGAAGTCTTAATTACAAATGTATTCTGTGAAAGAGTTAAAAAATAAAAAGAGTAAAAATAAGAGTGATGCATATTCATTACACATATGTTTGTTAAGAATATAAAAGTATTATGATGTTTAAAATGTTTATGTTAATATAAACTGTTTACAGGGAAGCAATAGTTTAGCAACTTCCTAAAACCTTGACCTAAATACAATATGGCTATGAAGCAACAGAAGCCTGTGTGCAAAATCAAACATAAATATTATCAGCAAAATTCTTTATATACAGAGATAGTGACTAAATGTAAAGGGTCCTAAGACGATATATAGGTGTGGTGTGGTAGCTCAGTGGTTAGGGTGTTGGGCTCTCAATCTGAAGGTTGTGGGTTCAAATCCCAGGTCCACTCAAGTTACCAATGTGGATCCTTGAGCAAGACCCTGAACCCTGATTCCTCCAGGGATGCTGTATCAACCCTGTGCTCGCTTGTAAGTCGCTTTGGATAAAAGCATCTGCTAAATGTAAATGTTCATAGAGTAGTAAGAAAGAGATAAATTGCTGATACAGAGATTTGGGATTTATTGAAATGAGACTGCATGAGAAATGTAGTTTTTTTGGGAGAGTCATTTACTCATGCAGTTTACTCAGATACATCCAAAATGTGAACCTTCAACATGCTGATTCATGTTAGAGTCACAAAAAGGTTTAAATCCATCAGCTAAACCTTTAGTAGTGTGTTGTATTTGGAAAGCTTGTGTCAAATCTTATAAATGAATTGGGGTATAAAATAGCATTGATTAGATAGATAGATAGATAGACACACACACACACACACACACACACACACACACACACACACACACACACACACACACACACACACACACACACACACACACTTACTTACTTACTTACTTACTTACTTCACTGATCCCAGAGGGAAATTCAGCTGTTGTCCATTTTGCACAAATGAAATTACAACTTAAATAAATATATATAATCAAATATAAAACCTGAATAAATAATATGTTAGGAATAGGTAAAAAGTATATACATAGAAATATCATTCATTCATTCATCATCTTCCACTTAATCCTCTACAAGGGGGGGGGGGTCCCCATGCCCATCTAGTGGAGAAATCTGTTGCTGGGCACACTCACTCATACAGACACACACACACACACAAAACATACCATATAGGGCAATTTAGATCAATCAATATTCCTTAAATCAATGTTTTTGGACTGTGGAAGGAGACCGGAGAACCTGGAGGAAACCCACATGGGGAGAACATGGAAACTCCACCCAGATTGGGAATCAAATCTGGATCCCCAGCACTGAGTAGCGAACGTGCTAACGACTAAGCCACCGTGCCGCCCTCATCGAAATATAAATGTAAAAAAATAAACTGCGAGCGGCACGGTGGCTTAGTGGTTAGCACGTTCTCCTCTCAGCTCTAGGGATTCCTGGTTTGAATCCCCATCTGGGTGGAGTTTCCACGTTCTCCCCGTGTCCGTGTGGGTTTCCTCCCACAGTCCAAAAACATTGGTCAAGTCAATTGAGTTCTCCAAATTGCCCCATATAGAGTGTGTATGTGTGCGTGTCTGTGTGTGTGAGTGTGTGCCCAGCGATAGATTGGCGCCCTGTCCTGGGTGTATCTACCCAGCGCCCGAAACGTTCTCCCATGGATGGGCATGGGGAACCCCCCCCCCCACGACCATAATAGAGGATAAAGCGGAAGATAATGAATGAATGAAACAAACTGCACCACTGCTACAAGCCTTAAATGAAATAAAAGCAATACTTAAAGTTGATTTTATGAACTGCAGTTGAGTAAATATGGTTACTTTCACAGCCAGTGGTAAGCAAATAGTTAAAAACACAGAGTATAGCTGATTGTGTTATGCATATTGTAAACTACCTAGCTTTATACTTCTTGTCTTCACATCCTGAGAGACGTTGCAAAGGTACTTATTCAGGTTGACAAGGTTCTTGCTGGGGTTGAACTCATGCACTGTTTTCGTATCTTTTGATTATCGACAAATACCGATTTTTTAGACGTAAACAATTATATTAATTGTTAATGATTGTGTGTTACAGAGCACACAGCTCTCCCCCAATGGGCCCTGCACACCTACAGACTCATCGCCTCAACACATACACAAGACATTTTTTCCAGAGATGAAACATCCGATCCTCCGTCAAGGCTACATCCCCATCCCAGTCACCCATGAAACTATTGAGCCAAGACAGCAGCAGTATCCGTCATTTTGTTCTACTTACCCAGCAAACCAGCAAAACATAAGAGCAGATGGACGGACTCCATCACCAACTCCCACAATGCACTGTCAACCAAGATCTCCAGTACAGGCCACGTCAGAGGGTGATTCTCACTGCACGTCCTGTTCCCCGACTTCATATGGACCTGAGGTACAAAAAGATCTTGGTTCTGGTAATCTGAAATCTCCTATAAAGCCTATACAGAGTTATTATAAATTACAAGCAGCATTTTTGTTTTAGTGCAGTAGTTTTATACAGTAATGATATGCTAGATGGCTATGGTTCTGTTGATTACAATTGGAACCCATCTTAGTCTCGAGAATCCTGGTTTACAGAACTTTATATTGCTTATTTATTTTGGTTTAAATTCATCCAATCCACAAAAAATCTGTGTCAAAAAATAAACACCATCAAGAAAAAATTTACATGAAACAAGTAAAATTATTTGCCAATATAGTGAGTGAATTTATCTTGTAAATATTTTTATTTATTTTTATTTTTATTTTATTTTTATTTTTAAATGGGGAAAAGTAAAAAAGAGATTATTTATCATACTTAGAAATCTATTCAAGTCAAAAACTAGATTTGATGCTTTTTAAGATATTTTGACTTTTTATTGATGATGATTTTTAAAACCTGTATCTTGTATTTTTAAGGTGCATTATCAACCCCAGGCCACACAGCCCCATACAAGCACATTTCACCAACCTTCAAGACCCAGCAGCTCCGGGCTTCGAGCAGGCTACATTCCCATTCCTGTCATTCATGAAGGAGTAGGAGGGAGCCCACAAACCCAGAATGTCCACCCAAAACGCTTTTTGCAATCAGAGTATCAGCCATCCTTTCATTCTCGCCAACCTGAGGAATGGAGTCAGAGCCCTATGTTTACTACACGAGATAGAAACCCATCGTACCATGAGCAGGTACCAATCCAGTTTGAGCAGCATCGCACAGCTAGTCCTATCCTGATCCCATCTACCATTAAGGCTCAGGAGCCGGTCAGAGCACAAATCATGCCAGAGAGACCCCAGGTAAGGTCTGAAATTTTAAAATATGCTAGAACAGTGGTTCTCAAACGTTTCAGACCAAGTACAAACTATTATCAAACTAAAAATTCCAAGTACCTCCCATGTTGTTAGTCACAGAATGATATATGGCAAACATTAATTAGATGTGAGTGTATATTATAGCAATAAAGTATGACCGGGTGTGCATTATTGTGAATCAATCACAGAAAGATATTGTTAGGCCTGACTTGCAGGAGAGTACCATTACACATCTTTCCTGTGATTTATTTACAATAATACATAACCTTGAGTGCTTTATTGCTTTTATGGAACAATGTCAAATATAGTAAAAAAAGAAGGTTTGATATATTAATGCGTTTATTAAAAGCAAAATTGCTAATAAACTAGACTTCTGTGACATAATCTAGTCCAGCTTTTAAAATGAACATTGATCGCCTAGTAACATGTTTTCAGTTTCTATAACAATCAAATTACAGAACGCAGTTTATAAAATACATCAGGAAAATAATGTATAATATCCATACCATTAATTAGCGCACCACCATACCATAGTTTGAGAACCACTGTGCTAGAACTTTTAATAGAATGGAATGTGATGTATATTGTACATACTGTACCCTGCACTAATACTGGCTTCCATTGTTAAGACAAAGCAAAATCTTTATCTTAAACTTAATATCTAACCTTTCAAAGTGGCTTATTCTGGGAAATTATTATTTTTAACCAGACCACGTTTTCCATAATTATAGGCATCTAAGCATTTAATTAACCAGTGCATTTAGCTAATAAAATAGTGTCAGGCAGAGCTGAGAATTTAAAAACATTCTTCTCCAGATCATTCAGGATTTTAAGCTTTCCTTTATAAACTCCCCTCTTAGCTTACTTCACAGATACTCTGTAAGGTTTAGCTCAGGGGACTCACCTGACCATAAAAGAAGCTTAATTGTATTTGTTAAATCATTTTGCATTGATCCAGACCTGTTTTAGTTTCTGGACCCCATTTAGTTTCCTGATAAAGGTATATAGATTTAGCTTTCAGACATGTCTATATCTGTAAAGATTATATTTAACCTTCTATACACTTTTATAGCATATGTATATTTTTGCAAAAACAAGTAGTTTAATTTGTAATATATTATAAGGTCATACTAGGGATTCCCGGTTCGAATCCCCATCTGGGTGGAGTTTCCATGTTCTCCCCGTGTCTGCGTAGGTTTCCTCCGGGTTCTCCGGTTTCCTCCCACAGTCCAAAAACATGGATCAAGTCAATTGAATTCTCCAAATTGCCCCATATAGAGTGTGTTTGAGTGAGTGAGTGTGTGCCCAGCGATGGATTGGCGACCTGTCCTGGGTGTATCTGCCCAGCGCCCGAGACGTTCTCCCCTGGATGGGCATGGGGAACCCCACTGCGACCCTAATAGAGGACAAAGCGGGAGATAATGAATGAATGAATATAAGGTCATATTGCAGTCTCTAGAATTTGCAGTCAAAAATCAATGCTGGATCATTCATTTATTCATTCATTATCTTTCGCTTAATCCTCTACAAGGGGCGCAGGGGGGGCATTTTAGGTTCGGGGCAGATACTCCCAGGATAGGGTGCCAATCTATCGCTGGGCACACACTCACTCACACACACACACTATTTTGAGCAATTTAGAGCATTGACTTTACCTTGAATCCATATTGGATGGGAGAAAACCGGAGAACCCGGAGAAAGCCCACGCGGAGATGCTGTATCAGTTTTGACCAATTTATTCCCTAATAAGAAATGAAACCCAGAAAATTGGGAACAAGGCCATGTTAAAAAAATGCCTAAATTCCATTTCAATTTCAGCATTTTCAGTCCAATTTTTTTTATGACTTTAACATGTCTTTAACTTCACCCTGTTTAAATTAAGTGTTCTGATGCCATATTTATATTGAAGCATGATATGACCAAGTCAACTTGATCTCTGAAAAGTGTTTTTGTGATTGATCTTCTGTCATAAAAAAAACTTTTTAGTAGTCTTTTAACCTAGGCAGTCATAGGCATGTGGTTAGCCTTGCAACCTAAAAGGTTCGAATCCCGGTCCCATCAAGTAAACACCTAACTCAAATTGCTCCCCAGGTGGCATATACAGGGCTGCCCACCACATCGGGCACGTGTGCTCACTTTACTTAGTGTGTGTGTATGTGTGTGTGAGTTTCACTGCATGGAAGGGTCAAATGTGTAGGGCAAATTTCTCTTTGTGTAAGTACATTAGGCAAAATAGATCACCACATTTCACTGTTAAAAGGCAAACGTGTTTTATTTAAAGAGCAGTAACATTCTCTTTGAACTTCTGCCACTCACACCATTGTTGTTCAGTGTTTTCCTGCGGGTGCGCTTATGAACAACATTGTCAATATGAGAGAGACTTTTAACTGCTTAGAAGTTACTCTGGTCTTGTTTCTTTCTGCAAACCATAACCCAAACATATTTTAAAGATCAGACTTTAATAAATAAAAAAAACTTATTTGTGCAAAATGTATATTCATTCATTCATTATCACCCGCTTTATCCTCTATTAGGGTCGCAGTGGGGTTCCCCATGCCCATACCGGGGAGAACGTCTCGGGCGCTGGGCAGATAGACCCAGGACCGGGCGCCAATCCATCGCTGGGCACACACTCACTCACACAGACACACTCTATATGGGGCAATTTGGAGAACTCAATTAACTTGATCCATGTTTTTGGACTGTGGGAGGAAACCGCAGAACCCGGAGGAAACCCACGTGGACACGGGGAGAACATGGAAACTCCACCCAGATGGGGATTCGAACCGGGAATCCCTAGCGCTGAGAGGCGAACGTGCTAACCACTATGCCACCGTGCTGCCGGCAAAATGTATATTCATTCATTCATTCATTATCACCCGCTTTATCCTCTATTAGGGTTGCGGTGGGGTTCCCCATGCCCATCCAGGGGAGAACGTCTCGGTCGCTGGGCAGATACACCCAGGACAGGGCGCCAATCCATCGCTGGGCACACACTCACTCAAACACACTCTATATGGGGCAATTTGGAGAACTCAATTAACTTGATCCATGTTTTTGGACTGTGGGAGGAAACCGGAGAACCCGGAGGAAACCCACGTGGACACGGGGAGAACATGGAAACTCCACCCAGATGGGGATTCGAACCGGGAATCCCTAGCGCTGAGAGGCGAACCTGCTAACCACTAAGCCACCGTGCCGTCCGCAAAATGTATATATTTGTGAAAAAATGTAAGCAATTAAAAATGTTACTATCGTGTTTTCCCAGGTACAGCAGCATGTTGCACATACAGAGTTCCCCTCTAAAAGTGAGCAGTTAGCTGAACAACACATCAGCCAACCCTATGAAATTCCTGTTCAGAGAATGTGTGAACCACAGCAGCCTGTAGCATCTCCTACATCACCTACTGTGCTGCAGCCTGAAAAGGAACCTGGACAAGCACCTATTTATCCACCCATACCACAGCCAGGGCAAGTTTCACCCCAACAGTTTGAGCATGTACAACCTCAGATGCAGGAGACTGCCAACATGGAAATTCCTACGGCTCCGGAACCTCAAGAAACACCAGTTTCTCCAACAGAAGCTAAACAAGAGGAGAAGGTAGAGTCATGCACTGCTCACCCTGGAGTTGCAAAGGTCCAGCAGATACTGGAGCGAGTGGAAAAACTGGCTCAGGAGGTGAGGAGTTTTAGTGGGAAAAAGAATGATAAAAGATATTTGATGTTGGAGGAGTTTTTGACCAAAGAACTACTAGCTCTGGATTCAGTCGATCCAGAAGGAAGAGCTGATGTGCGCCAGGCTAGACGTGATGGCGTCCGGAAAGTGCAAACCATCCTTGAAGAACTGGAGACACTGGATGAGCAATCAAATGCCCAGGTGAGCGACAACAGCACTGAGAAAAGAGGACCTAATTTGATCAGCCAGACAGAGGTGGAAAAGGCCAAGGAGATATCATAATTGTAAACCAAAGTTTTAACATGGAAGTTTTCTGGTCACAAATCACATCCTTTATTATTAGTTGCATGCCCAAATAAATTTAATTGTTCCTTTGGCTGACAATATGTGATTTGTTCGCTGAGTGCTGTTATGCGTGCTGTTATGTGATGCTGCTGTTGTGGATATTCACTGTAAGTGTCTTGTAGCAGGACCATAGTGGCGATTTTGTGGTTTCAATCTAAATACGATGCCTTCATATAAATAAATATGCTTTATTTTTTCCCTTCTACTTTGGACAAGTATCTGTTTGCCTTTCTTTCTTCTTAAATAACCACATAACATGGATGGCACTTCAATTCTCCAGGACATATGGAATCTGTTTAAGGACAGTTTTCCACTTCACAAAGAAAGTTTTCTTATAAATAAAACCAAATCTGTTCATTTTAAATGGAAGTCTGTTTCTGTGCCAAAGGTGCCTCTTTTAATAGTCTTCAGAATGAGTACTGGGCACTAAGACAAATCCAGGGGTTTGACAAAGTTTTTTTAGCATGTTTCCCTTTTTTAATTCATCAAAAAGGCCATTTTATAATTGTCACTCACAATGTTGCCTGTAATTGAAATTCAGCGATGTCCTTGTTGCCATTTATATAAACTTGCTCATCAATAAAAGAACATATTGTTAAAATGTTTAATTTAATCTCCCAAGATTTGCATGTTGTTGGTTTGTTTTTTTAAATCCTAAATTTAGTTCCTACAAAATGTAATTACTTTAAAGCTCCATTTGATGTTTTACTGGAAAAATTCTGATTGTCAACTTAATGAAAATCGATCGACGGGTCAGGAACAGAAACCTTTTGCTGATGTGCATTGGAGTGGAAAAACGCCTATGAAAAGACACTGATTGTAGTTTAATGAATAAATTAATTTTATATAATAAATAAAATGAAATAACGGAAGTGTTTATAACTCATCAGTGTTGAATAATACTAATAGAAAAGACAACTGTGTTATATTTCTATTCTATTTTTGTGCCAAGATGAACATTTTTACATTTTTTTTTCACTGGTAAAAATGTCCCCCATCTCCATTAAAGTGTATTCTCTTAAAAAGAAAATGTGCATAAGCAATAAAAACCTAAAATGTTTTGGGTATCTCATCTCATGTGACTTCTATGAGGTTTAAGAACTCTTCAGACACGTAATGAATGCAGTATCATGTGGAAATGTACGATCCCTACAGATATTAATTTTCATTTTGAGCCAATAAAACTCAAACTGCAGTCCAATTGTATTACTGTATTTTTCATTTTCAAGGGGATTTTATAAACAATATTACCTTTCTTCGTGTCTCTATAACTGCACTAATAATAAAGTAGGACCACAGTAAGATCAAAAATCTGAATGAGAATCACTTTATTTAACTAATTATGTTACACATACAAGGACTCTGTCTTGATAAGTGCACACATGGATGTCTGGATGCCTTTCTGGTGAGGTGTTCCGGCCATGTTTAACAGGAGAACACCTTGGACCTAGGCCCAGGACAAGATGGAGAGATTATGCCTCTTGTTTGGCCTCAGAACGCCTTGTGTGCCTCCTAAGGAGCTGGAAGAGCTGGATAGGAACATCTGGGCGTCTTTGCTTAGGTTGCTGCCTTCATGAACCAGACCTATATAAGTGGTAGATGATGGATGGATGGATGCACACATGTATGATACGTATGCATCCATCCATCCATTCATCCATTATCTTCTGCTCATCCGGGGTTCAGGTTGGCAGCAACCTAAGCAGAGAGGCCCAGACTACCCTTTCCCCAGCCACCTTTACTAGATCAACTGGAGAAATTCCATGGCGTTCCCAGACCAGCTGAGAGATATAATCCCTCCAGCAATGTCCTGGGTCTTCTCCGGGGTCTTCTCCAAGTTGGATTTGCCTGAAACACCACCCTAGGAAGGCGCTCAGGAGGCATCCTTACCAGATGCCCAAACCACCTCAACTGAGACCATGCCGAGTCTCTCCTGGATGGCCAAGCATCTCACTCTATATCTAAGGAAGAGCCCATACAGCCTGCAGAGGAAACCCATTTCGGCCACTTGTATTCGCAATCTTGTTCTTTCAGTCATTACCCAGCTCATGACCATAGGTGAGAGTAGGAACATAGATTGACTGGTAAATCGAGAGCCTTGCCTTTTGGCTTAGCTCTTTCTTCAGACAGACAGGTATAGAGTCCAAATAACTGCTGACCCCACGCCAATCCACCTGGCAATCTCCTGCTCAATCATACGATCACTCGTGAACAGACCCGAAACACTTAAACTCCTCCACTTGTGGCAAGATCTTATTCTTGTATGACATGTTTAAAGGAATAAAACATTGTAGAAAAATAAAAAGGGACATGAGGAGCTGGAGAAAAAGGGATGCCTGTACATGTGGGATGTAAAATTATTCTGTATATATATCTATAACATATACAGTGTACTATGTGGTATCAGTTATAGATAATTACAGCATGTAAGGATATTTAAACTGTTGTACAGTTGTGCAATTTTGCGTTATATTTCAAGAAGTAGTAAGCTGTAGGTTGTAAGTATACTTTTAAGCATTCATATACAGCTTAACAACATATTATTAAGTATACAACAAATAAGTATATTATTACACTGCACCTGGTAAGAGTTAGAAACATACCATGGCAAAACCTAATAGTCATGTATATATTTAAAAATATAATTGCTGTGGAGTACAAATTATAATTATGCACCAACTAGTGAAAATCTATCAGTGGACTCTGTTTATAATATATGATTATATATATATATATATATACATGATTATATATATATATATATATATATATATATATATATATATATATATATATATATATATATATATATATGTATACAATTTATAAAAAATATTTAATCAAAAATCGTTTTTGATGAGATTTCATACAAAGATTATCTATTCTAATTATAGTCAGTACAGCTGAGAGTTTGTCACCATGGTAACAGCATATATTATTACAACTCACTACAGTGCAACATTTAATAATATCAGCTAAGCTGACACATGAGAAAGATTTGCATACTAAGTCTTTTGTACAACTAATCAAGCGACATCACTTGCAGGTCATAACTTACAGCAATAATAGATTACCTTTTGAGAGATATGTTTGCTTCCTCATTTAATTATAGTACTTTGGTGGTATAGATATGAGTACATACTCTATGAAAAGTCTATTGTATCTTCCTGTCTAATTCATGATGCAGTAGCCAAACTTACCCACCTATCAACTAAAAAAATGTTAAGTAGGCAAGAGAAAATGTATTTTTTAAATAAGATGTAGCTATTTTAATTAAGGAAATAAAGGCAAAAATACAAACATCTATTACATTTACATTTGGTCATTTAGCAAATGTTTTTATCCAAAGCGACTTACACAGTAAGCACAGAGTTGACCACAGCCCCCCTGGAGCAATGAGGGTTAAGGGTCTTGCTCAAAGCCCACCATTGGTAACTTCAGTAAACCTGGCATTTGAACCCACAACCTTTAGAGGACCCAATACCTGATAACCCACAACCTACAGATAACCCAACACCAGAATCACTGAGCTAACACATTCATTCATTCATTCATTCATTCATTATCTTCCACTTTATCCTATATTAGGGTCGCCAGGACAGGGCGCCAATCTATCACTGGGCACACACTCACTCACACAGACACACTCTATATGGGGCAATTTGGAGAACTCAATTGAGTTGATCCATGTTTTTGGACTATGGGAGGAAACCGGAGAACCCGGAGGAAACCCACGTGGACACGGGGAGAACATGGAAACTCCACTCAGATTGGGGATTCCAACCGGGAATCCCTAGCACTGAGAGGAGAACATGCCAACCACTAAGCCACCGTGCCGCCCTCACACGGATATTCATTCATTCATTATCTCCCGCTTTATCCTATATTAGGGTCGCGGGGGGAGGGTTCCCCATGCCCATCCAGGGGAGAACGTCTCGGGCGTCGGGCAGACACATCCAGGATAGGGTGCCAATCCATCGCTGGGCACACA
Organism: Corydoras sp. C115; assembly: GCA_019802505.1. Lineage (NCBI taxonomy): Eukaryota > Metazoa > Chordata > Actinopteri > Siluriformes > Callichthyidae > Corydoras > Corydoras sp. C115. The sequence goes on from JAFMOC010000044.1 coordinate 987,429, forward strand.
CTCACTCACACAAACACACTCTACATGACAATTTGGAGAACTCAATTGAGTTGATCCATGTTTTTGGACTGTGGGAGGAAACCGCAGAACCCGGAGGAAACCCACACGTACACGGGGAGAGCATGGAAACGCCACCCAGATGGGGATTCGAACCGGGAATCCCTAGTGCAGAGAGGCGAACGTGCTAACCACTAAGCCACCGTGCCGCCTGAGCTAACACAATGCATTATAAATAGAAATTCTATTGCAAATATATTTAATCATCATTATAATGTATTTATTGCATATGATTGTATGGCTATATATAAGTAGGTTTATAGTTGCTTAATATTTTAAAGCTTTCCAATGTACAAATGTGTGTGTGTGTGTGTGTGTGTGTGTGTGTGTGTGTGTGTGTGTGTGTGTGTGTGTGTGTGTGTGTATGAGATAACACCAGATGGCAAATATTTGGCTATGTGTGAGAAAACATGTCAATATGCTAATCATCATCTATTGGATGAAATACTGTAAAATGATTTAGAAACGATCTACAAATTAAACTCTATATTAAATCTGTTGCACTTGATAGATCATTGAGTTCTAAAAAAGCATTGCAGACTGTCAACTTCCTGTGATTTAAATAACCATATGGGCTCAGCATTTATTTAGAAAACATCTAAATCAGTCCACAGCAGCATGAAGTATTATTAACTATTACAACAGAACAAAGAAACTGTTGGCAGAAACAATTGCAAGTTTACTCAGTCAAAGCTTCCAAATAAAATCTAAAATACGGTGGACACCTCTGATGAGTCCTGGATTTAGCTTGTTTTCAGGGAAACGTTAAAACGTTGACCACAGCCCCCCTGGAGCAATGAGGGTTAAGGGTCTTGCTCAAAGACCACCATTGGTAACTTCAGTAAAGCTGGCATTTGAACCCACAACCTTTAGAGGACCCAATACCTGATAACCCACAACCTACAGATAACCCAACACTAGAATCACTGAGCTAACACATTCATTCATTCATTCATTCATTATCTTCCACTTTATCCTATATTAGCGTCGCCAGGACAGGGCGCCAATCTATCACTGGGCACACACTCACTCACACAGACACACTCTATATGGGGCAATTTGGAGAACTCAATTGAGTTGATCCATGTTTTTGGACTATGGGAGGAAACCGGAGAACCCGGAGGAAACCCACGTGGACACGGGGAGAACATGGAAACTCCACTCAGATTGGGGATTCAAACCGGGAATCCCCACAGCAGCACGAAGTATTATTAACTATTACAACAGAACAAAGAAACTGTTGGCAGAAACAATTGCAAGTTTACTCAGTCAAAGCTTCTAAATAAAATCTAAAATACTGTGGACACCTCTGATGAGTCCTGGATTTAGCTTGTTTTCAGGGAAACGTTAAAGTCTTATTCTTCATACCAAAGAAAATAGGAGCATTCAGACATTAATCAGTAAAACGTTCAAAAGCCATCAGTCTCAGCTCTGGGGATCAAGGTCAGAATCCCAATCTGGGTGGAGTTTTTCCATATCCTCCCCGTGTCCTCTGGGTTCTCCGGCTTCCTCCCACAGACCAAAAACATGGATTCAAGGTCATTTGAATGCTCTAAACTGCCCCATATGGTGTGTGTCTGTGTAAGTAAGTGTGCCCAGTGATAAATTGGTGCCCTGTCCTGGGTGACCCCCCCCCCCCATGACCGCAGTAGAGGATAAAGCAGAAAGATAATGGATGGATGGATGGAATATGTGTTGCTTTTTCAGTAAAATTCTCTGTAGTTACCAACAGATGCTTTCATTGTTGTATTTTGACGATCCTTTGGCATAGATCAATGTTCACCTTCCACTTTTATTTGTTTACAACTTTTTTAAACACTAAAAAGTAGAAATATAAGTATTTTTGGATACTAGTAAACCTTTAAAAGAATATTTAGAGGCAATGATGCAAAAAACATGGCATTGAAATTGATGATGTAAAGGCATTTGTTCATTCATTCATTATCTCCCGCTTTATCCTCTATTAGGGTCGCGGTGGGGTTCTCCATGCCCATCCAGGAGAGAACGTCTCGGGCGCTGGGCAGATAGACCCAGAACAGGGCGCCAATCCATCGCTGGACACACATTCACTCACACACACACTCTATATGGGGCAATTTTTTTGAGAATTGACTTGATCCATGTTTTTGGACTGTGGGAGGAAACCGGAGAACCCGGAGGAAACCCACGCAGACACGGGGAGAACATGGAAACTCCACCCAGATGGGGATTCGAACCGGGAATCCCTAGCGCTGAGAGGAGAACATGCCAACCACTAAGCCACCGTGCCGCCCTCACACGGATATTCATCCATTATCTCCCGCTTTATCCTCTATTAGGGTCGCGGTGGGGTTCCCCATGCCCATCCAGTAGAGAACGTTTCGGGCGCTGGGGAGATACACCCAGGACAGGGCTCCAATCCATCGCTGGGCACACACTCACTCACACAGACACACTCTATATGGGGCAATTTGGAGAACTCAATTGAGTTGATCCATGTTTTTGGACTGTGGGAGGAAACCGGAGAACCCGGTGGAAACCCACGTGGACACGGGGAGAACATGGAAACTCCACCCAGATTGGGGATTCGGATATTCATTCATTCATTATCTCCCGCTTTATCCTCTATTAGGGGTTCCCCATGCCCATCCAGGAGAGAACGTTTCGGGCGCTGGGCAGATAGACCCAGGACAGGGTGCCAATCCATCGCTGGGCATACACTCACTCACTCTATATGGGGCAATTTGGAGAACTCAATTGACTTGATCCATGTTATGAGGTAACCGGAGAACCCGGAGGAAACACTCGCGGACACGGGGAGAACATGGAAACGCCACCCTGATGGGGATTCGAACCAGGAATCCCTCGCGCTGAGAGGAGAACATGCCAACCACTAAGCCACCGCTTCGCCCTCACACGGATATTCATTCATTCATTATCTCCTGCTTTATCCTCTATTAGGGTCGCGGTGGGGTTCCCCATGCCCATCCAGGGGAGAACGTTTCAGGCACTGGGCAGATAGACCCAGAACAGGGTGCCAATCCATCGCTGGGCACACACTCACTCACACAGACACACTCTATATGGGGCAATTTGGAGAACTCAATTGACTTGATCCATGTTATGAGGAAACCGGAGAACCCGGAGGAAACCCACGTGGACAACATGGAAACTCCACCCGGATGGGGATTCGAACCGGGAATCCCTAGCGCTGAGAGGAGAACATGCCAAACACTAAGCCACCGCTTCGCCCTCACACGGATGTCATTCTTTCGCATTTGTTTTTCTTTTTTTTTTCACTCGTAATGACGTCGTAGCGGCGGTCACGTGACGCGGTTCCTGTAGGAACTCGACTCAGTCGCTGATCTTCACCGACCGACTCTTCATTACACGGGGAGGCAACCGGAGCCGGACACGCCACGCCACGACACCGCGCCACGCCACGCCACGCCACGCCACGCCACGCCAATGAATGACAACCCGGCGCGGCTGCTAGAATGCCTCGGTCGAGAACCAGCGAAGCGGACACGTTTGCTGTGATGCCGAGACGGTTACTATAGTAAAGCGAGCGAGTCTGTCGTTGTTTACCGCCCGGCTTGCTTTGATGTGTCCTACCCAAATCGTCGGATCGCGGCTGTTCGGTTCTGAATAATCGGACGCCGAGCCGCTGACGACATGGAGCTGTTTCAGGCGAAAGACCATTACATTCTGCAGAGCGGCGACAACGCGCTGTGGTGTAGCAGGAAGGATGGCTCCCTGAGCGTGAGAGCAGGTAAGCTTCGGCTTCATCCCCAGCGCGTACGCCTCATGGAGCTGGAACGCTTTCTGTCACATTCATTCATCCATCATCTCCCGCTTTATCCTCTATTAGGGTCGCGGTGGGGTTCCCCATGCCCATCCAGGGGAGAACATCTCGGGCGCTGGGACACACTCACTCACACAGACACACTCTATATGGGGCGATTTTTGAGAATTCAATTGACTTGCTCCATGTTTTTGGACTGTGGGAGGAAAGCGGAGAACCCGGAGGAAACCCACGCCGACACGGGGAGAACATGGAAACTCCACCCCGATGGGGATTCGAACGTGCTAACCACTAAGCCACCGTGCCGCCCTGTCACATTCATTCATCCATCCATTATCTTCCACTTTGTCCTCTATTAGGGTCGCGGTGGGGTTCCCCATGCCCATCCAGGGGAGAACGTCTCGGGCGCTGGGCAGACACACCCAGGACAGGGCACCAATCCATCGCTGGGCACACACTCACTCACTCACACAGACACACTCTATATGGGGCAATTTGGAGAATTCAATTGACTTGATCCATGTTTTTGGACTGTGGGAGGAAAGCGGAGAACCCGGAGGAAACCCACGCAGACACGGGGAGAACATGGAAACTCCACCCAGATGGGGATTCAAACCGGGAATACCTAGCGCCGAGAGGCGAACGTGCTAACCACTAAGCCACCGGAGAACCCGGAGGAAACCCGGAGGAAACCCACGCAGACACGGGGAGAACATGGAAACTCCACCCAGATGGGGATTCGAACCGGGAATCCCTAGCGCTGAGAGGCGAACGTGCTAACCACTAAGCCACCGGAGAACCCGGAGGAAACCCACGCAGACACGGGGAGAACATGGGGATTCGAACCGAGAATCCCTAGCGCCGAGAGGCGAACGTGCTAAGCACTAAGCCACCGGAGAACCCGGAGGAAACCCACGCAGACACGGGGAGAACATGGAAATTCAACCCAGGTGGGGATTCAAACCGGGAATCCCTAGCGCTGAGAGGCGAACGTGCGAACCACTAAGCCACCGTGCCACCGGAGAACCCGGAGGAAACCTACACAGACACGGGGAGAACATGGAAATTCAACCCAGGTGGGGATTCAAACCGGGAATCTCTAGCGCTGAGAGGAGAACATGCTAACCACTAAGCCACCGTGCCGCCCGGTCACATTCAATGCCACTTATTTATTCGTTCGGGGTTTTATTAAAGAGAGTTGCGAAAGTTGAGCGCGTGACCCCCAAAGGAAGTGCTCGAATACTTTGGTGGCACGAAACCAGCCGCGCGCGCTGTTACTAATCGCGAACATCTTTAATGTTTGTCCGCCTTGTTCCATTTCGCACTCGTTTTTCGAGAGTCCCACCTTCTGCGCTATGATTGGTTTGTGCTTTATTGTTGCCACTTCGGATTGGATCGTTTCTGCCCAGCGTCCCGATGTTTGGGTGTTCGGCCAATCGGAGACTCGGATTGTAAAACGGGTGGAGAGAGATACAGATGCCCTACTTTTCAAAGCGTTGCCGATCAGCCCAGGTTCTTTTATTTATTACGAGGCTGGAGGTAAAGGTTGAGGCCTCTGTTTTAATAACCATGGTCTCTTCGTTATAAATACTTACAATAACGGCGTGCTGTGTGGATTCTGTTAATTGATTCGAGTAAAGTGTGTTACATTACACTACATAGATATGAAATCTCTAATAACTCAACGCGAGAATACACCAGGAATACGAAATGGAACAGCTTAAAGCAGAGATGTTACATTTTTATGAGAGCGATAACTAAAACTGGTAGCGGACTGGATACAGACAGACAGAGACGGACGGACAAAGAGACAGAGACACACAGACCGAGAGAGAAACAGACAGCCGGACACGGACACAATGATGGATAAACAGGAACACACGCAGACAGAGAAAGAGACAGAAACAGACAGACAGACACAGACACCCAGATAAACAGAAAGGGACACAGACAGCCAGACACAGACACAGAGATGACCAGACAGGGACACAGAGACAGAAATAGACAGCCAGACACAGACACAGAGATGACCAGACAGGGACACAGAGACAGAAATAGACAGCCAGACACAGACACACAGATGAACAGACAGGGACACAGACAGACAGCCAGACACAGACACACAGATGAACAGACAGGGACACAGACAGACAGCCAGACACAGACACACAGATGAACAGACAGACACACAGATGAACAGACAGTTACACACACAGACAGAAACAGACAGACAGCCAGACACACACAGATGGACAGACAGGGACAGACACAGACAGAGAAAGAGAGAGACACAGAGACAGAAATAGACAGCCAGACACAGACACACAGATGGACAGACAGGGACACAGACAGACAGCCAGACACAGACACACAGATGAACAGACAGTTACACAGACAGCCAGACAGCCAGACACACACAGATGGACAGACAGAGAAAGAGAGAGACACAGAGACAGAAATAGACAGCCAGACACAGACACACAGATGGACAGACAGCCAGACACAGACACACAGATGGACAGACAGGGACACAGACAGACAGCCAGACACAGACACACAGATGAACAGACAGACAGCCAGACACACACAGACAGAGAAAGACACAGAGACAGAAATAGACAGCCAGACACAGACACACAGATGGACAGACAGACAGCCAGACACAGACACACATACAGTTGTGATCAAATTTATTCAACCCCCACTGAAATAAAGTGTTTTGGCCAGTTTGACATTGATTTGGATCATTTCAGTCATCTTATTTACAATTATATCAAAGAGGCACTTATAAATTAGACAAATATAACATAATATTTATGATGGAATAACCACAAATGTCTTTACTGTGCTCACATCATTATCAGTTTTATTCAACCCCCTAGTGACATTATTTTTCAGTACTTAGTACAACATCCTTTTCCAGTTATGACAGCTTTCAAGCGTGAAGCATAGCTTGACACAAGTGTCTTGCAGCGACCTATGGGTATCTTAGCCCATTCTTCATGGGCAAAAGCCTCCAGTTCAGTCACATTCTTAGGCTTGCGCACTGCAACTGCCTTCTTTAGGTCCCACCAGAGGTTCTCAATTGGATTTAAGTCTGGTGATTGCGATGGCCACTCTAGAATGTACCAGCCTTTCATGTTCAACCATGCTCTAGTGGACTTGGATGTGTGCTTCAGATCATTGTCCTGTTGGAAGCTCCAACGTCTCCCAAGCCGCAGGTTTGTGACTGACTCCATCACATTTTCCTCCAAGATCTCCTGGTACTGAAGGGAATTCATGGTACCCTGCACACGTTGAAGCTTTCCTGTACCATTAGAAGCAAAACAGCCCCAAAGCATAATTGACCCCCCGCCATGCTTCACAGTAGGCAAGGTGTTCTTTTGTTCATAAGCCTGGTTCTTCCTCCTCCAAACATAGCGCTGGTCCATTGTCCCAAACAGTTCTAATTTAGTTTCATCTGACCACAGTACACTGTCCCAAAACCTTTGTGGCTTGTCCACATGACTTTTGGCATACTGCAGTCGACTTTTCTTGTTCTTTGGAGTCAGCAAGGGGGTGCGCCTGGGAGTTCTGGCATGGAGGTCTTCGTTATGCAGTGCGCGCCTTATTGTCTGAGCTGAAACTTCAGTGCCCACATCTGACAGGTCTTTTTTCAGTTCCTTAGCAGTCACGCGGGGATTTTTCTCCACATTACGCTTCAGGTAGCGCACAGCAGTCGCGGTCAGGATCTTCATTCTGCCACGACCAGGTAACGTTTCCACTGTGCCCTTTAACTTGAACTTGCGAATGATACTTCCGATAGTGTCTCTTGGAATATTTAACAACTTCGCAATCTTTTTATATCCATTGCCATTCTTGTGAATAGCAATAACCTCTTCTCTTGTCTTCTGGGACCATTCTCTTGCCTTCACCATGCTTGTAAACACACCAGTAGATGTCTAGAAGGAGCTGAGTATCACAGTCCTTTTAAATCTGCCTAATTGGTGCTTATCATGCTTGATTGCTGCTCGTTGACATCCACAGGTGTTTTCAATACCTGATTGAAAACACTGGAATGAACCTCTGTTCTTATGAGTGGTAGTTGTAAAGGGGTTGAATAATTGTGTCAATGAAGAAATCACAAAAAGGCCATTTAATACTTTATGACAAAAACAATTGATGCTATCTTAGTTGCATTTAGTTCTTTAACAAGTCCTTGTAAGATTTCATTACGAACACAATTACAAATGTGCACTGAATTCCATAAAACCCTTCGCAGCATTGGGGGTTGAATAAATTTGATCACAACTGTATGAACAGACAGTTACAGAAACAGACAGACAGCCAGACACACACCGATGGACAGACAGGGACACACACAGACAGAGAAAGAGACAGAGAGACAGAGACAGAAATAGACAGCCAGACACAGACACACATATGAACAGACAGTCACACACACAGACAGAAACAGACAGACAGCCAGACACACAGATGGACAGACAGGGACACACACAGACAGAAACAGACAGACAGCCAGACACAGACACACAGATGAACAGACAGGGACACATACAGACAGAGAAGGAAAAAAAATGCAATTTGAATGAAGCCTATTATGGTTGGAGGACAGGGATACAATAAAACAAAGAAGAAGTGTCCAGTAGTGGAGGTGATCTAAAGTGTTTGTTTTATTTGACCGTAGTTCTCATGCAGTAACTTTATAATACAACTACAATTCTGCATTGACCTTTGGACCAACATTAAGTCATTACCCATATTTCAGGCTCATGACATTTACTCGAATATTATTGAGGCGGCATGATAACACAGTGGTTACCTGGGATTTCTGGTTTTGATAAACACAGGCCCTTTCTGTTTGAAGTCTGCATGTCCTCCCCATGCTTTTGTGGGCTTTTCCCCTATTTCCCCCTTTCCTTTAGACATGGCGATAGGTGAACTGAAGATGCTTACACCTATAATTGTATAATTTGTTTTTTTTCATGATGGAAAATAACTATTGCTTCCCAGAAGTTAAAATACAAAACCCCAGGATAAGTGTTTTTTGTTATGTAGCATTCCATAACTTATGGTGAGAAAATATATTTGTGGATCCTAACATGAATTGACTTCTGCATTATGTTCCGCTTCTACCAGGGGCTTGGGGAGGGGGGGCATGCCCATCCAGTGGAAAATTACACTCAGGACAGGGTGTAAAACTATGGCTGGGTACACTTACTCACACAGACACAAACACACACTATTGGGGCAAATTAGATCATTCGATTTACCTTGAATCCATGTTTTTGGACTGTGGGAGGAAACTGGAGAACCCAGAGGAAACCCAGATAGACACGGAATATGGAAACTCCACGCTGATTGGGATTTGAACCTGAATCCCCAGCGCTGAGAGGCAAACGGGCCAAGTGGTCTTTGGAATGTTTTTAAATTCTATTTGGAATGTTTTTATATATGTGCGGGGTGGCTTAGTGGTTAGCACGTTCGCCTCTCAGCTCTAGGGATTCCCGGTTCGAATCCCCATCTGGGTAGAGTTTCCATGTTCTCCTCGTGTCCGCGTGGGTTTCCTCCGGGTTCTCCGGTTTCCTCCCACAGTCCAAAAAAACATGGATTAAGTCAATCGAATTCTCCAAAATTGCCCCATATAGAGTGTGTTTGTGTGAGTGAGTGAGTGTGTGCCGAGTGATGGATTGGCGCCCTGTCCTGGGTGTATCTGCCCAGCGCCTGAAACATTCTCCCCTGGATGGGCATGGGGAACTCCAACGCGACCCTACTAGAGGATAAAGCGGGAGAGAATGAATGAATGAATATATATGTGCATGTATACATCTCAAGTCTCTTTAACAAACATTTACATCTTCTGTAAATCTAAAACTTAACAAAAGCCTGAAATAATTACATCGACGTTGTGACACCATTTAAATACAAACATGGTCATAATACAGCAGTACAATTTCATTACTCTGAGTTCAGACGCATCCAGTCTCCATGTGTCACCACTGCCATCAGTGCGTCCGGTTGATTGCACCCATCATACTCCACCATGTGGGGATAATATCTAACTGTACACTTTCTGAGAAAGACAGAGAGAGTTCCTGGACAGGTTTTAGTCTTTCTCAGAGCACATTCACCCACATCATTTCTCATTGTTAAATGGTTTTACTATGATTTAACAGACATAATGCTGATCACTACTGTGTAGAACTGTGAATAACGTGACCCTATTGTTTTAAAAATGTTAACTGGCCATAAAAAGGTATTTATTAAATATCTGTTAATTGAAGACAGCGATTGAAATTATAAATAGAAATGCACATTCAGCCTTATGATATTTAGCTCTTATCTCTGAAGTAGGACAGCCGCAGAAAAAGAAAGCCACGTTTGCAACATGTAGTTTGTGGTTTGTGTATTTTGCTCAGGAAAGCAACGTTCTTTTGATAGTTGACTGATAGCAAGAGACATCTAATACTCAGACTCAACATGCACTGCATGCTCATCCTATAAAATGTACAAGGTGGCAGAGACAAGTTCTACTTTTCAATCATTTACATTTTTCGCATGAAAAGTGTTCAGTTAAATTGAAATGCAATTAATGAGTTAGAATGACGAGCAAGTCATGAATATCTGGTATCTCAAGACCTTGTGATAAAGGTATATGAGTGAGTAGACTATGGGGTTAGCTGGCCTTTACCTTACGTGTGCAGCCAAGCTGAGCCGGTTAGAGTTGCAGCACTCTTTCATTATTTAATTGAAAAAGGGTTTCCACTCTTTGCATGGCTTCAACATTCCATTGCATTTAAAACACTTGGTGCCTGATATAGTGTAAAGCTTGAAGGTCGATGAACTTTCTGCTTTTGAATCTTAATTTTTGCAAGAACGAATATGATTTTTGGAAGTTTAATGAGACTAATGAGCCTTTTGGATCCAAAAAGATCTAGTATTACTTGTGAGTTGTGAAGGTGACTAATCTTGAAAGGTTATAATGAAGAATATTTAACTTATTGATATATTAGAGTTCAAATAGATGAAGTCATTTGATGTAGGTTGGTTATATGCTTAAAATTTTATGTTTATATCATTTTCATCACTTCATTTCATTTCATTTATATCTGAGGAATCTATGTTTACCATTTACTGTTCCGTGGAAAATGGTCAAACTCAAGTTTCGTGTAGTTTTATATGTTGACATATGTTGTGTTGGCCAACTGTGGGGTTCTTTCACACGCACCTGTCTAACGGGCTGTGCCAGGGGTGTCAAACTCAATTGCACCGGGGGTCAAAACTCAAGGCACACTTTAGATCGAAGGTCGAACAGGATAAACATTTATTGAACACACTAAAAGAAAATGTTTTCTGAACATGAATAGGAATCAAAACAGACAGGAAGATTATTCCACAATAAATAAACTTCAATTTTATATAACTTAAAATACATTGCTCTTTATCAAAATATCTCTTGTCAAAATTCTAAAAGATAGAACTATAAAAATGCTACAAAATACATGAAAAAATGTAAATAAAAATAATAAGTATAATAATAATAATAATAATTAAATAATAATATTAAAAATAATGCTTTTCCACAAAAGTAAAAATAACAAATCAAAACTTTTTGTTTTCTTTGCCTTAGGGCTATTTTAGGAAAATAAACTTAAACTTTAAATATTTCTTCTCTCCATAAAAATGTTCCTGTCAAAATCACACCAATTTAAAAGATGAGCATGGTCCAAAAAAACCTTATAACTGGGCCATTAATAACAATAATATTAGATCAATGTAAAATGATCTCGCGGGACAGATTTGTATCATGGGCCGGATATGACCCACAGATCTTGAGTTTGACACCTATGGGCTATGGAAAGAACGCCCTTGTTTTGTTTCTTCATATACCGTATTTTCCGGACCATAAGGCGCACCATATTATAAGGCGCAGTCTGAATTACGGTGTCTATTTCTGTATTTGACCCACGTATAAGGCGCACTGTACTATAAGGCGCAGTCTCAATTAGAGACTCTATTTCTGTACGGTACTTATTCTGTACGGCACCATATTATAAGGCACTTGCTAAAACATACGATCTACAAGAAAAGTAAAGGATGCAAAACGGTGATTTATAATTGAAGTTTATTCTACTACTTGACAAAACACACATTATTTTAATCGCTCCCACGCCGCCCGCAACTTTACTTCAAACGCCCTGTTTACGCCAATGTCCAGCGGTTGGAGTTCTTTAGTTAATCCTCCCGGAATGACTGCAAGCTCCGAATTAATTTTCGGTCGCACAACAATACTTTTATAGATTTTGGAACTCAGTACACGTATAAGGCACATCGGATTATAAGGCGAACGTCCGATTTCTGGGGAAAATTTTAGGCTTTTAGGTGCGCCGGAAAATACGGTACCCAATAAACGAGTTGTAAATTATAATAAATCAAAACATTGATGATCAACATTCGCGTGGTTGCCTTTTTTTACCCTAAACATCAGGGATAGCAGCATTGGGACAGTCAATGTGTTTCCTGACTGTCAGTTTTTGGTTTTCCATAGTTGTTTGGTCAGCTTGGGGCTTAAAACTTAACAATTTTGGGGCACCAGCATTGGGACAGAATCTTTGGGTGGTTGATTGGGCTTTTCAACCTAACAGATCTTGCTTAGCTATTTTTATGGTATGACAAGTGAGTTACATAGAAGAACAATGATCCAGCAAAGTATTATCATACTACAATTGTACAACAGCATTGAACAACAAATTAAGATTTGTGAGAACTTTTAAAACGAGGTGGTGTTCAGCGTGTTAGGAAACTTTCACAAGAAAGTTGAAACTCCACCAGTCAATTCAGACCGACTGTACAAATGGAGGAAATTCACTCCATTGTTTTCCTCCAAGAACAAGGCGTGACATAGTTTGTGAGGTCACAAGGGAAGCGAACACAGGGCAACTTCCAGCAATGGAATAAGTATTCAAATCCTTTACACAAGTAAAAGTACTATTTTTACAATGTACTTATTATTTTATGTAAACATCCTATATGAAGAAAATCCTACTTAAGTATACAGTAAGTTCATAAATATTAACAGAAAACTGTAGTTAAAGTATTTAAAAAAATAATAATTTTACATTCTAACCACTTGGCCTGGCTTTGCCCAGACTTGTGATGATGTTTCCTGCAAATTGTGTAAATTTTAATTTATGTGTAATCGGTTGCGAGTGAGCTTAGCGATGAGTTGGTGCCCTGTCCTCGGTGTATCTGCCCAGCGCCCGAAACGTTCTCCCCTAGATGGGCATGGGGAACTCCCCCGCAATCCTAGTTGGTGGATTTAAAATGATATAAATCTCTGCAGGGTCCCGAAAAAGATGAATCATGGAAACTACCCAGATTGGGATTTGTACCAGAATCCCCAGTGCTGAGAGGCGAACGTGCTAACCACTAAGCCACCGCGCTGCCCTGAACATTTTTTGTTTCCTTATATTTAAATCAGCAACATGTGGCACTGAAATTGTCATCAAACTCCCTGAATCCATCCTATGCCTGGTGCCTCTCAGGTTTTTCCCAGTCCAGAACCAGAGCATTCAGTGAAATAATCAGTACCACACAACATGGCTGCTTTTATTTTTAAGAATGCACTGACCTGCGATGATTAAGTGATGTAACATGAGCATAAAAGGACTGCATGAGGAGAATGTCTCAGAAGAAAAAAAATTGCTTTTGAACAAGTGGAATGGCTGGAATATGGAATATTTCTTGCTTTAAAATAAATACCAAAAAAATTCACAAATAATTTAGAAAATGTCACTAGCTATTTTTATGATGGTTAGAAGGTTTTCCAAAGCCATCTGTATTAGCTATACCTTGATATTTTGGAAATATTTTGACGGGGTGGGTAGAGAAAACCCAAAGTAACTGATCGGCAAATGACATCTTAACAGATTTGTGGCATTAAGCTAATTAAAGTCCAAACACAATATTAAAGTATGTGACTTTTTGGCCAGGCAGTGTTCAGTTACATCAGACAATAAGTTAGATTGTTTGCGACTGATGCAACTTTACATGACTTTACATTACATTTAGTCATAGTTATTCATTCATTCATTCATTATCTCCCCCTTTATCCTCTATTAGGGTCGCGGTGGGGTTCCCCATGCCCATCCAGGGGAGAACATCTCGGGCGCTGGGCAGATAGACCCAGGACAGGACGCCAATCCATCGCTGGGCACACACTCACTCACACAGTTGGGGAACCGGGAATCCCCAGCGCCGAGAGGCGAACGTGCTAACCACTAAGCCACCGTGCCGTCTAGTCATAGTTAGCAGACGCATTTATCCAAAGGGAATAACACAAGTCAGTAGTTAAGGAAAAAACAGCTACACAGTAGAATTATCAAATTATTAATTAATTCATCCATTATCTCCCACTTTATCCTCTATTAGGGTCGTTGTGAGGTTCCCCATGCCCATCCAGGGGAGAAAGTCTCGGGCACTGGGCAGATACACCCAGGACAGGGTGCCAATCTATCGCTGGGCACTCACTCACTCACACAGACACACACAAACATACTCTATATGGGGCAATTTGGAGAATTCAATCGACCTTGATCCATGTTTTTGGAAGAAACCGGAGAACCCAGAGGAAACCCAAGTGGACACGGGGAGAACATGGAAACTTTACCCAGATTGGGATTCAAACCGGCAATCCCTAGCACTGAGAGGAGAACATGCTAACCACTAAGCCACCGTGCTGCCATCAATTAATTAATTAAGTAATTACTTTTTTTAATATCAGGTGTTTGTAGTAGAGATGAGTTGTTTCTTGAAGATGCTAAGCGAATGCCTTACGGACAGATTTGGGAAGATGGTTCCACTATTCCGTAGTGCTGAACAATACAGAGTAAGAATGAGCACCATGGTGACGTTGAATCACCAGGTGACATTCATCACTAGAGTGAAGTGAAAGGGTTAGAGTGTATTTTGGAAATATAGAGTGAAGGTAAGAGGGGGCAGATCCAGAGATTGTCCTGTAGATCAGAGTCAGTGTCTTTTACTGAATGCAGCAGCGACAGAGAGCCAATGAAGAGAGAGAGAGAGGAGTAATGGAGTGAGTAAGTAAGTAATTTATTTATATAGCGCTTTTTACAACAGTACATTGTCACAGAGCAGCTTTACAGAATGAAAAGCCTTTAAACCCCCAAAGAGCAAGCCGAAGCGACAGTGGCAAGAAAAAACTCCCTTTTATGTTGTTATTTAAGGAAGAAACCTTGTGAGGACCAAGACTCAATGGGGGACTCGTCCTCCTTGAGCGGCCAGGCAGCAACAACAATGTAGGACAGCTATGTACAGATATTAAACAAATGGAAAAACTAACAACTGGAAAACTACATGTGAGTCCATTAGGGGGCGTCCTGCAGGACCGCCGTGTCAGGTTCCATACAGTATTCGTCAGCAGAGCCATGGATGAAGATCTCCAGGAAGCCGGGGGACACCTCAAAAGAAACAGACAAGGAAGGCAGTTAAAGCTAATAATAAAGCACAGCATTTAATTAATAAGTAATTGATTGACACAGTGCATCATGTGACTCCGGCATCACTGACTAGAGCAGCATAACTAAAAGAGGCAGTTACTGCAGACTCTACATAGTTGAGATGGCCCCCCGGAACAGCATCATTTCAGCGCCACACCCCCCCATTAATGATGAGGTGGGTGAAGAGGTGGAACGCCAGCATACACTGATCAGATTACCCCCCAACACAGCCAAGTCTGAGATCTACATCTTTATCTACAGGGGATTAGTTAAACGCAAGATTAAATAAATGTGTTTTTAATTTATTTTTAAAGATTAATAGTGATTCAGAATCACAAACAGTAACTGGAAGGCTATTCCAAAGTTGAGGAGCCTTGTGGGAGAATGCTCTTCCACCAGCAGTAACTTTATTTATTCTAGAAGCTAAGAGTAAACCAGCACCTTGAGATCGGAGCTCACGTGTTGGCTTGTATGATTGAATCAGCTCACTCACTCACTGTGGAGCCTGATTATGTAGAATTTTATATGTTATTAATAAAATTTTGTACTCGATACGAAACTTAACTGGTAGCCAGTGCAGGTTTGATAACACAGGACTGATATGATCAAACTTTCTGGTTTTAGTTAAAACTCTAGCTGCAGCATTCTGCACAAGTTGTAATTTATGTAATGATTTATTAGAACATCCTGTCAGAAGTGAATTACAATAATCTAACCTTGAGGTCATAAAAGCATGAATTAGTTTTTCTGCATCTTGGAGGGAGAGGAGAGTGACATGAGTTCACCTTTGCTGGTTTAACACAAGTTGGGCTGCAGAGTTCTGAATCAGTTTTAGAGAATTGATTGATTGATTTTCTTTAATTTCTTTTCCAGATACTGTATAGTCTTTACTTTTCTGACGACAGCTGCTCTTTTCTTTATTTCAGCGACTGACCTGCTGTTAGCTTGGAATCCAGTATGTTTGGGTCTGGTCGAGGGTGTGATTGGAAAAATACAGCTCCATGCTGGTAAGTAAATTTATTCTCCTAAGGAACTGAAAGGGATCATAATTCACCTTATTGCTGTTTGGGAAGTGAAACGGAGAGCTGGCTGCATTCAAAATGTTTAAACGAACGAGATAAAAAGAAACAAGATTATGTTTAAATCAGAAATGAATGTAGAATGAAGATAATGTAATGCACTGTGCAAACAACAGCAACACTGTAGTGGTAACATAAAATAAAAGACTTAATTTAGTAATAAGAGAAAGGCACTTTACCTACGGTTTACCTGATTTACATACTGTAGCCCATTTTCATTTCTGTATTTAGTACTCCTATTGAAACTACATACACTGTATAAACAAAAGTATTTAGACACACCTCGCTCATTTTGAACAACTGCATGTCTCTAACTTTGCAGGAATGGTTTATGAAAGGCCCTTTGCTGGGTACATATTGTGTATTAGAACTTTGCTGTTCTGAACAGAGCCCTGACCTCAACACCTGTAAACACACTTAAGATGAAAAAGAATGGCGACTGAGCCAAGGCAACCTCAAACTCATCATTGAGCCATTTGATTTTACAAATAGTGTTCTAGGTTAGTGGTTCTCAATCTGTAGTATGCGTGCAACTGGTGGGAGGCAAAATAGCACGAGGTGGTATGCCAGATTATTTTGCCATTGTATTTTATAAATTGCGGACTGTAATATGGCCTTTAGATGGCATTGTTAGTGAAACCAGAAACATGTTACTCAGCGATCAACATTCATTTTGAAAACCGGAATTGGAAGACCATTTAATTTGCAATTTTGCTTTCAATAAACGCATTTATGAATTAAACCTTTTTTTTAATTATAGTTATAGTTATATATATAGTTTTATTCACAATATTGCAATCCTCTCGTACCTTATTTCTTTATTATAAACTCAGACCTAATTGATGTTTGCCATATGTCGTCCATGGCGAAAAACATATGTGATACTTGAGTTAAAACAGTTTGATAATGGGTGGGAGTTGGTGTAAAAAGTTTGCGAACCACTGTTCTATGATTAAACTTATTCCTAAATCATGTGGAGGGCTTTTTTAGAATTGTGGCACAGTGGTTAATGTTTTCAGCTCATAAAAAGAAAGGTCCCATGTTTGATTTCCAGTTGGGGTGAACAAAGGTCCTTTCTATGTGGTGTCATGTTCTCCCTGTACTTGAAGTTTACTCCGTATATTACAGATACTCCTCCCATGTTCCAAAGGTGAATTGAAGATAGTAATCACCACTCTAACTTACTTAATGTTAGTTATCAAATGAGACCAACTGAAAATGGGATGTTGGTGTAGGATGTAGGTGTATGTGACTATAGCACAGAAGCACTGGAAGAGGAAGGGCAGAGCCATCACGATGGACTTCGATTGGAAGTTATCTGATGCAGCTCCACCTGATGAACATGTGCAGCCTTGAAAAGCTGTGACGAGGAGAGAGGTCCATGTGACAACAGGAGCGCGACTTTGGGTGAAATTCTCCATGAGGGTGCACGCCAACCCATTTTTTCGGCTTTCCCAGTCAGTGAAGCAGAGTGGGCGCGGCAAGCACCCCCACCAGAGAACTTACTTGCAGGGGTCATCCTCGGCCTGGTGTGTCCTCATCATTTCTGGGTTTCAGCACCGATGTAACGGGGGTGGGGAGGGGGAGTTTGAAACGAATAAGGATGAATGAGGATTTCAGACAGTTTTTTTTAAATATACATTTTAAACATACAGCCATTGGCTGCTGGTATCACCAAAAGTCCCGCTCCTGTTGTCCCATGGATCTCTCTCCCCATGACATGCAATGTCACAGCTTGTGAAGGCTGCACACTTTCATCCTACAGAGCCACATTAAAGCCTCATTTATACTCCCTCTGCGTACGGAAATGTGTGCGTGCGCTTCATGCGATATAACAGTTACTGCCCACATACTTCCTCGCGTCAGCTCCGTTGATATGGTTGTTTTACACTACATCCATTAGAGGGCAGTTTAGAGTAAAAATCAAACATGCCGACGGCGGAGGAACTTTTTTGTAACAGTTTTGTAACAACTGTTTGTCCCTGTGCCCCGGCGAAGGAACATCATATAAATGATTAAAATTGCGCACCAACTCGCACAACCGGTCTTCAAAAAGTTCCGCCATGTTTTTCTTCTCCTTCGTGTACATATGGAAGTGGTTGCATCATGCACTGCCCCCACGGTTTCCAGTGGTATTGCTCCGTCCTGTCCGCATCCGCAAGCTTTCAGAAAACGTGCAAATTACGTACGAAATGAACGCAGAGTACGGACAAAAGGCTCCGTCCGTATCCGTTTCCGTATTTAACGTTGAGCATAAATGAGCCTTAAGTGTGTTAATTATCGCTAATTAAAGTCCAATATCTCTAATTGAAGTCCGCCTTCTTCCCAAGCTCATCTGTGCTCCTTCCACAATGTGATGAGTACATGTCCCAATATTTTATTCCAAAAGTGATTTTGCTTCTGCATTGTATGGAATACTAAATAATGTCCATATATATATATATATATATATATATATATATATATATATATATATACTGTATATATATATATATTGTATGGAATACTAAATAATGTCCATATATATATATATATATATATGTGTGTGTGTGTGTGCATGTATGTATATACATATGTGTTTATGTATGTATGTGTGTGTGTGTGTGTGTGTGTGTGTGTGTGTGTATATATATATATATATATATATATATATATATATATATATATATATATATATATATATATATATATATGTGTATGTGTGTGTATGTATGTGTGTGTATATATGTGTATGTATGTATGTGTGTGTGTATATATATATATATATATATATATATATATATATATATATATATATATATATATATACTGCCATATGTCTTCATCTATAAATGGAGAGATAAACCACTTCAAAAAAACAATCAGCACAAGGCATTGAGATTTCAAACCCTATAAAGGAGTTCAGACAGTATGTTTACTCAAGCCCGACTGGGTGTCTGATGCGTTTCTCTTTCACTACACCGGTGTAGTGATCTGTCTTCAAAATTCTTGTATTATCCATATCTCATTAATCTGTCGGTGTAGCCCTCCGTCACAGTAAAAGCATTTCTCCCAGGAGTGACTCATCCGAGCCGGGCAGCGCTCCCTCACTGTAACTGGGGAAATGTGCCGTCACTGGGTGTGGAATGTGTGGATCTCAATAGCATGACGCACCCCTTTCCCTTTTCCAGACTTTCCTCTAGGCCTGATTCTGATCCGCCAGAAAGCGTTAGTGGGCTTGCTGCCAGACGAGCACAAGGTATACAAGATCACCAAGATCACAGTCATTCCACTTTCAGAAGATGAACCACAGGATCTGGAATTGGAGGTATGAAGCAGTTCAGCTGTTCGAAATCGAATAAAGCTATGCTGATATGATGCAAAGCAACTGATGTGTTAACTCACCAGGTTTGTCTTTGTTTCTCACCCTGTTCATGTAGATAGAAATCCACTTTACTATGCCTTGAAAGTATATAGGATTCCTCGTTCAGTTCCTATTTATAGTGTACCCTTGATCTGTATTACACACAGACTAGAAGGCTGTGGAGTCTCTTAAGTGGAGTAGCATTTTCAGTCAATATCTGCCAGGTTATTTAGAGGATGAGAAGTGTGTTTGGCTCGAAGGTCGACCAGAAGAAGCCAGATCTTTCTAAGGTGTTGGTCTCAAGGGATTCTCTTGGATTGAAAAGGAAGGTTTGCTCATGTAAGTGAAACTGTCTCAGATTTGTAAGGAGTGATCATTCTGCCGGTATGCTGCCAGCTGTTCACTTTAAATCTTGGTTTATGTTTCCAAACATATCACAAATTAAGAATGAGGGGTTTGGTGTGGGTGTAGAGTTATGACTCTGATGCTTTGATACATGAGGGTATCTGTAACTGGATCCCGACCTTCATTGATAATTCATTCATTCATTAGCGTCCGCTTAATCTTCTACTAGGGTTGTGGGCGGGGTTTCCCATGTCAATTCACAGGAGAATCTTTCGGTAACTGGGCAGATACACCCAGGACAGGGCACCAAACTATTGCTGTGCTCACTCACTTACACAGCCACACACACACATACACACTATATGGGGCAATTTAGAGCATTCAGTTCATATTGAATCCATGTCTTCAGACTGTGGAAGGAAAGCGGAGAACCCGGAAGAAACCCACCCAGACGCTGGGAGAACATGGAATCTCCATCTAGATTGGAACCTGGATCCCCAGCACTGAGTGGCAACTGTGTTAACCACTAAGCCACTGATCCGCCCGTGTAGAAAAAATATGTGGGTTAACTCCATCCATCCATCCATTATCTTCCGCTTTATCCTCTATTAGGGTCGCGGTGGGGATCCCCATGCCCATCCAGGGGAGAACGTTTTGGGCGCTGGGCAGATAGACCCAGGATGCCAATCTATCGCTGGGCACACACTCACTCACACAGACACACTCTATATGGGGCAATTTGGAGAACTCAATTGACTTGATCCATGTTTTTGGACTGTGGGAGGAAACCGGAGAACCCGGAGGAAACCCACGCGGACACGGGGAGAACATGGAAACTCCACCCAGATGGGGATTCGAACCAGGAATCCCAGCGCTGAGAGGAGAACGTGCTAACCACTAAGCCACCGTGCTGCCTGTGGGTTAACTCATTTCATTTAATAAGCAGCAGGCCAGTTGATCAAACGTTTAAATGCTTAATCATGGGAAATCACTGTGCTAGTATTTGAAACTAACCTCATACTGGATCTCCCTGATACAGATTCAAAATATAAGGTGGTTTAAATGGAACCATGTATAACTATGTAAAGAACTACAGAACTTAAAAACTAATGGCCTCATTCCCCTGTTCAATAAATTGATATTCACTATATTAGTGTGTGGGTGGTCTAGTGGTTAGCATGTTCGCCTCTCAGCACTGGGGATCCAGGTTCGACTCCCATTCTGGGTGGAGTTTCCATGTCCTCCCGTCTCCACGTGGGTTTTCTCCGGTTTTCTTTCACAGTCCAAAACCATGGATTGAAGATGAATTGGCTGTTCTGAATATTCTGTTCTAAATATAAATACATTATATAGTGAAATTGGGCGGCACGGTGGCTTAGCACGTTTGCCTCTCAGCGCTAGGGATTCCCAGTTCGAATCCCCATCTGGGTGGAGTTTCCATGTTCTCCCCGTGTCTGCGTGGGTTTCCTCCGGGTTCTCTGGTTTCCTCCCACAGTCCAAAAACATGGATCAAGTCAATTGAATTCTCAAAATTGCCCCATATAGAGTGTGTGAGTGAGTGTGTGCCCAGTGATGAATTGGCGCCCTATCCTGGGTGTATCTGCCCAGCGCCCGAGACGTTCTTCCCTGGATGGGCATGGGGAACCCCACTGCGACCCTAATAGAGGATAAAGCGGGAGATAATGAATGAATGAATATATAGTGAAATTATGTGGATCAAATCATTTAATTCAAAATGCAATGGTCCAGTGGTTTGAAAGTTCAAATGTTTAATCTTGTATTTGGCAATCACTGTGCTACTTTTTCAAATAATCTCAGCATGGATCTCCCTTTTGCAGATTCAAAATTTCAAGTGGTTTAAATGGAACTATGCAAAGAACTACAGGTAGCATTCTCACTGTGAAATCGTTTTTAATTGTTTCTTTTCCCCCAAGAGGCAGAAAACGGCTCAATAAAACAATACGAACATCTGTTTCCTAGCAGTCTGACCCCCCACCACCACCACCACGACTAAATTTCCAGACTGTATCACTTTTAACTGTTACTGTCAGGAAATCGTCATTGATGCTGTTCAGATCAACAAAATTACAATAAACAACAAAACAGCACAGATAACCTCTCAAATAACTCATTTTATTTAGAGGTTATTTAGAGGATGAGAAGTGTGTGTGGCTCGAAGGTCGACCAGAAGAAGCCAGATCTTTGTAAGGTGTCTTATTAAAAAATAACAAATTTTAGCAATTTAAATAAATTTATGATGTCCTAAATCCATCGTTCGATGAATTGATGGCTTAGTGGTTGGCATGTCTGCCTCTCAGCAGTGGGGATTCAGGAGTTTTCCTTGTGTCTGCATGGGTTTTTCCGCTGATTTCCACCCACAGTACAAAAACATGGATAACTGAAGAACTTCGTATAACTGAAGAATTACAGGTAGTGTTTCCCCAAGAGGCAGAAAATAGCTCAGTACAAAAATACTGTTTCCTAAATAAAAAATCTGTTTCCTAATACGGTGGCTTAGTGGTTAGCACGTTTGCCTCTCAGCACTAGGGATTCCCGGTTCGTATCCCAATCTGGGTGGAGTTTCCATGTTCTCCCCGTATCCGCGTGGGTTTCCTCCGGGTTCTCGGGTTTCCTCCCACAGTCCAAAAACATGGATCAAATCAATTGAATTCTCCAAATTGCCCCATATAGAGTGTGTTTGTGTGAGCAAGTGTGTGCCCAGTAATAGATTGGCGCCCTGTACTGGGTGTATTTGCCCAGCACAATGTTTACCGAAACATTCTCCCCTGGATGGGCATTGGGAACTCCCCCCACAACCCTAGTAGAGGATTAAGTGGAAGAAAATGGATGGATGGATGTTTCCTAATAAATGTTTTAGCAGCCCCCCACTAAATTTCCAGATTGTATTACTTTTAACTGTTTCTGTCAGGAAATAGTCATTAATGCTGTTCAGATCAACACAATTACACAAAACAGCTTAGATAACCTCTTAAAGAACCCAGCAAAATAAACAAACCTATGATGTCCTAATTACATTGTTTAATAAATTAATGTTGTAGTGGTTTCTTCCCACTGTCCAAAAACATGGATTGAAGTTGAATTGGCTGCTCTAAATTGCCTCTATCTAAATTGCCCCTCTATAGTGTGTTTCTGTGTGAGTGATTGATTGGCACCCTATCCTACTTGGTGTATCCGCCCACTGACCAAAACATTCTCCCCTGGATGGGCATTGACCCCAACCCCATCCTGTGGCTTAGTGGTTAACACGCTCGCATCTCAGCACTAGGAATTCCTGGTTCGAATCCCCATCTGGGTGGAGTTTCCATGTTCTCCCCGTATCCGCGTGGGTTTCCTCCGGATCTCCGGTTTCCTCCCACAGTCCAAAAACATGGTTGAATGTCAACTGAATTCTCCAAATTGCCCCCTATAGAGTGTGTTTGTGTGAGCAAGTGTGTGCCCAGCGATAGATTGGCGCCCTGTCCTGGTTGTATCTGCCCAGCGCCCGAAACCTTCTCCCCTGGATGGGCATGGGGAACCCCACTGTGACCCTAATATAGGATAAAGCGGAAGATGGATAATGGCTAGCTGAAATTTGGGTGATGAGGGTATATATTACATAACAGGAGTGTATTATTTACAGTTTGATGTTCCGTAAATCTAACATTTTCCGTGCTAGCATCTGGATAATCCTGTGTGCCATAATTAAGTGTGCATACTTAAGTAATATCCGATAATTTTACTTTTGAACAACCGAGTCAGTAAGCTTATATTTACTTCAGTGACATTTGAGACAGTATGGCCATTTTTCTGATCTCCATCCGAGTGTGATTATTACACACCCCCTGACTTAGCTGGACTTCACAGTTTTTAGTTGTGAACATTTGCATCAACACTAAGCAACACGTCAATTCCATTTACCATGGCAACAAGACAAAATGAAGGTAGAATACAAAACTGTTATATTTGTTTGCTCATCTATCTTTTTGTTAATAAGGTGTTATGACAAAAAATAACCCGTAAAACAGCATGCTCCTTACTTTTTATCCTGCTCTGATGGGAGATGCTGGGATAAGCTGGTTTTTGCAGTGACAGTCCAAAATAAATCTGCAGCTGTGCTTGCAGAGAATGCATACATACTCTTTTATAGCTTGTAAAGGCGATGTATTTTTGGAAAAATTATAGCAAACTACTTATTTCACTTTACATAGAAATCAGCATCATCGTCCTGGTTCAAGGGCGTGAGTATGTTCTTGATAAAAATCAGCGAAACATGCATTAAACTTGATAATGCTGCCTGTTATTTCTTAATTAGGCAGCTAAACTTCCGAAGGTCTGTATTAGGCTTCTGTCCTGCTGTAATTAATACAAATTACAAACCAGACTTAAGGATATGTCACTCTTCTGGTACGCATTTATACCACAGAATGATTACTTTGGGTCTGACAGTTATCCCGCTAAATAGCTGCTTGTTAGGAAACCTCGATTTATATTGAGGGAGCGGTATCTCAGTGGTTGGGGCATTGGACTATCAATCTGAAGGTTGGGGGTTCAAATCCCAGGTCCTCTGAAGTTACCAATGTGGGTCCTTGAGCAAGACCCTTAACCCTCATTGCTCCAGGGATGTTGTGATTAACCCTGTGTTCACCTTGTAAGTCACTTTGGATAAAAGCATCTGCTAAATAAAAGCATCTGCTTTACCAAATGTAATGTATATTAGATGTTAGACCAGAGTATAAATTGTATGTTCAAATTGTATGGCCAAAAGTTTACATGCACAAGTATTCATTGTATAATCCATAACTCCAAAGTTAATACATTTGTTTGTACAAGTTCTCTTAAAACTAATGTTAGTAATTTATAGTCTGTTACATACAGACACCGGATCACCACACGATCTGTACATGGCTGTCCTATACTGGTGATTCTGCGCAGCTGCTCTAGAAGGATGACTCTCCCATTGAGTCTTGGTCTTCCCAAGCTTTCTTCCTTAACATAACAATATAACTGAGTTTTTTTCTTGCCACTTTTGCTTTAGTTTGCTCTTTGGGAGTTTCAGGTATTCAGGCATTTAAACTCTAAAGCTGCTTTATAATGGTGTTTTTTTTTTTTGTATGAAGTGCTATATAAATAAATTGACCGTTTTTTGGGCCAATAATCTTCAGAGATTATCAAAAATAAATGTTTTCTAAAAAGATGATTAAAAACTTCAACTTGTGTTTAGGACAAATGGCTGATAAACTTAATTTGTCAAAGAATATTCAGATGGTTACTAACGAAAATTGCATAAACACCCTCTGCAATGGCATGAGGTTCATCAGTGCCCCCTGTATGGGTAATGTGTGTGTATAGGTGGCGAAGGTGCCGATGATGCAGAGGCTTTCATTAGTATTTTAAAGCTCTACCATTTTACTGTGTCGTTTAAGACAGGACAATGTCAGGCCCCATTGCGCAAGAGTTACAACAGTGTGACTATATAGACACAGAGTGTGTGATTGACTGGTCTGCCTGCAGTGCAGATCTGTCTCCTATTGAAAATATATGACCCATTATGAATAGAAGAAATGAGCAATAATGACAACAAACTGTTAAGCAGCTCAAGTCTTTTAAACAACAAGAATAGACAAAAGATTTATTTGTAAAATTACAACAATTAGTATCTTCAAAGGCTGAACACTTTTATAATAATAATAATAATAATAATACATCCATTATCTCCCGCTTTATCCTCTACTAGGGTGGCAGTGGGGTTCTCCATACCCATCCAAGGGAGAAAGTTTCGGGCGCTGGGCAGATGCACCCAGGACAGGGTGCCAATCTATCGCTGGGCACACACTCACTCACTCGCTCACAAAAACACACTCTATATGGGGCAATTCCATTGACCTTGATCCATGTTTTTGGACGGTGGGAGGAATCCGGAGAACCCGGAGGAAACCCACGCAGACATGGGGAGAACATGGAAACTCCACCCAGATTGGGATTCGAACTGGTAATCCCTAGCGCTGAGAGGCGAACATGTTAACCACTAAGCCATCGTGCTGCCCATAATAATAATAATAATAATATAATACATTTTATTTATAAGCGCCTTTCACAACACTCAAGGTCACTTTACAAAATAACAATAAATAAAACAAAACATACTAAAGGACAAATACAACAGTGAGACAGTGGTGATCATGAGGTATAGGCTATTTTGAAAAGGTGAGTTTTAAGTCTAGATTTAAAAAGAGGAAGAGAATCGCTGTTACGGATGTCAGGTGGGAGGGTTAGGGTTAGCTCTGAAAGCTCTGTTCCCCATAGTACTCAGACGAGCAGGAGGCTCAGAGAGATGAGTGGAAGAGGAGGATCCGAGCGAACGGGAGGAAGATGTGATATTAAGAAGATTTGACAGATATGAGAGGGCAAGATTATGGATGACCTTGAATGTGTAGAGAAGGATTTTAAAATGTATTCTATATTTATTAGGAAGTCAGTGAAGAAGGTCAGGCGTGACAGCTGATGGGATGAAGGAGTTTTGGAAATGATACAATGATATTTTAAAACTATAATTAAAAGTGAAGGTGGTTAACATGCCTCGGTCATAACGTTTGATGTTTGATGCATTGTCCTGCTTCTGAATCAGAATCACAGTCAGAGTACTTTATTAATCCCTGGGGGGAAATTGCATTCCCTGGAAATTGCATTCATGCAAACTGATTTTCAGCTTTCTGTCTGGTATTTACAGTTATCTGACGAAAAATCTGGTCTCACGTTTTTTTTTGATAAATCTTTCTTTTTTTATAATGTCATCTGTCTTCTGATCTTCTGCATCAGTCATTTTCCCTGCAAAACTGAACTGAAGACGCATCTTTTTTAACAAATACCTGTTGTTGTAAAAAAAATAATAATAAAAAAAAGGGAGGGGGGTGTAAAATCTGCTAAATCACTAAATGTAAATGTAAAACTGCACCACAGCATGATGCTTGTTTCTCTAAGCTGTTGGTGTGATGTTTAAGTTAATCCAAAGCATGCAATTACATCATATAATTCAAATGAATAATAATTAAATCTGAATAGGTAACATATAGCAAAATATATATATAATTTTTTTTTTTTTTAAAAACACCCCTATATCGTGTTAAATTACTTTATCCCAATTTATTCATAGAAAACAAAACAAATAAATTACCACTAATTAGTTAAGCAATTGTTTAATCGGATAACGGGAAGTGGGTGAAATAGCATTTGCAAACTTTTTTCCAGCCAAACAGATGAAGCTAATAGAGGGGTGGTAATAATAATTAAAACCTTAAAAATAATAGTAGGAATAAAATACATAGCTTACTCTTCTTAACAGATGAAATGATAAAATGTGGAGATGTGGAAAAATCTAGTTGTGCAAGTTTAAAACCAGGATGTTTGTAAACTTTTGAGCTCTGTGGTAAACATAGAGGTGTAAACATTTTGATCGATAAAGCTGTGTGTTGTGGTAGGTGGAACAGTAGGTGGAACAGTATTACCGAGTCTGATGTTGACTGATGTCTGATGATTCACTTCTTTCGGAATGATGTTTTCAGCTTTGTAAGAAACACCACTTTGGGATTAACAAGCCGGAGAAAATCGCTCAGTCTCCAGATGAGTCCAAGTTCCTGCTGAAGACCTTCAGTCAAATCAAGTCCAACGTTGCAGTTCCAATCAAGAAAAAGGTTACTGACTGATTTGAACACTTTTTTCATTAGTCATTTTATAAGTATAAATAGAACATGGCTTTACTTCTGTATCAGTATTTAAATCTGGAAACTTACATTATCTTCTTTCCTTTTCGTACATTTACCTGCAAGGTGAAGGAGAATAAGGAAAAGGAGCGTCTGGAGAAGAGGCTGCTTGATGAGCTCTACAAGATATTTATGGATTCTGATTCCTTTTACTTTAGCCCCACGTATGATCTGACTAACACGGTCCAGCGACAGGGAGCTTCAGACAAGTCTGAGCTGTCTCTGTGGAAACGGGTGAGAAACTTGGCTGTTCTTGTGGGCGACACGGTGGCGCAGTAATTAGCATTTCTGCCTTACAGCAAGAAGGTCTCTAATGCAAACAAGGGTCCCCCTGGGTGTAAAGCGTGTATGTTTTCTCTGTGTCACCACCTTTCTCTGTGGGACGGTCACTCTGACATTTGTGGGTTCAAATTCCAGGTCCACTAAAGTTACTAATGTGGGTCCTTGAGCAAGGCGTGTAACCCTGATTGCTCCACTAGTACTGTAGCATGACTGATCCGGTATTCGGACCCTATCTAATTTGAGATATTTTGTAAATGAAAATGACCAAATATAAATGTGAAGACTTTCTGATGGGTAAACTGATGGGTAACATCTGTTGCTGTCCAAATGTTAAGCTATTAGATAAACATACAAAAATATGGATTTACTTTGGAGTCCAGATGTTTAATTTTGAAAACATAATGCTATCTATCCAGAAGGATGTTTACACCAGGTGTTGTACAAAAGCTACATGAGATGATGGGGCAAATTTATAATAATAATAATAATAATTATTATTATTATTATTACTTGCAGATTGTGGGTTTATGCAACTTTTTTACTCTGTAGGTTTCTCATTACTTAAATTCTAATTCTCTTTACAACTTATCGCATATATATACATTTTCATAGTTATAATGCAGCATTGTATCAATGCAGATAGTCGCAAAGTACATGCACAGGTTATAGGTTGTTACACAGAAGCCATGCTGCATTTATTTGCAATATACTGTGAGAAAATAAAACTGTTGTTGGGCGTTATTAATTGCTGTTAGGCTACATTTACCGTATTTTCCGGACCATAGGGCGCACCATATTATAAGGCGAAGTCTGAATTACGGGGTCTATTTCTGTATTTGTCCCACGTATAAGGCGCACCGTACTATAAGGCGCAGTCTCAATTACGGACTCTGTTTCTGTACGGTACTTATTCTGTACGGCACCGTATTATAAGGCACTTGCTAAAACATACGATCTACAAGAAAAGTAAAGGATGCAAATCAGTGATTTATAATTGAAGTTTATTCTACTACTTGACAAAACGCACATTATTTTAAATCACTCTTCTCCCACAAATCCATCAAAGTCCTCATCTTCTGTGTCTGAATTAAAAAGCTGCGCAATTGCACTATCGAGCACTCCGGGTTCCCCCTCATCGATGTCTGAGTCCGTCCCATTGCCAGGCGTCTGTTCGGCAAAGATGCCGGCTTTCGCGAAAGCTTGGACAACAGTTACAGCAGAAACCTCAGCCCCGGCATCCACAATCCATTCACAGACGGTGGCGTAACTCGCCCGCCGCCGCCTCCCGAGTTTTAGTAAACGTGTGTTCACCGTCTATCATCCATCGCTCCCACGTCGCCCGCAACTTTACTTTAAACGCCCTGTTTACGCCAATGTCCAGCGGTTGGAGTTCTTTAGTTAATCCTCCCGGAATGACGGCGAGCTCCGAATTAATTTTCTTCACTCTGCTTTTCACAATTTTTTGATGTGTGGAAAAAAAAACACCCGGTCGCACAACAATACTTTCATAGATTTTGGAACTCAGAACACGTATAAGGCGCACCGGATTATAAGGCGCACGTCCGATTTCTGGGAAAATTTTAGGCAGGAAAATACGGTACATAAAAGTAAGACGAAGCTAGAGTCTTATTTGATGTACAAACTGTACCTTTTAAAGGGTTTTCTGAAGTCTGAGTAGTGATACAAGATACACAGCCTTCGAATAATGAGACTACTGTAAATGTTAAATCTAATTCTGGGTCTGGTTCTTGAGCATCCACTGCAGAATCAGATATTTATTCTGTTAAATGGAGAGCCAGTTCCTTATAATATTAAGTCCAATATAGATGTTAAATTTTAGTTCTCTAGAAAAATTGTGTAGTAAATCAAGAGCTAGAAGTAGTGCGTTTGATGTATGGTGTTTTGTGAGGCAGTACGTTTTTTTAAACATATAAAGGTAACTATGTTTCTGTGAATGTTCATGAATTCTTATTAGTTACAAAGTTGCTGTAATTTTATTTTTCTCCAGGTGGATGACAGGTTCTTTTGGAACAAGCACATGATACAGGAGCTTATTGACCTACAGGTGCAGCATGTCTACACGTGAAATGTATTTACCCTATTCAGTGAATTTCATAGTAGAACAGGTGAAAAATCTACTTTTAAACATATTGCAGGTTCCTCAGGTGGACTTCTGGGTCATCCCTATTATCCAAGGCTTCGTGCAGGTGGAGGAACTGGTTGTGAACTACAATGAGACTTCGGATGAAGAGAAGAGCAGCCCTGAGACGCCGCTGCAGGAGAACACCTGCGTGGACGACATCCACCCGAGATTCACCGTGGCGCTGATTTCCAGGCGTAGCCGCCACCGTGCCGGTACAACCTGATGACAGTGAGGTTTGAAGTCTTTGAAGGCTGTAAAGTGATCACTGTAACCTGAGCTTTCTTGTCAAAGGCATGCGCTACAAGCGGAGAGGAGTGGACACCGAGGGACACGTGGCCAACTATGTGGAAACAGAGCAGCTGATCCACGTTCACAATCACACACTATCCTTTGTGCAGACAAGAGGCTCTGTCCCAGTGTTCTGGAGCCAAGCTGGGTATCGTTACAATCCTAGACCACGTTTGGAGAAAGGTAGAGTAAATCGCCTAATAGTTACAAATAACGTAACTGTGAATTGGTCCTCTAGTTTAATAAAGCACTAAGGCATGAGAGAGCGTGTGTTATGGTGAATAAGTCACGAGAAAGAGGTGTTAATCTGCATGACACAAGTTACTCATTTTTACCGTGTTTTATTTACAATAATACACAACCTTGAGTACCCTATTGCTTTTCTAATATGTTTACAAATACACTGTTTTAAAAAAAATGGTTTGATTCATAAATAATGGGTAATGTATATCATCACAGTTGGACAAAACCAATCTGCCAATCAGATTTAAGGACCGGAACTACCCGTTTTATAATAAAGCAATAAGGCATAAGAGGGTGTGCCTTATTGTAAATAAATCATTTATTAAATGATTTACTATAAATTTATACATTTAAATTTTATACATTTTTTAATAATTTTATAAATTTATTCACAATAATGCACATTACGTGTCTTATTGCTGTTATTAAACGTTTACAAACACATTCTAATTTTGCTACATAAATGTGTTTGCTTGGTCTTCCACATTGTATTCTAGTCTGGTTTTTAATTGTGAACACTGATTGCTGAGTAACAAGATTCCTCTTTCTTCAACAATCAAAAACTGCCATTTAGTGGCCAAATTACAGAACACAGTTTATTAAAAACAACCTGCATAGTGCTCATCGGGAATTGACTCGCTGTTTATATTAATCCTTATTTTATGATTTGATATAATGTATTGTTTATGACGCATGCGAATGTGAGGCAGTCAGAAGTGTGTTCTTGTCAATAATTCACAGCTGGACAAATGGCTTGGTCAATCAGATTTAAGGACGGGAACTACCTGTTTTCAAATTAAGGTTAAGGTTAATTTAAGAAATATTAGTATAATGGTAAATGAGGAAGTAAATTATACCCAGGACAGGGCGCCAATTTATCAGTGTCACTATCACTATCACACATTCTCACACACACACACACTATATAGGGGCAATTTAGAGCATTCTACTTTACCTAACTCCACCCAGATTGGGATTCAAACCTGGATCTCCAGCGCTCATAGGCGAACGTGCTAACCACTAAGCCATCGTGCCGCCCCTTGTTTTAATCTTGGGTTTCTGATAAAGAGTATGATGAATACATACTTCAATTTTATTGAATATGTTGATATTCAGAGTATTTTCACCATTTTAAAAGTCATTAATGTGCTTTTATCTTTATTTTGTAATTGTATTGCAGAAGAGAAAGAAACCATCCCATATTTTGCTTTGCATTTTGAAGAACAACTCAAGATTTACAAAAAACAGGTAAACGTTACACAAACAATGAGAGCAGTAAGGATAAGAACTGTGGGGGGAATAAGAATCATTACATTTGTAGTTTTTTAAGTAATGTTTTACGTTATTGTCATACGCTATGTGGACAGAAGCATTGTGACGCACACACTACACGTACAAGAGCTTTTATTAATTTTTTTTTTTATCTCATTCTAAGTTGGTGCTCTCTCCATTTGTGAGGTCAGACACTGATGTTAGACAAGGGGGCCTGGCTTGCAATCTCTCTTTTGGTTCATTAAAGAGGTGTGCGGGTTAGTCTACACTAAACTTTTTCAATCATGCCTTTTTGTATGGAAAATGGCCTTCCCCAAACTGTTCTAAAACCTTGGAAGAATCCAGAATGCATGTGCATAGGTTTTTACCCTCATGTTAATGGGACTAAATAAAACACCTGAATTCCAGTAACTTATTAATACAATTAAAAATGTTTATTTATAGATTAGTATTCATAAAATGGTACATTGTAGTTTATTATTTTATTTTGGAAACATGGTATAGCCTATAAATAGATAGATTTATCAATCGATCACTTTATTAATCATCATTAATTCATTTTGAATTACTTTACTGCCCTCCAACTTTTATAGGCTTAATTGTATTTTTTTCTATTTCTATTATTTTTGTTATTATCTGTAAAATTTGTATTATTGTATTAGTACTGTTTTTTGCTACTGGCTGCTAAATTTCCTTTGGGATAAATAAAAAGTATTCTGTCTGACTGACCAGCCAATGCACAGAAAGTAATCACTGACAAATAATAAGAGATAATAAACAATAAAGAGCAGTGTACAATATCTGTATCAGTTGTGATAACATCATATCTACATAAAATTATTATAGGAAGTTTATATTTTAGTGTAATTTCATTTATTAAATTTTTTTTTGTCATTTTCTAAATTACTTATCATTATTAGCATTATTGAGGTGCTGGAGACTCATATGTTAAAAGGCAATGTAACATCCTGGACAGGATGCCGGTCCATAACAGAACAAGCACATAAAGAATCAGAGCTTATTCGCCAAGTATCCTCACACATTCTTCCTTTGTAATTCTTCCTTGGTCCACTGAAGTTACCACAGTGGGTCCTTGAGCAAGACCCTTAACCCTCATTGCTCTGATGCTGTATCAACGCTCTGCTTGGATAAAGTGGCTGCTATATGAGCAAATGTAAATGGTTCTGAAAGCTGGCATTGCACAAAAAAGACAAACATTACAAAAACACTCATCTTAACCATCCATTTACACACAACTCACTCTCACAGACAAGCACACACCTGTAAACTTAAACACAGCTTAATATGTACAGTTAATGTGAAGTGAAGTGGAATTAAGTGCTGAGTACAGTCAACACATTGTAAAAAGACTGTCAACAAAACAAAGTAAAAAAGGTGAAGTATTAATTCTCCTGAATGTTGTGTGTATTTTTTCAATTGTTCACGCACACGATTTCCACTTGGGCCATGTTAAGTCTTTTCCACAAACACTTGATATAATAAAAAATAAATGAATGGCTTTTGAAAAAACATATTAAAAGAACCATTCAGTGTACAAAAGTGGAACATACATATTCACTGTTTAGTGTTTATAATGACTTCTGTTTCTGCAGGTCATCATTAATCTAGTGGATCAAAACGGACGAGAGAAAATAATTGGTGATGCATATCTTAAACAAGTGCTACTGTACAACAACCCTAGCTTAACCTATGTCTCATTTGACTTCCACGAACACTGGTAAGCAGACCGATTTCATCTTTTATGTTGAACGGCTGTAATGTTTAAGTCTGTGATGCATATCTGTTGGCATATTTCTAGGTGTTGTATTACAGGCAATCTGGTTTTCCATGATGAGGTTTATGTTTATTTTAGCCTTGTTATGATGTGTAAACGGACTGGTCTTACTGTTGCATTTTAATTAATAAGGGTTGCATTTTTATGAAAATGTATATATGTTATTAAACATGAAGAGTCTTGATTAGGAAATGTTGTGTTGCTTCACCCAGAGTAAGCAGATCTGTTTAGCAAAACAGAATAGATTCTGACGGTATTAATAATTAAATCACTGATATGGAAGCTTCATGATAACGTTTGGATATGTGTCTCTGGTCATGAAGTGAGGTTGATAAATAAGGATGATGAATCAGTAATAACATATCACCCTTTCAGAAATTCAAAAGATACATTACAAAATGAATGACAATTATTGGAGAATACAGAAAGAAAGACAGGAAAGTTCTAAGAAGATGTTGGGGCGAGTAGTCATCTGACATGTCTGCTAAAATGACAGAGTTCTTATGAATATACAATGCATATGCTGCCCGGCCACTCAAGGAAGATGAGTCCCCCACTGAGCCTTGGTCTGCACGGTGGCTTAGTGGTTAGCATGTTCTTCTCTCAGCGCTAGGGATTCCCGGTTTGAAACCCAATATGGGTGGAGTTTCCATGTTCTCCCCGTGTCCGCGTGGGTTTCCTATGGGTTATCCAGTTTCCTCCCAAAGTCCAAAAAACATGGATTAAGGTCAATTGAATTCTCCAAATTGCCCCATATAGAGTGTGTCTGTGTGAGTTAGCGTGCCCAGCGATCGATTGGCGCCCTGTCCTGGGTGTATGTGCCCAGCGCCCGAAACGTTCTCCCCTGGATAGGGACGGGGAACCCCCACCGACCCTAGAAAAAGCAGAAGATAATAGATGGATGGATATACTAGTTTCTATTTCTATTATATATACATATAATACTTTTTAAGTACTTCACTTACTACAGTAGATATATATTAAATGCATTTTCATATATTAAATGCATCGTTTGTTCCACTGGGACCAAAAAGTCATATCTTATCTTGTCTTGTGACCTGCAAGTAAGATATCAGTACATTTTAGAATTTCAGGCTTTGACACATTGACACATGTGAAAGTACAGTGAGAGTCCTGAGCTCAGACCCACTGCACAATGTTGTCATGAATAGAAATGTCTGTTGCGAGGCAGATGTCTTAGTCAATTAACAGTTTCTGAACTTGTTCTTTGACTGATGTATCTACACAAACGTATACATAAAAACCCAGTTTCCCAGAAGGATGGAGGCAGTATATGGGGAAGGGGGATTATGTTGTGGATCAATGCCTAAGTTCAAGTGCTAGTGTATTAGAGAGGGTTTTGATGAGTGAGATGAAACAATCTATTTAAACTGAGATATGGGATGTGTTTCCTGTTTCCTTAGTCGAGGGATGAAGTTTGAAAATGTGCAGACGCTCACCGATGCCATCTCTGACATCATCACAGACATGCGATGGG
Organism: Corydoras sp. C115; assembly: GCA_019802505.1. Taxonomy (NCBI): domain Eukaryota; kingdom Metazoa; phylum Chordata; class Actinopteri; order Siluriformes; family Callichthyidae; genus Corydoras; species Corydoras sp. C115. The sequence continues at coordinate 1,022,834 of JAFMOC010000044.1, forward strand.
GCTGGTATGTACTAATAAAACAATAACTTGACCATTTAGTGAATTAAATGTATTTAAGTTATTTAATTGATTTTGTGATGTATTTGTAAAGGCGCGGTGGCTTAGTGGTTAGCACGTTCGCCTCTCAGCGCTAGGGATTCCCGGTTCGAATCCCCATCTGGGTGGAGTTTCAATGTTCTCCCCGTGTCTGCGTGGGTTTCCTCCGGGTTCTCCGGTTTCCTCCCACAGTCCAAAAACATGGATCAAGTCAATTGAATTCTCAAAATTGCCCCATATAGAGTGAGTGTGTACCCAGCGATGGATTGGCACCCTGTCCTGGGTCTATCTGCCCAGCGCCCGAGACGTTCTCCCCTGGATGGGCATGGGGAACCCCACCACGACCCTAATAATAAATAAAGCGGGAGAGAATGAATGAATGAATGAATGTATTTGTAAATAAAGCATGAAGAAAACATGTTTTCTATAATGTTTATAACATGTTTATAGGGTGGACAAAGCTGGAGTTATTTGCACACAGGAAGGCATTTTTCGGATTAACTGTATGGACTGTCTGGACAGGACCAATGTCGTTCAAGCTGCTGTTGCCCGTGTTGTTATGGAAAAGCAGGTGAGAAGATTCACCGTTAGAATCTGTAACTCCAGTTATGCCGATGATCCATAAAATTAATTTATTTAATTTGTTGTAGTTAAAGAAACTAGGAGTTATGCCCCCGGAACAGCCACTGCCACTTAAGTGTTACCGGATCTACCAGGTGATGTGGGCCAACAACGGTGACACGATCAGTCGGCAGTATGCCGGCACAGCTGCCTTAAAGGTATATCTTAACCTTATCTGGACCGTATTACTTGTCTGAATGTTTAATAAATAATGTGTGAATTTATTGAAGATTTAAGAAGCTGTTTGTGTATATATAATCACCAGACCATCGTTCTACCACTATAGTCTATTTTATTAACCATATAGATGAGTTTGTAGTTCTGTAATTCCAGAAGTCCAACTATAGTCCAACTGTTTGTTATACCTTGTTAGTCAACCTTACTCAGTATGTCAGGGGTCAGAACCCCCTCAGGATCTCCACTGCAGGTATTAATTGGTTGGTGGATGATTATCATCACTAAAGTAACTGAAATGAGTGGATCAAACACAAAAGAGCATCATTGACACTGCTGCACTGACAATCCATTCATCCATCTATCCATTATCCACTGCTTATCTGAGTCTGGGTCGTGGGGGCAGTAAGGGTTCCCCATGCACATTCAGGGGAGAACGTTTCGAGCGCTGTGCAGATACACACAGAACAGGACGCCAATCTATCACTAAGCACATTCACACAGACACGCACTATATGGGGCAATTTATTCATTATCTTCCGCTTTATCCTCTATTAGGGTCGCAGTGGGGTTCCTCATGCCCATCCAGGGGAGAACGTTTTGGGCACTGGGCAGATACACCCAATCTATCGCTGGGCACACACTCACACACATAGACAGACACGCACACAAACACACTCTAAGTTGGGAAATTTTGAGAACTCAATTGACTTGATCCATGTTTTTGGACTGTGAGAGGAAACCGGAGAACCCGGAGGAAACTCATGCGGACACGGGGAGAACATGGAAACTCCACCCATTCGAACCGGGAATCCCTAGTGCTGAGAGGCGAACGTGCTAACCACTAAGCCACCGTGCCGCTATATGGGGCAATTCAGAACGTTCAATTTGATCTTGAATCCATGTTTTTGGACTGTGGGAGGAAACCGAAGAACCTGGAGAAAACCCATGCGGACACGGAAGAACATGGAAACTCTACCGAGATTAGGATTTGAATCTGGATCACCAGCTGGAACAGTTATTGTAAAACACGTGTTTTGTGGTTTATGTTAGAATATAAATTATGTTAAAATTAAAATATGAAAAAAATTATTATACTAAGATTTTTGGGCGGCATGCTGGCTTAGTTAGCACAGTCGCCTCTCAGCACTGGGGATTCCAGGTTTGAATCACAATCTGGTTGGAGTTTCCATGTTCTCCCCGTCTGCGTGGGTTTCCTCCCACAGTCCAAAAACAAGGATTAAGGTAAATTGTAGTGCCCCATATAGCGTGTGTTTGTGTGTGTGGGTCTGTGTGAGTAAGTGTACCCAGCGATGGATTGGCACCCTGTCCTGGGTGTAGCTGCCCAGCGCCCAAAACGTTCTCCCCTGGATGGGCATTAAACGGAAGATAATGAATAAATACTAAGCATTTTGTTATTGTCAGAACAAAGCCATTATTAATCTACGAACATCATGCATACGGTAACTCATAAATTTCCTACACAAAACTTGCATGCCACTTGCATCGCTATCATCAATATAAATGCAGGTATAGAAACCTGTTGTTGTGGTCTTCCAGTGTACTTTCTAAATCTCTAGCTTTTTGTCTAATTAAACTCATGTTGGCATTCAAAACTGTGTAGGGGGATTTCACACGCACAGGAGAACGGAAACTGGCGGGTGTGATGAAAGATGGCGTGAACTCAGCTAATCGCTACTATTTAAACCGATTCCGTGACGCATACCGGCAAGCCGTCATCGGTGAGCATAAAAATACACTCAGTCAATTGTGCACGTTAACGAACATACCTCAGTCTTGAGCCCTGCATATTATTCCATTGGTTTACAGATCTGATGATGGGCCTCCCGGTTACCGAAGACCTGTATTCCATCTTCAGCAAAGAGAAGGAGCATGAGGAGAAAGAGAAGGAGAGCCAGAGAGGAGCGCAGGAACAAGTCAGCCTCCTCCTACAGACATACATGCAGCTTCTGCTGCCAGATGATGAGACGTTTCACGGTGGCTGGGCTCTTATTGATTGTGACCCCAGGTAAATCAGAGCACATCACTTATTTATTTTAATGAATATCTGTAGGCTTCTGACTGAAAAAGATATTTTTAGTGGACAAAAAGTGCAAAAAGTGGCTTAGTGGTTAGCACGTTCACCTCTCAGCGATAGGGATTCCCGGATCGAATCCCAATCTTGGTGGAGTTTCCATGTTCCCCGGGTTTTCCTCCGGGTTTTCCCATTTCCTCCCACAGTTCAAAAACATGGATTCAAGGACAAAATTGCCCCATATAGAGTGTGTCTGTGTGTGTGAGTGTGTGCCCAGCGATGGATTGGCGCCCTGTCCTGGGTATATCTGCCCAGTGCCCAAAACGTTCTCCCCTGGATGGGCATGGGGAACCCCCCACGACACTAATAGAGGATAAAGCGGGAGCTAATGGATGGAAATATAGTAAAAAAAAAAAAAAAAAAAGATTGACCTGGGCGTGGTAGCTCAGTGGTTAGGGGGTTGGGTCTATTATGAATTTGCCATTGTGAGTCTTGGAGCAAGGTCCTAAACACTCAAGGTTCCATTTCTTAACTGCAAACCTAATTTTGGTCATTTAAGAGATGCTTTTATCCAAAGTGACTTATAGTATCCTAACTTGGTTGGGGTTAGAACACAGGGTTGTTAAAGCATCCCTGGAGCAATAAGGCTTAAGGGTCTTGCTCACGAACCCACATTTGGTAACTTCAGTGGACCTGGGATTTGAACCCACAACCTTCTGATTGATAGCCCAACACCATAGCACAATCGCCTATCAGCGCTGGGGATCCAATTTGGGAATTCCAAATTTGGGTGGAGTTTCCATGTTCTCCCCGTGTTCATACGGGTTTTCTCCAGGTTCTCCGGTTTCCTCGTAGAGTCCAAAAACGATGATAAAATGTAAAGTGAATGATCTAAATCGCCACATATAGTTGTGTTGTGTGTGTGTGTGAGTGCGCCCTGCGATCGATTGGTGCCCTGTCCTGGGTTTATCTGCCCATCGCCCATTCTGCACCCTGTTAGCCTGTAGAGCATTTACTTTTTTAAAGATAAGACTTTACCCAAGATTCTCCGGTTAAAATGCGGGGAAACGCTCTGGACAGGCTGACAATGCAAGACCGATGCATCCACTCCTAACTGTGTTGTAGCATCCCCAGTTTATCTTACTTGCATTTCTCCAAGTGAAAACCCATGTAAATGTGGAGAGAACATGCAAACTAAGGAACCCAGGACAGCACTCCTTATTGGACCACCATAAATGTCTTCTGAATTCTCATTTTGACAACATACTGTAAAGACAGAAACCTGGATGATGGCGCAGGTTGTCCTTCACTTCTCTTTTTTACAACAAGCAGGTTGAAGTGTTTTAATAGCGAAGCATAAAAATGAGGACTCATACTGAGGATATCCCAATGATTTCTTTTATTCGTAAACATGATTGTACCTTTTATATTCATTTTCAGTTTATTGTCAATTGCACGAAGGTACTTAAACTGGTAATCGTCTTATTTATTGTCTTTTTAAAACCAGCTTGGGTGATGGCCTTGGATAAATTCGTATTTTCTCATATTTTTTAGAATCCTTTAGAATTAAAATATAAATGACTATTGTAGGACTTTTGAATATTAATATAGTATTAATAAATGTGTCTAATTACCAATTTACGAAAAATAAGAGACGGTCAAAGGTTTAATGTCTGTTTGATTAATTGAAATATCTGACTCCAAAGATATTATTTATAAAAGGTAAATTTTACTTTTGCTCTGCAGGGAATGAGCTAATTTCTCTGAATGATTAAGCTTTAAAATATTTGACTCGGAGGTATTTTATAAGCATGCAGAATTATAATTCTGTCAGAGGCTTCTCTAATACCTGGACAGAAACTATACTGACATGTGGATCATGAATTCATTTATATCCTGCCGAGGTTAATATTATAAACTCTTATGTTTTACCATTAACAGGAGATAAATTTGCTTTTGATTTCCAGTCTTAAAAGATCAGCTTGAACATTAGCTTTGAGTAATCCATCCATCCATTATCTTCCACTTTACCCTCTGCTAGGGTCGCGGTAGGGTTCTAACCATGTCCATCCAGGGGAGAACGTTTCGGGCGCTGGGGTAGGGCGCCAATCTATCGCTGGCAATCTATCACTCACACAAACACACTCTATATGGGGCAATTTGGAGAATTCAGTTTACCTTGAATCCATGTTTTTGGACTGTGGGAGAAAACCGGAGAACCTGGAGAAACATGGAAACTTCACCCAGATTGGGATTCAAACCAGGAATCCCTAGCGGTGAGAGGAGAACATACTAACCACTAAGCCACCGTGCTGCCAGCTTTAAGTAATAAAGTTTATTACAAGTACAAAGATAAGATTAATAAAAAGATTACAATGCAAAGGGACAACAATAACTACTCTTCTGTAAAATGAACGCCCCCTTTAGGCAAAAACTCACGGACAGCAAGAAAGTTAATATGCAAGAGCACGCTGAGCCGAGCAGAGCAAGGCTGGCCTCGGCCAAGCAGAGCATGACCAGGCCTAACCGAGCAGAGCAGGGCCCAGCAGCACCACTGGCTAGAGCCAGAGAGTAGAGAAGAGACCGGGAGGCCCGAAAGAGAGAGAGTTTGTCTGTTACATCCATTTTATATCTCCAAGAACCTTTATTCCTTAACATCAGACACTAAAAACCTAGTTTAGAACCCGTTTTAGGGACAAATGGTAGATTCTGAGACTGATATGTAATGAACTGTTGTAAGGAGCCAAAGGTGTGATGTTTCATGCTGGCTGGTTCCTGTGATAATATGAAAGACAAAGACTGATTGATTTTCCCATGCAGACCATTTGTTCTTACATGGTTCTATGTCAAAAATCTGTTCTTTCATAAATTCTTTCATTTCATAAATTTCATAAATATACTATACCACATTATTATTATTATTATCCTATTGGAATAGAATAGAATAGAGAGCCTTTATTGCCATTATACACCGCATAAACAGTATACATCGTACAACAGGGTTTTAAGCTGCTCCTTAAAGTGCACACTGCGTAATATATAAATAGAAAAACAATAGAAAAAAGAAATTAAGAAAAACTGTGCAAAAATGTATTGTGCATAGACAGACATGTAATGTGTCAATTTAGTGCTGGTTCCCGTTGTACATTTCCGTATTGTACATTCTTTATAAATAATATCCTTTAAAAGACGACCGTATACATACCAAACATGACATAGCGCAAACCGTAATAATACACAATCATTATTCATTCAATAAAAAACAAGTTTCCTCATGTCTACACTATATAGCTTCAACAGCTGTTCGTCGGGTTTGAATTTTTTCTATTGCTGTGGTTTACTTAAATCATGGTGTGAGTGAGTTTGTAGGCAAAAGTTTGAGAACCCATGGTCAAAAATCATGTTTTTAAAAAAATGTCAGTTTTTTGTTATTAAACCTTGGAGTGAAACCTGATGTAGTCCACCACATACTATTTACAATACATTTTGGGCTTCACATAGTTTCTTTTTCTTTTTAAAGGCTTTTCAAATGAGGTAACATAGCCACAACCACAACCAACATCGGAAACTGCATAAAACTTCAGTTTGCATGTGCTGAAGTTGTTCATAGTGCTTTTAGTTTTAAAGCTTAGCTTTTGATTTAGATGAATTTAGGAATGTATCAATACCCCTTTTTTGTCAGACCAAGTACAAACATTTAAGACTTGAGTCTTGAGTAGTGTTTAGATTATTAATGCAGCAGCAGTTAATAGTTAGGTATAATAATAATTAATAGTTAATGGTTTGGTATAATAGTTTGTATAATAATTCATTAAATCTAGTAAAATAATCATAATAAAAGCAATAGAGTAATACTGCAGAGTACATTCCAATCCACCACCACCCAAAGGTTAAGTAGTACCTCAGATGGTGAACATACCATTCAAAGAGCATGCACAACCAACAGAAATTAATACAATGATGAGGAGGCGGGAACCACAACCAGTCTGTGAGCAACTGAGCTGACCATGCTGAGACTGTTTTCCCTAACCTGTCTAAAAACAAGCACTGCCCCGGAAGGATGGAACTCAGCTGCTTGTGGAAAGCAAAGAGAGAGCATGTGGGTTTCTGCGCTTTACCTTTGGGCTTTGCACCAGCAGAGTCCTGACTTACTGCACACTCACCACTCCCAACTCTGGGAGCCACGGTAGCTCAGTGGTTAGGGCGTTGGACTATCAATCTGAAGGTTGGGGGTTCAATTCCCAGGTCCACTGAAGTTACCAGTGTGGGTCCTTGAGAAAGACCCTTAACCCTCATTGCTCCAGGGATGTTGTGATTAACCCTGTGCTCACCTTGTAAGTCACTTTGGATAAAACCGTCTGTTAAATGACCAAATGTAAATGTAACTCTGGTCTGTAAGATCAGGACAAAAACAGACATTATGTGTGCGGTTTGAAAGTAACCCCAACATCCTGCATTGGTGCTGATTTTACACCACTATGAGCTTAAAAACCCCAGCACTGGGAGCATGCCTTGCACAAGCATTGGCTTCCGAAATCTTCATGGCTTGAAACAAATGATTTAGCCAGCGTTACATTACAATCACTCAATGTTTTGAGTTTTCATAATGCCCGTGGCTTATTGAGATGTTTATTTTATGTTTTGCATTGGGTTGCCACTAAGCCTAAAATTACTGGGCTTTGCACCAGCAGAGTCCTGACTTACTGCACACTCACCACTCCCAACTCTGGGAGCCACGGTAGCTCAGTGGTTAGGGCATTGGGCTATCAATCTGAAGGTTGGGGGTTCAATTCCCAGGTCCACTGAAGTTACCAATGTGGGTCCTTGAGCAAGACCCTTAACCCTCATTGCTCCAGGGATGTTGTGATTAACCCTGTGCTCACCTTGTAAGTCACTTTGGATAAAACCGTCTGTTAAATGACCAAATGTAAATGTAACTCTGGTCTGCAAGATCAGGAAAAAAACAGTCATTATGTGTGCGGTTTGAAAGTAACCCCAACATCCTGCAATGGTGCTGATTTTACACCACTATGAGCTTAAAAACCCCCAGCACTGTGAGCATGCCTTGCACAATCATTGGCTTCCGAAATCTTCATGGCTTGAAACAAATGCTTTAGCCAGCATTACATTACAATCACTCAATGTTTTGAGTTTTCATAATGCCCGTGGCTTATTGAGATGTTTTTTGTTTATGTTTTGCATTGGGTTGCCACTAAGCCTAAAATTACTACAGCTATATCATGTTTGCAAGAGAATAGCTGCAAGGTAAACTAGAGTCCCGCTGCTTTAGTGTCACTTTTGACACATTTATCATTTTTTGCTGTAGTATGGAGCTTTCTTTTGCTTTTTTGCCACACTAGCAGGTTTCTGAGGTTTCATTTACATTAATGAAAGTGACATTGTTCAACAGTGAACCACAGAAGATAAATCTTTAAGAATGACTCTAACAAACTCCCATAGCTTGCATTTCCTCGCCGTTTGACGTATAAATGACATTTAAAAAGTGGAAACCAAAAGGACACTGAATTCTTTTTATAGCCTGCTTTGCTTTATAGGTTTTTCTTTTTTTAACCTTCATTAAGATGCTTATAACGACATAAATGTCATGGGTGTTAAGTTTGTAGATTTAATGCATTTATACACTTTGAACTAGTTCCTAAATTTAATTATGCCTAATGAGTATTTAAGCTGGGTGACACAGTGGCTGATAATAATAATAATAATAATAATAATAAGGCGGCACGGTGGCTTAGTGGTTAGCACGTTCGCCTCTCAGCGCTAGGGATTCCCGGTTCGAATCCCCATCTGGGTGGAGTTTCCATGTTCTCCCCGTGTCTGCGTGGGTTTCCTCCGGGTTCTCCGGTTTCCCCCCACAGTGGATGGAACATGGACATGGATTGACTTAATCAACATGGATTAAGTCAATTGAATTCTCAAAAAATTGCCCCATATAGAGTGTGTCTGTGTGAGTGAGTGTGTGCCCAGTGATGGATTGGCGCCCTGTCCTGGGTCTATCTGCCCAGCGCCTGAGACGTTCTCCCCTGGATGGGCATGGGGAACCCCACCATGACCCTAATAGAGGATAAAGTGGAAGATAATGAATTAATGAATGAATAATAATAATAAGAATAATAATAATAAGAAGAAGCAAAATTAAAGCGCAGCAACAGAAATAAAAATGTCAGTTACAGGTTAAAAGCTATTCTAAACAGCTTTGTGGTTAGCATGTTCACCTCTCAGCGCTGGGGATACAGGTTTGAATCCCGATCCCAAGTTTCCATTTTCTCCCCGTGTCCATGTGAGTTTTCTCCAGGTTCTTTCCAAAAATGGATGGATTCAAGGTAAATTGAATGCTCTAAATTGCCCCATTGTGTGTGTGAGTGAGTGTACGCCCCATCATGAATGGATCTACCCAGTGCCTGAAACATTCTCACCTGGTTGTAATAATGTAGTAATAATAATTATAGTAATAATAACTCCACAATTGTAATAATGCACACATTTTAAAATGTACTGTTATGGCATCTTTTAAAATGTGTGCATTATTACAACTGGGAGTTATTATTATTATTATTATTATTATAGTTTTCAATAATACTTTCTTTCAATAAAATAATATGATAAATCGGGTGGTTTAGTTCGAATCCCAATCTGGTTTCCATGTTCTCCCCGTGTCCGCGTGGGTTTCCTCCGGGTTCTCCGGTTTCCTCCCACTGTCCAAAAACATGGATTAAGTCAATTGAGTTCTTCAAATTGCCCCATATAGAGTGTGTTTGTGTGAGTGAGTGTTTGCCCAGCGATAAATTGTCTGGATGGGCATGGGAAACCCCCGCAACCCTACTAGAGGATAAAGCGGAAGATAATGGATGGAATATGATAAATCACTTTTTTTTTATCAATTAAGCTGCAGAGGTTGTGTACAGCTTTTTTTTATTATTCTTTTTTAAACTACAAGCATTACAAAAATATGTAACTCTTAAAGATATTTTGTGTACTTAATATGTAACATAAAGATAATATTTAACTTAAAGATATAAAAGATAAGTTTATTTTTTCGAAAATGGCCCAAGAGCAAAGAAAGCTGAATGTTCTGATTTGTTATTTTTTACTTTTTTCATTGCAGCATGTTCATAGTTGTAACTTTTAACATTTTGACAAGAGATATTTTTATAGAGAGCAAAGTATTATTATTATTATTATTATAAGTTATATAAAGTTTTTAAAGTATATATTTAAGTATATAATTTTTTTTGTGGATTAATACTCCTGTCTGTTCCTATTCGTGTTCAGAAAACATTTAATTTTAGTATGTTCAATAAATGTTTATCCTGTTCAAAAGTGTGCTCTGAGTTTTGGCCCTGGTGCATTTGAGTTTGACACCCCTGGTATAAATTAACACTATTGGAAGCATGTTGTGATTGTTTGCTTTGCCCTGTTTCTCTATAGTCTTATAGATGCAACACACAAGGATGTGGATGTTCTCCTTCTTCTGTCCAACTGTGCTTATTACGTTGCTTAGTAAGTACTAACTTATTTTTTTAATAATAAATATTTAACCCTTTTCCTAGCAGTTTTTAGAATTTTTTTTTTCCTTTAAAGCTATGATGAGGAGGCAGACAAAGTGAATCAGTACCAGCGGCTCAGTTTAGAAGGTTTGGAAAAAATTGACATAGGTAGGTGTTATTTTTTTTAAATACAATACTGTTAATTAAATAATGATCGGATGCATGCAAAATACATCAATTATTAAAATAAAAGTAATTTTTTATTATTATTATTTTTTTTTTTAAGGCCCAGAACCCACCCTGTTTGGAAAGCCCAAATACTGCTGCATGCGACTGCACTATCGAAACGGTGATGTCAGTGGCTATTTTCACACTTTGAGGGCAGTCACACGGAATCCAGAGGATGATGGCAAAGGTCTGACTTCAAGTCACTGGTGTATTTTATGCTTTTGCATATATTAGTCATTGTATCAGGAACTTTACAGCTCAGCAACTGATATTTAAGTAGTTGAGAGTAAACCCCACCCTTGTTCAATTCAAAACATGCATGTACCTCTCAGAAACACTAACATGCAAGTTCTAAAAACTAATTATGGCTGACTGGGTCATCAAATCCCAAGCTGACCCTGTCAGCCACGGAAAACCACGAGCTGAACAAAGATATCCAATACTGGCGCTGTGTGGTGGTCAGTCTATGTTCTTTTCGGTATATATGTCTGAGGCCCCGTACCAATTAATGGTGCGAAGCTGTCTCTTGCTGCTTGTTAATGAAGTTATTTTGGGATCTTAAATTTTCTCACATTTAGTGGTGATTTAATTACATCTCTGTGATTACAGTTTCCATGACACACATTGATTCCAATTCCTCGTCATTAATTTATTATTTGACTTAATTATTTGACTTAAAGTCTCATTATATCAGCAGTTTTTAATACTCTTTAGAGAAAAGTATTGGGACATGATTCTTTATCAGTAACTGTAAGTGGTTTATTCAGTCCCACATGAAACATTCATTAATGCTTGCATTAATTGTGCTTTTGTGGCCATCAATGCCACCAAATAAAAATTGAGGAGGGTACTTCTGGAATATGCTGGAAATGTTCTGAGAGTTGTTCCATGAATGGGCAGTAGGTCACTCTGCCAACAGGGCATGATGTAGCCAGGTTAAAATGGATCGTCATCTTAAACTATCTAGCCAACTGCTCAATTTGTGAGGCTCCGGCTGAGAATGAGCCAGACCGGGATTCGAACCTGGATTCCCAGCGCTAAAAGGTGGACATGCTAACCACTACACCACCGTGCTACCCTTAATATAAATAATACCAGTAAATTTTCATGACGTTGGTCAGATAGACTGTCTTAGTGTCATTAAGGGATCCTGGGAGTGTCGTCCACTACAAATATTTTTCTTTTCCATTATAGCAGATCCTTTCAACTTGTCAGCTTTGGCCTCTTGACTGCTTTTATGTGTTACTTATTGTTTTATAGAAAGCTTTTATTGTTTTTATGTGGAGCGATATATACAGGGTGTCCACAAAGGTGCTTTTTTTTTGTGTGCAACCGTTAGTTGCACAAAACACATCAAGGCAATGCTCGATTTCTTGTCGTGTTTGCAACAGCATAGTGTCATCTACAGTGGTGATGGCATCAGTGATCTTTCGTTACCTTAGGTCCTTAATGTCCTATATTTCAGTTTATATTTTATCTACTTTATCTTAGGGCTGTATTCAACTAAGGATTTTCATAGTCGAATCTGATTCGTCAGATTTTCCCTATAGTCGACTGATAGTCGAATCAGTTAAAATTTCACCACAAGATGGCGCTATAAGCGTGTTTTTTAAAAAAAGATTTTTTTTTATATTTTACTTGTTTTTCTAGAGCACCGTAAATTGGTTAAAGCGCACACGTCATTAAAAAAATATTAACAGAAATTAGGATGTGTAACAATCACCTGCGGCAGCTGTCCCTCGTTTGGTTTCTGATTATCTCACTTGGGTGATTGGTTGGGTTAGTGCACGTCTTTAATTTGTGGTTACATTACCCGATGTTGCTTTGTTCGTTTACCCCCTTTCTGTTGGTGCTTCGGCACCACTTTTTTAATAAATTCTAGTTTTTTTTTTTATCCCGGTGTTCCAGTTTTTCTCCATCAGCATTTCTGCCACGGTGTGTCACTGCGCATTTGTTCCGCGCAGGTCGCACTCGTGGGAGCGTCTCCCTCTGTTTAGACCGGCTGACGCTGTGGCTTACGTGTAGCCGGATCCCGGGAGATCCCGGGGCTCATTATGTGCGAGCGGCGATTTTCCCGCGATGCCGCTCATCTCCGGGGAAAGACGGACATTTGTGACAGGATGTTTTATTTGACAAAAGGCTATATATATAACGAAAACAAAGACATTTCATGTAAAAACTAATGCTTAGCAGCAGCCATGGGCACCCCCATGTGGTCAAAATGGTACATTCGACTATGAGGTTCATAGTCGACTACGGTTCTCCGAATCAAATCGTCGAATCAGCGAATATTGCAGCTCACCCCTACTTTATCTATTTAGTATCTTTAACATACCCCCACAGAAAGAAGTCCAAGGGAGTGAGATCTGTTGTACGAGGTGACCTGGGAATTCAGCCACCCCTTCCAATCCACAGATCTGGAAATGTCCCCATGCCCATCCAATGGAGGACAATTAAAGCTCTTGACAGATATACCCACGACATGGTGCCAAGCTATCACTGGGCACGCACTAACTCACACAGACAGACACATACATACTATATGGGGCAATTTTGAGTATTCATTTTACCTTATATCTAATTTTTGGACTGAGGGAGGAAGTCAGGCCTAAAACACTGTAAAGCTACTTTGTGACAATGTATTATTGTAAAACACACTATATAAATAAACTACTTGAACTAGAACCCGGAAGAAGCCCATATGGAATCATGGAGAACATGGAAACTCCACCCAGATTGGGATTCAAACCTGAATCCCTAGGGCTGAGACGTGATTGTGCTAACCACTAAACCACCGTGCCCCAATTTGATCAACATTTCGCATTAATTACTTTTTAAATATTTTCATTAATTATTAAAATACCTTGTGGACACCCTGTATAATGTGGCACAATGGAAGATGAAGATTGTTTTAAATGTTTTTTTTTTATATAATTACCTTCTCTTTGATGTCTAATCTTTATTTCAGACACTCTTCAGTGTATAGCTGAAATGCTTCGCATAACTAAGCAAGCCATGGGACTTGACGTCTCAGTCGTAGAGAAGAGGTTGGAAAGGTATTTATGACATCAGTATTACACCACAGAGTTCTATAAATAAGATGAAATTTCTATTTATCAATTTGTGCCTTTTTTTAAAAAAAAAAACTAAAAATGTGTAGATATACTGGCTAATACAATTAGACAAAGGGTGTGGTAGTTCATAGGTTGTTGTAGCTCCGTGGTTAGGCTGTCAATCAGAAGGTTGTGGGTTCAAATTCCAGGTCCCCTGAAGTTACCAATGTGGGTTCTTGAGCAAGACCTTTAAACCTCATTGCTCTAGGGATGCTGTACCAACCCTGTGTTCTGACCCCAACCAAAATTGGGATATTTGTAAGTCACTATGGATAAAAGTGTCTGCTAAATGACCAACGTAAATGTAAAGGGATGCTGAATAGGAATGAATACCTTAAAAATGCCAAGGCTGTTAAGTTGCCGATGGCATTTTAAATGATATTCTGTATGTCATTCTAAAGTACAGTAGATCGTTTTACCCTTGACCTTTGACTGTTGAAATGCCATAATGTAAGCTGAGGTACTCCACATTATTGTGCTGTTTGTTAAAGCAAATGTCTAGAAAGCTCTTTTCCCAACACATTGTTAGGCTCAGAAGTCAGACGAAGACATAGAAGATGCATTATAATGTTTTTGCTTCACTTTTTCAGGAAGAACAGTAAACCACATGAAGACATCATGGGCATTCAAGGAAAACCCACTGACCAAATTCTTGGCTCAGGCTTAGCTCAGGGCAAAAATTTCTTCATGAACAAGTTCTCATCCTTAAATCAGAAAGTCAAGCAGACGAAAACAAACGTCAACATCGGAAACTTCAAGCCGCTGGGGAAACTGGGCACCTTCTCTAAGCCGGAGGTAAAAGTCAACTTCCTAAAACCCAATATGCGTGTGAACCTTTGGAAATCAGACAGCAGTTTGGAGACGTCCGACAGCAATCCGGGCTCTGGGGCCATCAAGGACCGCAGTGATAACCGGTCAGACCTTGAGATCTCCTCAGACTCCGAGTCCTGCAACTCGGACGAGCAGCCGTGTTCAGGTTCTCTGGAAAATGTAGACTACGTGCTACCCAGCTGCGGAATTGTTGCGTCTGCACCTCGACTGGCCAGCCGCTCCCAGTCCATCGGAAGTGTGGAGATCATTGTGCCCTCTGTTATCCGTGTGACAACGTGTGAGAGCAAGGCATTAGACAACTCCTTAGATGAGCCGAACGCTCAGTCACCAGACGCACCGTCAGAGGCAGAGGAGGCCATCTTGATCGACTTCGGAACACCAATAGAAGCATACTGCCATCAGTTTGTCCAAGATGCCCAGACCAAACCAGTAGAGATATTTGAGGAGCATCCAGTGCAAGTATCAAAAACATTAGCTGCTGATAATCCAACAGCTCCCTTAAGTTCCGGCTCAAAGTCAGAGGCTGCAAATACTCAGCAACAACAAATCCCTCGCCCATCCCAGCTGGATGTAGACTCCACAGTCCAAGGAGGAAAACATCTTTCAGTCCATCCACCAGGTTCAGCCGCATCATGTAGCTCCCAGAAGAGTCTTGGCTCCATTTTGGAAGGCAGTCTTGGGCCTTCACCAGCAGACAGTAATGGAAGTCGCGTGGTGTCCCCCTTTGCTAAGATCAAGAGCTCTATGGTGCAAGTGGCTAACATTACACAGGCAGGCCTGACTCAAGGTATAAACTTTGCTGTGGCTAAAGTCCAGAAAAGTCCTGAACCAGACGCAGTCATTGACACACAGGAGAATGAATTGCGAGCAATGTTTACACAGTGCCAGACCAGGATCATTCAGATATAAGTCGTTCGTTTGGCCTTGTGCAGACGCAATTTTAGTGTAGATCGTGACTTTCAGCACAGTAGCAGTAGCAAGTTTGCACAAAGTGTCTACGGAATCCACTCCATATTTCCTGTCCATTTAATCTAATGTTTACAAGCAGTGTTGTGTGGTATCTATAGTCCACCTAAGCAGAGCCTAACTGTGCCCTTATTTTACTTACAACTTTCCGATCGTGCATGTGCAGAAATTGGTTGGTCCTTGGTAGACTGAGACAAGCAGACGTTCTTGCGTGTCAAGAGCCAGGACCGTATATCGTCAAGTGTAAAATCCCTGCTGTGCAGTACTCTCCTGTGTGTCCAATGACTGTCCTGCTTTAGCTAAAACCTGTAGACGAGTCTAATTCTAATATCTACTTAACGGGCAGCTCAGTATTAGACAGTAGAAACACTGACGCATAAACCACACTCTGTATAGACAAGAGTGATGATGTTCTGTATTATTAGAAACACACCAAAGTAGAAGCGCGATTCAACTTTCGAATCGAAATGTCCATTACGTAACCAACATGATGTAACCAAACTCTGCCGAGTCTCCCGAAGTAGGAGCTTTTATTGAATATATATTAAGAGAACTAATATATTTGCATCACTTTAGATACACTTCAAAGTCTCTACTGACATTTCTTAGAAAATAGTGGGTGCATTTGGAAGCGTTTCTTTTGTAAAGGTACAGTAAGTACTTGCTCTGGTTAAACTTGAACGGGAACTCCGGTCATTCCTTGAGTGCATTGTACAGTGGAGAGGGAGACCAGGAGCAAAATTGTATGTGCTAGTCGAGGTTCGGTTGTTCGAAGGGTAATCATGGAATTCAAAATACATTTCATGCTGATTTTTATTCCCGTCCAGGTAAATTTACAATGCACCTCAGTAACATGGCTCATTACGTTAGGATCCTTTCCAAAACGGTAGCTTGAACCTTTTACCTTTGTTACACTGTATGATAAAGGAATAAACTATTTATTACAACAAATACTTTCCTAGATTATGCAAGTATCAATTATATGCCGGGAGATCCACCTGCATCGAATATGCTGACATATTTGTTAAATACATGGTTTGGTACACAGACTTCTTTCAGTAGGAAGTAAAAAAGAACTAGTCTATATAAGATAAGTATGTGTATATGGGTAGAAATATTGCTTGGTGTATTTAAGCTGTAATTTAAGGTTAGGCGCAGTAAATCCTGGCCAAACAAACACTGTAAAATGCTTTTTGCACTTGGAGATATCTAACATAAGCCTTATTAGATTAGTTGCAGGTATTGACAATTCTACCTTAATACTTCTTTTATAAAAACTTATTTTCATTCAGGTTGCTTTTTGCCGCGTTAACTTGTTTATTGTGTTGGTGCTCAGGTTTGAGATCAGACCTTTAGTGATTCATACGTTCTGACATAGTTAGTTGTGAAATCCATCCATCCATTATCTTCCGCTTTATCCTCTACTAGGGTCGCGGTGTGGTTCCCCATGCCCAACCAGGGGAGAACGTCTCGGGCACTGGGCAGATACACCCAGGACAGGGCGCCAATCCATAGCTGGGCACACACACACTCACTCACACAGACACACTCTATATGGGGCAATTTTTGAGAATTCAATTGACTTGATCCATGTTTTTGGACTGTGGGAGGAAACCAGAGAACCAGGAGGAAACCCACGCAGACACGGGGAGAACATGGAAACTCGAACCGGGAATCCCTAGTGCTGAGAGGCAAACGTGCTAACCACTAAGCCACCGTGCCGCCCTAGTTGTGAAATGTAATCTAAAATGTGTTAGTGTTAAGCTGCAACTCTAAAGGCTTCTAAGCCCCCTTGCCCCCCCCCCCCACCCCCTGCAACCCTAGTACAGGATTAAGTGGAATGAATGAATGAATGAAATAGAATTAAGTTTGCATTTTAACACTGAAATTCTATTGTCCTTTAGTCCGTTAAAGTTCCAGATTCCAGATTTCAATTTTTATCAAATGGTTTTAAAGTATCCCAACTTTTCCAGAAATGGTGTTTGTTGACCATGCAGTAATATCACAGGAAAAGATTATACAACTTTCAGTTCTGTGCTGTAGATCAGGCTTGCAGCTTAACGTGAGTTAATGCCTGTTGTACTTTTTCATACATCTGCCTCGCAGCATAGAGCAAGCAGGGCTTCAGTTTACGGTTTTGTTTATGGTATCAATCCGAAATGTGGGATTAGTTTTGTGGCCTTCAGACACGGTCATCTCAAGCCTGAGCATCTTTTGTTACTTTCGAGACCTTTCGTTACTGCTCACCGTAGGTAACCCTATAACACATTGTGTGGTTGTACTTCATTCATTGCCTAAGATGAAGACCGGGATGAAACCTCGTATAATGACAACTTCAGACATTTTGGTTTCTGTGGACAATTGGTGGTGAAGAGGTTTGATCATATGCATGTTTGGTACTTAAAGTGGCTTAGAGTGCAAAGGGTATTTGGCAAGTCCCTGAAACATTTTTTTGTTTTACCCTTAATGTGTTTTTTTATTATCTATACATAAGATTGTACTTTCCTTGGTTTTATTTTCCTTCGATTGATGTAACTGGATCATCCTCCTCCACAAGTGCTTTGAAAATGGCATTTCCCCCCCCAATCATCACTTCATATAATGGAACTGACTTTGTTTCTAAAACTGCTTTGTGACTGATGGTGTTGCACTGCATTACCAGTTTTTAGGACCTTCCCATATCTGTGTGAATGACTCCCTTCACTCCAGTGACATTTTCAGCCAGTGTTGGCTCATACAACGGGCAGTTTATTTAGCAAAGTCTTAATTCTGTGTTTGTGAATAAGATTCTGGTGTAAGACCACTTTGTTCCACATGATAAGGATTCGAAGTACACAATTTAAAAGATCATATCCTGTACTTGAGCACTGACTGATTTAAGGATTGTTTAATTAGAAAACATGTTTGGAACAGGTTACCCGATTCATAAAAATGGTATTTATTGGATCATTATAAAATACCACCCTGCCATTAGAAGGGTAGAAAGAAGTGTGTGTGTCTTTGTGTTTGTGTGAATGACTCATTTTCACAATGATGTTGTGCGATCTGCCTCAGAGGCCCATCTGCTGTCAAAGTTTAGTGCATTCCAGACCTTTAGCTCCTGAGTGTAAGATTCTATGCGCTCAGGCACGTGCATCGACGCCCAGGAAGGCTATTCTCCGAAACGACAAGTGTCCGCAGACTTTTAATCCTTTTTTTCCTTTCAGAATTTTGTAAGCTAAACTGTAAATAGCTTTTCCTGTGAGGCTGTTTCTTTTTCGAATTTTGTGCATCAGTTTTCTGTCCCTTCATTCTGTAAACAATCTTTTAAAACACGTCATAAATACAAATTCAAAAATATTTTATTTGCCTTTTTTTCCCCCTCTACACCTTTAAAAGGGTTGAGTAAAAAATGAAAAAAACTTGATGCTGTACAAAATATATCCCAAAGCACTTAACATGAAAAGCAGGTTACTTTAACACAGACGATCATTAAGCATCCTAAAGGGGATCGGGTTTAAGGCTCGTTGCCATTCATACATCTATGCTGTTGTGTCCGACTGGTCCGCTGCATCTCGAGATGTTTTGCTTTCATCCAGCCGTCGAGGGAAAGCGTCATCTGCCCATAACTTAATGACAGCAGTCTGACAGTACACAAAAAACCAATTAGTTACAATTGCATGGATGAGTAGTTAATTATGCAGAGTTAATTATGAAGAATTATTACCTGCACATTAATTAGACTAAACACACCAGATGGCATTGCACACATTTTTGGTAACTTAGTAACACACTGACTGAATGTCAGTCTAATGAGGTCGAATGGATTTCAGAGGTCAGACTGTACAAGTATTTAATTAAAATACTAAATCAAGTCTGGATACAGCTCTAAAAACAATACAGACAGAACTATATACGTGGTGTGAAAAAAAATAAAATAAAAATCTAACCTGTGATGAAGCCAGAAGTAAATTCAATTTTTAAAAATGTGTTTTAGGGAAAATTTGAGAGACTGCAGCCTCTGAGAAACTGATACTGTTGGTTTTTTTTTTTTTAATTCACAGACTGGACATCAAGTCCCACATTATTATCATTTCATGTGTTCCTCTGTACATGGCCATGAACAAGCCAGTGTGTAAACAGTCAGAAAACAGAAGCTAGCTTATCAGTTAAGAGGATGGGGAGCGATTTGTAAAATCAATGTGCATGGTTTTGTTATCGGTGCCCACACACAAATCAATTTATCATCTCTAGGGAAATGCATTAAAAACCACAGATGAAAAACAGCATGTGACAAAATCGATGAAGGGTTCATAATGTGCTGTGAGTTAGAACTAACATTAAGCCCAATCTAAATATATTTATTTAGAGTTTTTAAAAATAATTGTTCTATGCAATATGCTTCGCAAATATATTTATATCATATTAAAGCAATAAGAATATACAGAAAATGCATATCATGGTGAACCGATCGATGAACTTTCATTACAGAAAATAAGAATTGATGTTAAGAATCTGGTCACACACATGGCGGCACGGTGGCCTAGTGGATTCCCGGTTCGAATCCCCATCTGGGTGGAGTTTCCATGTTCTCCCCGTGTCTGCGTGGGTTTCCTCCGGGGTCTCCGGTTTCCTCCCACAGTCCAAAAACATGGATCAAGCCAATTGAATTCTCAAAATTGCCCCATATAGAGTGTGTCTGTGTGAGTGAGTGTGTGCCCAGCGATGGATTGGTGCCCTGTCCTGGGTGTATCTGCCCAGCGCCCGAGATGATCTCCCCTGGATGGGCATGGGGAACCCCACCGCGACCCTAATAGAGGATAAAGCGGGAGATAATGAATGAATGAATGAACACACACACAAAATGCTGATGCTAGTGAACAGGAGCGATGCTGTAGACCAAGTGTGTGTACGATTGCTTTAAACTATTTTCCAAAATGGTAGGGAATCAGCCAATCAATCTAATGGCACCCCTGATATGATTCTAGCAATATTTTACGAAATGACCAAGTGATTAACATTAAAAAAAAATGAACACAAGATTAGCTGGGGATTTGTACCGCACATCCTGATGAATAAACAGAGAGTAAAACATTGAGCCTTATGGAGATCTCATTTCCATGTGTGATCAGGACTCTGTGTTCAATTTGATTCTTAATCTAGAAGGCAGTTCATTTAGCTTTAAAGTCTTAAGGTCAAGATGATGCAAGATGTATTATTACATTATTATTTTTCAAGATGTAATAATCCATTAAAAATTGGTTCCTGACAGTTAAAGTGTAAAGGTCACATTTTATTTGGAAGTTCTGAAATATCGTATAGCACTGCGTATAGGCACGGCTTCACAAGACTGAAAATGATTTCACAAAATAACACCAAAGCACTGTGCAATCCTTGGGCACCCATTCCTAGCTCAGGGTGGCATCCCCCACTTTACTCCTGGTCCTGCTCTTAGTTTAAAGGAACTCATGGGGTGATCAAGGTCACAGTGTACAAGAGAGATTCAGACCGGTGTAATCACAACTTTGACGGTGGTTCCAAAGCAACATACATATAAATGAACATTGTTGATGATGCTTGTTTCAGCTCACCTCGCCACAATCAGCATTCTATGCAGGTCCTCAGCTGAAATGCTTTGGGGGTTGTCCTTGCGCATTTCTACAAAGTCTTCTTCCACTGCCTGAGTAATATAAAGAAAAAAAATGGTGAAACTATACTCCATTTCATCAAATTATGACACCTTTTTTTTTTTTCAAATCCTGCATAGCCTTTCCAACCTCATGGGGACAGTTTGAGGAAAGCTTCTTTTGTGGTTCCATTAAGACTATACCATTAAGCACAAAGCAAGATCCATGAAGACCTGCTTGGTTGAGTCTGATGTGAAAGTACCTGACTGTTTTCCTGCCCCGTTACAGACCCAACACAATTAAATACGAGGTGCAGACACGTGATTTTCATCCAAAATTAAACAACATTTGTAATGGTAAATTAAAACCAATGCATCATCAAATTACTCATAAGGCATCATTCATTCATTATCTCCCACTTTATCCTCTATTAGAGTCGCGGTGGGGTTCCCCATGCCCATCCAGGGAGAACGTCTCGGGCGCTGGGCAGATACACCCAGGACAGGGCGCCAATCCATCGCTGGGCACACACTCACTCACACAAACACACTCTATATGGGGCAATTTTTGAGAATTCAATTGACTTGATCCATGTTTTTGGACTGTGGGAGGAAACGGGAGAACCCGGAGGAAACCCACGCAGACACGGGGAGAACATGGAAACTCCACCCAGATGGGGATTCGAACCGGGAAGCCCTGGCGCTGAGAGGAGAACGTGCTAACCACTAAGCCACCGTGCCGCCCGGTCATCAGATTAATTAGCAAAATTACAAGAAAAGAAAAAAAAAAACAATTACTTGATACCAAGATATACATACATCCAGATAACGTGTGTGTGTGTGTGTGTACACAATAAAACCTAATAAAGTATAAACTAAAAACACACTAATAAAGGCCTGAGGGTTTAATGGTTTACTGCTTTATTTGTTTTTGTTAAGCGTCTTTGAGGTCCCTAAAAGCGCTATATAAATAAATGTATTATTATTAAAACGTTTGTGTGGTTATGTCTAAGTGAATAAATTTTTTTTTTTAATTAAATAAAAAATGATATATGAGCTACACTAAAGTGCTGTCCGATCTTCTACTGACTCATACAATTGCCTTAAAACATGAATTTTACAAATGAACAGTTATGTAAGTGATGCTTAATCCTCCTGCTTTGTGCAAAACAGTATCAACTAATGTTCATTAAACTAGCTCATTCAGCCAGTAAAAGGTTTTCCACATCATCAGGATCTAAAAAAAAAAAAAAAAAAAAAAAAAACACCAAACAAAACTGACCTGTAATGGTCTCAAAGTCTGAGTAAAATAATTATGAGGGGTTTTATTTTTATAGCATCTTTGTCCTTCATAATTAAGCTTCTTATTATTTCACATTCATTTTATATCTCGGCGGCACAGTGGCTTAGTGGTTAGCACGTTCGCCTCTCAGCACTAGGGATTCCCGGTTCGAATCCCCATCTGGGTGGAGTTTCCATGTTCTCCCCGTGTCTGCGTGGGTTTCCTCCGGGTTCTCCGGTTTCCTCCCACAGTCCAAAAACATGGATCAAGTCAATTGAATTCTCAAAATTTCCCCATATAGAGTGTGTCTGTGTGTGTGGCCAGCGATGGATTGGCGCCCAGTCCTGGGTCTATCTGCCCAGCGCCCAAGACGTTCTCCCCTGGATGGGCATGGGGAACCCCACCGCGACCCTAATAGAGGATAAAGCGAGAGATAATGAATGAATTTTATATCACACTACTGATATCTTTAACGGAGAGTTGAGGGCGATCGGTTTTTCTCCATTTCATTTGATGATGGTTGTCTTCTCTTTTATGACCTGCTGCTCCAGCAACATCAGAGAGCAGCACTGCCGTCCTTTTGTTTACATGTTGTGACGGTGGCGCTTGGGGGAGGAGAGGAGAAGCCGACTCGCGGATCAGGGACTTTAATTAGTGCACTAGATCCGGCTCTATCTGATGACCGTGTCTTTATAAGCAAGTATGGCACATGCCGTGGGTAGAGAATTTCCATCTAAACGCAACAGGACAGGGGGTGTTGGACACAGCCGTCAACAGCACGGTGTGTCTGTGTGTACGTGTCGGCAATAAAGCTGTTCTTGTCTCCAGTTCTTATTCCTTCCACCCCCCCGTTACCCCGAAGCCATGATGGGGTCTGCTGTTACGATTTAATGAGATGCCACAGAAGCCCACAGAAGGAATGATGGAAAGCAGGATGAATGGTTTTCTGTTGCACCACGTGTGTGTTCCACTTTAATTTAAAGGGCATATGAGATGATGTCCGATAATGATAATGTCAGCTTTTGGCTCACCTTGGTGATTTGGTCGGAGATGCTGTAGTCCAGCGAGCGTGCCACGGTCAGGAACATGCGGTATTTGTTTAGCTGAGATGGAAGCTGGGCGAGTTGTACAGTTTTCAGGTACTCCTCCAGGTTGGGTGGATTCACGGTGGGATGCAGGTGGACCTGACAGTCACACTGATGAACAGGACAAATTAATATGCAAATCAAATTCAAGTATCAGGCGACACGGTGGCTTAGTGGTCAGCACATTCGCTTCTCAGTGCTAGGGATTCCCGGTTCGAATCCCCATCTGGGTGGAGTTTCCATGTTCTCCCCATCTCTGTGTGGGTTTCCTGCGGGTTCTCCGGTTTCCTCCCACAGTCCAAAAACATGGATCAAGCCAACTGAGTTCTCCAAATTGCCCCATATAGAGTGTGTATGTGTGCGTGTCTGTGTGAGTGAGTGTGTGCCCAGCGTTAGATTGGTGTCCTGTCCTGGGTGTATCTGCCCAGCGCCCGAAACGTTGTCCCCTGGATGGGCATGGGGAACCCCCCCCCGCAAACCTAATATAGGATAAAGCGGAACATAATGGATGAAATTCAAGTATCAGATAGTTAATCAGGGCAGTTATAGGCCTGCGGTTAAGAAAACAGCCTTGCAACTTGCAGGTTCTCAGTTCGATTCCTGGCCCCTTCAAATACAATGGCAGAAGTGCCCTTGGGAAAGGAACCTAACCCCAATATCTCCCTGGGTTGCTCACTCACTAGTGTATGTACATGTGCACAAATGGATTAAATGTGGGAAAACAATAGACAAAATATGCATCCATCCATTATCTTCCACTTTATCCTCTACTAGGGTCGCGGGGGGGGGGTCCCCATGCCCATCCAGGGGAGAACGTTTCGGGCCCTGAGCAGATACACCCAAGACAGGGTGCCAATCAATCACTGGGCACACACTCACACTCTATATGGGGCAATTTTTGAGAATTCAATTGATCTTGATCCATGTTTTTGGACTGTGGGAGGAAACAGGAAAACCCGGAGGACACCCACGTGGACAACATGGAAACTCCACCCAGATTGGGATTCGAACCGGGAATCCCTAGGGCTGATAGGAGAACATGCTAACCACTAAACCACCATGTCATTTACATAAAATATTCATTCATTCATTATCTCCCGCTTTATCCTCTATTAGGGTCGCGGTGGGGTTCCCCATGCCCATTCAATGGGAGAACGTCTCGGGCGCTGGGCAGATAGACCCAGGACAGGGTGCCAATCCATCGCTGGGCACACACTCACTCACACAGACACACTCTATATGGGGCAATTTTGAGAATTCAATTGACTTGATCCATGTTTTTGGACTGTGGGAGGAAACCGGAGAACCCGGAGGACACCCACGTGGACACGGGGAGAACATGGAAACTCCACCCAGATTGGGATTCGAACTGGGAATCCCTAGTGCTGAGAGGAGAACGTGCTAACCACTAAACCACCATGCCGTCTACACAAAATAGATCACCTATAATAATTCCACAATCCACCCCCCTATCATTTTTTTTATATCCAGTGTTTGTGGAAGAGATGTGTTTTGAGTTGTTTCTTAAAAACACGCCAAGTGACAGAGTTGAGAAGATGGTTCCACCATTTAGCAGTCCAGAACAATACAGAGTGAAAATTAGCACCACGGTGATGTTGAATCACCAGGTGACATTCATCACTAGAGTGACGTGAACGAGTTGGAATGTATTTTGGAAATATAGAGTGAAGGTAAGAGGGGGCAGATCCAGAGATTGTCCTGTAGATCAGAGTCAGTGTCTTGTACTGAACGTAGCAGCTACAGGGAGCCAATGGCTAGAGTGGAGTAAGAGTGACATGAGTTCACTTGGGTTGGTTGAACACAAGTCAGTTTTGTTGAGTTGTAGGGGACTGATTGCAGTAGTTTAGGTCTTCCAGCTTACACAAATTGTCATTCTGAAAAAAGTCTTATTGAGCAGAGCGGAGCGCAGTCCACTGTGCTTTACGGTTTGTTATGGCCTCCTCTTTCACACAGTCCTTTCACTGCAGCCATGGTAACTCCATAAGCCATTACACAAGAATAACGCTGCACATTCCGCAGCTTGTTTAGCGTCAGTATGAGGCAGTGCCGAGAGGCCAGCACGCGAGATGACAAAATCTTGATGGCTCGTAACAGAAACAATCAGACGCTCCATAGAAACGTACCAAATTCAACCGAGACGTACTCCAGAAGAGTGCTGTAGGTCTCCCAAGCAACCCTCCTAATGTCTGAAATGGCCTGATGTTGTAAAAACGGTAAAATGAAAGGGATACTTACTGGGAGTAGCGATCGACCCTCGGACATGATGAGCACGTTAATATTGCAGGGGAATTCCATCTGGTGATAGTTAAAGTCGTAATCAACCTTTTGCCAGGAGATCAGGTTCCCCAGTGCAGTGATGTTCCGCACACCTACGATAAAAAAAAAGGGCTTGAAATATTACACAGGGTTTAAAGAATTTTTCTCTTTTTTTTAAAGCAAGACCATATTTAGCATTTATTTGTTTTTTAATAGATATTATTTAATATTAAAATTGCTCAATTAATGCAGAAGTCAGAAACTGATGACAAAAGGTGAGGTCCATTTCCAGTGCCGACATTTAGTCACGCATATATATAAATACACACACACTAATATATATATATATATATATATATATATATATAAATAAAAAATTATTCATTATCTTCCGCTTTATCCTATATTAGGGTCGCATCCAGGGGAGAACGTCTCGGGCGCTGGGCAGATACACCTAGGACAGGACGCCAATCCATCGCTGGGCACACACTCACTCACACAGACACACTGTATATGGGGCAATTTGGAGAGCTCAATTGACTTGTTCCATGTTTTTGGACTGTGGGAGGAAACTGGAGAACCCGGAGGAAACCCACACGGACACGGGGAGAACATGGAAACTCCAGCCAGATTGGGATTCGAACCTGGAATCCCTAGTGTGTGAGTGTGCTAACCACTAAGCCACCCTATCTATCCATCATATATATATATATATATATATATATATATATATATATATATATATATACTAGGGGTGAGCTGCAATATTCGCTGATTCGACGATTCGATTCGGAGAACCGTAGTCGACTATGAACCTCATAGTCGAATGTACCATTTTGACCACATGGGGGTGCCCATGGCTGCTGCTAAGCATTAGTTTTTACATTAAATGTCTTTGTTTTCGTTATATATATAACCTTTTGTCAAATAAAATCATCCTGTCACAAATGTCCGTCTTTCCCCGGAGATGAGCGGCTCCGCGGGGAAATCGCGAACGCCGCTCGCGCATGAGCGTCTCCCGGGATCCGGCTACGCGTAAGCCACAGCGTCGGCCGGTCTAAACAGAGGGAGACGCTCCCACGAGTGCGACCTGCGCGGAACGAATGCGCAATAACACACCGTGCCAGAAATGCTGATGGAGAAAAACTGGAACACCGGGATAAAATCCAAAACTAGAATTTATTAAAAACGTGGTGCCGAAGCACCAACAGAACAAAGTAAACGAACAAAGCAACATCGGGTAATGTAACCACAAATTAAAGACGTGCACTAACCCAACCAACCAATCACCCAAGTGAGATAATCAGAAAGCAAACGAGGGGCAGGTGCCGCAGGTGATTGTTACACATCCTAATTTCTGTTAATATATATTTTTTAAATGATGTGTGCGCTTTAACCCATTTACGGTGCTCTAGAAAAACATGTAAAATATAAAAAAAAATCTTTAAAAAAAAAACCACGCTTATAGCGCCATCTTGTGGTGAAATTTTAACTGATTCGACTATCAGTCGACTATAGGGAAAATCTGACGAATCAGATTCGACTATGAAAAACCTTAGTTGAATACAGCCCTAATATATATATATATATATATATATATATATATATATATATATATATATATATATATATATATATATATATATATATATATATATATATATATATATATACACATACACACACACACCCCTTTTTTATATAATAAATTGGCTACATGCACTGAATGTGTGTTGGATGGGGCCACAGAATCACTTTTTTTTGACATTTCACAGAAGCTTTTATCTGAAGTGAGTTACAAGTATCCTCATTAATGGTTAAGGTAAGAACACAGGGTCACAGCACTTCTGCAGCAATAAAGGTTAAGTGCCTTGTTCAGGAGCTCACATTGGCAACTTTGGTAAACTTTTTGGTTTGAACCCTCAACTTTCAGGTTAATGTCCAACAAGCTATCACACTCATCCTTATTGCTCATTAGATATCCATTAAATTCCTGGATATCAGGCACCTGAAATATTATAAACCTGTCAGTGGAAAGTGAGTTGTTGACTTTGAGATATGCTATTCAGGTAGAAATTATTCGGTATGATTATTTTTGGTTGCATGCATACTGACTGCAGGTTCATTAAAGCCCATGCCATTTTAAAAACCAATAAATGTTCATGGAAAAGATTTTCTTTGAAATTATATATTATTTAAGGGCATGTACAAGAATGCATAGAATTTGGGCCACCAAAAAGAGAAAGCACGGCCTGCACAATGTCTACTAATACACTAAAGTAATCGCAAACTCAGGGGAAAATAATCATTTAGCAGCATGAGGCATTAGATTTAAATGTCAGCATCAATGACTCATGTAATGTACGGTTTTTTACACCGATATTGCTGCGTCAGCACGTCAACACTAACCTATAGAAGAAAATTGATTATGCTGCAGTAAGTTTAACTCCCTCTTAGTTGTGCTTTTTTTGCCATTTTAAAAAAATGTTGATTAATTTGACCATGAATGTTTATGGGAGTTTGGATAAGTGGACAAGATACAAGGCAGTTTAACAAAAACAGACATTACATTTTACAATAATGATTTCCTAGAAAATCCAAATGATTAAGGAGCTCTTTTTGAACATTTTTTTCCAAGCTAGGCGGCACAGTGGTTAGCACGTTCGCCTCTCAGCACTTGGGATCCAGGTTCAAATCCTAGTCTGGAGTTTCCATGTTCTCCCCGTGTCTGTGTGGGTTTTCTCCTATAGTCCAAAAATATGGATTCAAGGTAAATTAAATGCTCTAAAGTGCTCTTTATTGGGTGTGTATCTGGGTGAATGAGTGTGATTGGTGCTCTCTGTCCTGGGTGTATCTGCCCAGAACAACTACCCGAAACATCTATTCCAGAAAAGACACCAAAGGCAATTAATACATCTAATCATAAAGGGAAAATTAAAAATAATAATTAAAAAAAAATAATAATGCTGAAACTAAAACATTACTGATCAGCAGTGCGTTTAGGGTCTTTAGAATACAACAATATTTGTAGCATACAGGAATTAGGATTATAATTAAAATGATCAATATTTACATACGGCGGCACGGTGGCTTAGTGGTTAGCACGTTCGCCTCTCAACACTAGGGATTCCCGGTTCGAATCCCCATCTGGGTGGAGTTTCCATGTTCTCCCCGTGTCTGCATGGGTTTCCTCCGGGTTCTCCGGTTTCCTCCCACAGTTCAAAAACATGGATCAAGTTAATTGAATTCTCAAAATTGCCCCATATAGAGTGTGTCTGTTTGAGTGAGTGTGTGCCCAGTGATGGATTGGCGCCCTGTCCTGGGTGTATCTGCCCAGCGCCCGAGATGTTCTCCCCTGGATGGGCATGGGGAACCCCACCGCGACCCTAATAGAGGATAAAGCGGGAGATAATGAATGAATTAATATTTACATACAATATATTATGTAATAATTACAGTGGTTAGTGTGTTGGGCTAGCAGGGTGAACATTGTGGTTTCAAATCCCACAATGTTGGTATTTGATCAACGCTCTTAACCCTCATCGCTCCAGGAAGGGGCTGTATCAAACCTGTGTTCTGACACCACCCATCAAGTTGGGATACTTTAGGTCGCTTTGGATAAAAGCGTTGGCAAAATAACCAAATGTAATGTATTATGAAATGGTACAACTAACAACTGCAATTTTCCCCATGGGGATTAATAAAGTATTCTGATACTGGATAGAACGGTGATAATTCCCTGGGAGGCTTAGGGAGGACATGAACTTTTGTTTGGGCCAATCGGGAATCAAACCGTGTCCATCTGGCTGTGAGGTGGAAGTGACAACCGCTGCAGAAGTGTGAGGTAGAAGTGCCATCTATCCAACACTGCTGAATATCATTCAAATTAAAGGTTGTGTTTAAACAAGTGAGCCTCTATAAAGTTCAGAATCACCAGCCAGAAAGTATTATAAATGGATGCTGAGACTTGGCCTAGTGCCAAGCTGGCATGGCTGCGGGTTTTCATGCTCATCAGATCATCACAGATTGACATTAATCATTTAGGAAGGAGAGCAAATGATTAAACCGCATCATATCTGCGGAGACTGCTGAGTAAGTGCTGCTGCATTAAATAAACATGAACCAGCGGTGCTTTAACACAGCGCTGCGATTTCACCTGTAGCATCCAGCTGGCCTTGCTCAAGCTGCGTTTCATCCAGGATCAGAGCCGTGTTTCTGACTAACTGCAGAGCTCCGCTTACAAGTCTGTTGGCTGTGTAGTCTTTGCGTGGCACCAGACGCTGGTTGTTCATGTTTTGAAGGCTCATGCATAACCGGTAGGCCTGTAAACGCAGTTAAAAAATATATTTAAATAAAAATAATAATAATAAATAAAAAAAAACCACAATTAATTTACAATTTTACAAAACAGTCTGAACATGAGGTTTCAGCAGATCCAACAGATTATCCTTCAGTTTGAGATGTGAGGAATTTCATGACCAGGGCAACAATCTGTAACTCATCATGCCTTCTATTTATTCAATTGAGTGAGGGGTAGCTGGTACCACAGCTATAAGTAGAAACTCCTACAGGAGAACATCAATGACATTCATCCATCCATCCATTATCTTCCACTTTATCCTCTATTAGGGTCGCGGTGGGGTTCCCCATGCCCATCCAAGGGAGAACATTTCGGGAGCTGGGCAGATACACCCAGGACAGGGCGCCAATCTATCGCTGGGCACTCACTCACACAGACACACTCTATATGGGGCAATTTGGAGAACTCAATTGACTTGATCCATGTTTTTGGACAGTGGGAGGAAACCGGAGAACCCGGAGGAAACCCACGCGGACGCGGACACCGAGAGGCGAATGTGCTAACCACTAAGCTACCGTGCCACCCTCAATGACATTTATGTACTAGGTAAACAAGACCAACTTTACATTGGCATGTGTCAAGTCCAATTGATATCACTATAAATACTCAGATCCAGGTCATATGAAAGACCCCGAACTCTTTGAAACAAATAACCATCATCAACTGCTTTAAAATACACCCACCTGCAGGAACTTAAGACCGGGGACAGAGATTAGCATTTTGTGGTCTGTCGATCCTTACACCACAATCGGTAAGTACTCAGTACTATGGAATATGAGCACCCACAAGCCTTCCTGTTTACTTAAAGCTCAGACAGAGTCACATGCTCATAATCTGTCCCCAGACTTCTTATGACCTGCTTTCAATACAACGACTAGCTTTACATCTTAATGTTTACTAAAGGTTCGTTTTCAAATAATATTGCAACAAATCTTCATTGATTCATTCAGTCTTAAAAACACACTAAATATAAAAAACATTAGGTATTTAGTAGGGGTGAGCTGCAATATTCGCCGATTCGATTCGGAGAACCGTAGTCGACTATGAACCTCATAGTCGAATGTACCATTTTGACCACATGGGGGTGTCCATGGCTGCTGCTAAGCATTAGTTTTTACATGAAATGTCTTTGTTTTCGTTATATATATAGCCTTTTGTCAAATAAAATCCTAATTTCTGTTAATATTTTTTTTAAATGATGTGTGCGCTTTAACAATAGACACATTAATAAAGCTCCCCCTGCAGTTAATTGCACAATTCAAATGAGCAGAAACACAAGTAAAATATAAAAAATATATATTTTTTGTAAAACTACGCTTATAGCGCCATCTAGTGGTGAAATTTTAACTGATTCGACTATCAGTCGACTATAGGGAAAATCTGACGAATCAGATTCGACTATGAAAATCCTTAGTTGAAGACACCCCTAGTATTTAGTCTTAATTACATGATTAAATTAAGTACACGGAAAGCACAGTGGCTTAGTGGTTAGCATTTTCTTCTCAGCACTGGCAAGCCACTTTACTCTTTTATTACATATTCTTGGTACTTTTAGTTAAATTTACTGCACTTTTTATTAATTTTTTATTCTACTTTTTTTTAAATATTTAAACACGACTAATGGAGCATCTGTAAAAACTGCAACTTCCCACGAGGATTAATAACGTATTCTGATGATTCTGATTAAAAAAGCAGCGCTTGGGATTAGTCCCTGCCATGCTGCCTTTGTCGCCCTCTAATGGTTGTTGGAAGCTTGGCACTAAAACATTTTAATACTGAAATAATGGCATTAAATATTTTATCCTTGTCATTGCACTGTCATTGTATTTTTAACCATAAATTCTTGGACACCGAATCAACACGATACCCAATACTGCTATGGGCACATCCCTTATTCATATCATACAGACTTTCTACCAGCAGTCCTGATAACATCCATCCATCCAACATCTTCCGCTTTATCCTCTATTAGGGTTGTGGGGGGGGGGGGGGGGGGGGGGGGGGGGGGGGGGGGGGTTCCTCATGCCCATCCAGGGGAGAACGTTTCGGATGCTGGGCAGATACACCCAGGACAGGGCACACACTCACACAGTCATGCACACATACACACTGTACAGTATATGGGGTAATTTTGAAAACTCAATTGACTTGCTCCATGTTTTTGGACTGTGGGAGGAAATCGGAGAACCCGGAGGAAACCCATGCGGACACGGGGAGAACATGGAAACTTCACCCAGATGGGGATTCGAACCGGGAATCCCTAGCGCTGAGAGGCGAACGTGCTAACCACTAAGCCACCCATCCTGATAACCGTGATACCATTTTTTAAAATACTATTCTGTTTGGTTTAAAGTTAATACACACTAGGATTTTTAGGCTACTCTTCTTTACCAGACGACTGGAGTTCTGAGGTATTCATAGAACACATACAGTTAGTGTAAGTAACATTCAGGATTATCATGGCCATTTTATAGTATTCACGATGAAATGTAACATGTTTCGTTTAGTTAGATAGCTTTTCACCTCCAACCTTTAGCAGAGGATTTTCTTTGTCATTACTAGGGGTGAGCTGCAATATTCGCTGATTCGACGATTCGATTCGGAGAACCGAAGTCGACTTTGACCACATGGGGGTGCCCATGGCTGCTGCTAAGCATTGGTTTTTACATGAAATGTCTTTGTTTTCGTTATATATATATAGCCTTTTGTCAAATAAAACTCATTGATCTGAGTGTTTTAGGTTTTTCCTTTGAAGTGGAAAAAAGTCCAGAACGGGGATCCCATTTACGGTGCTCTAGAAAAACAAGTAAAATATAAAAAAAATATATTTTTTGAAAACCACGCTTATAGCACCATCTTGTGGTGAAATTTTAACTTCGACTATCAGTCGACTATAAGGAAAAACTGATGAATCAGATTCGACTATGAAAATCCTTAGTTGAAGAAACCCCTAGTCATTACAGGTATTTTGTCACGGTGTGGGTAGTTCAGTGGTTAGGGTGTTGGGCTATCAATCTGAAGGTTGGGGGTTCAAATCTCAAGTTCACCCAAGTTACCAGTGTGGGCCCTTGAACAAGGTGCTTAATCCTCATTGCTTCAG
Organism: Corydoras sp. C115; assembly: GCA_019802505.1. NCBI lineage: Eukaryota > Metazoa > Chordata > Actinopteri > Siluriformes > Callichthyidae > Corydoras > Corydoras sp. C115. The sequence goes on from JAFMOC010000044.1 coordinate 1,056,052, forward strand.
GGTGCTGTATCATGGCTGACCTCAACCATTAAGTTGGTACAAATTCAGTAAGTCACTTCGGATAAAAGCGTCTTCTAAATAACCTATTGTAAATGTAATGTGTCCTTTGTAAAATGCAGTAATTTTTCCTTGTCTTATAAGATTTAACAGGTGAACCTTTATGCTGATTCTACTGATTTATACGGTGCTAGGATTTGCACGTCTTTGCATAATAGCTGCCTTACAATCGTTTGCTTGACCTTAACATTACTTTAACACAATTTCTAAATTATTCTGCTCTGTTAAAATTTCAGGTTTAATACTCTTGACTGTTTTTAAGTCTTCCTTGTGGATGTTGGAATACTTTAAAACTTTGGTATTGCATCTTGTGTGAACACTCAAAATCTATCATCTAGAGTTTATAAAGCTTGGACATTTCATTTGGACAATAGCTCCTGACTACCCAACAGTGACAAAATATATTCATTCATTCATTATCTTCTGCTTTATGCTATATTAGGGTCGCGGTGGGGTTCCCCATGCCCATCCAGGAGAGAACATTTCGGGCTCTGGGCAGATACACCCAGGACAGGGAGCCAAGCCATCGCTGGGCACACACTCACTCACACAGACACACTCTATATGGGGCAATTTGGAGAACTCAATTGACTTGATCCATGTTTTTGGACTGTGGGAGGAAACCAGAAAACCCTGAGGAAACCCACACGGGGAGAATATGGAAACTCCACCCAGATGGGGATTTGAACCGGGAATCCCTAGCGCAGATAGGCGAACGCGCTAACCACTAAGCCATCGTGACAAAATATTTATAGTAATGATAAGCATTATTATAAAACGGGTAGTTCCAGTAAATAAATCTGATTGGCTTAACAGTTTGTAGAGCCATGACATTAATACACAGCTTTGACTGTTTACATTTGTATCAATGTTTGATATACAATGCATTATTTTAAAACCATGTACCATTAAGGACAATACAAATGAATTAAAAACACTGATTGATTAGAAATTGAATAGCGTGTAATGCTCATTTTAAAAACCGAACTAGATCCTGTTATGGAAAACCAGTTTATTAACTATTGTCTTTTTATTATAGTGTGTTGGTTACATTTATATAAAAGCTATAAGGCACTTGAGGTTGTGATGTAATGGCACTCTGGTTAAAGTTATGCCAAACACCTCTTTTTCATGATTTTTGCACAATAATGCACCCTTTTTCGTACCTTACCGCTTTCATTTTAAAAAAGTACCTGAACAGTTTACACTGATATGTAAAAGTATATTATAATATACCATCATTATGACTTTCCACACTGATATATTTATATGTACAGTACACTCTCATCGTCAGTACTTACAGATGGCACAAGTTGCTGGATCATTTGATAAAGCTGTTCTGTGTAGGGAGAGTCATGTGGGCAGCCACTGATGTTAAGTGCAAATTTGCCCAGAGGAAGAACATCTCGTCTGGCATACCTATGAGAGAAGACAAATGAATCTGTGATTTAAGGGGGCAGGAGGGTGGAATATTAAGTAATGATACTTGGCAAACAAGCAAAAATATGTTCTGACCTTGAGTTCTTGAGTCCCAAGTGAATGCTATTGCTAATTGTTTGATTTATCCAAATATAGTCTGAGCTTAAGGACATAATTACCAATATATACAGTAGGAGTGCAGGCATTTACCACAAATACAATAAGAGAACATGAGGTGAGCACAGTTTGTCTTTTAAGGGTAAGGCAGTGATTACTGCCCTCACCTCACAGGAAGATGGCCCTGGGTTAAATTTCTAGGTAGGATGGACAACACAGATTTAGCATGTTCTACCATATCTATACCAATTACCCTCAGGATCTATTTTTTCCCCACAGTTTAAAATAATTTTATATATATATATATATATATATATATATATATATATATATATATATATATATATATACACACACACACATATATATATATATATATATATATATATATATATATATACACTTAATTAATAATTCAGTTCTCAGCCATATGACTATAATATCCGATCACAAAACCAATATTTTTACAGCTTCTGTGATCAGAAAAGGGTGGAAAGCTCTTTCCAGGTTGGAGACGCATTCCTGCCTCTAGTGGAGCATTTGAAGAATCTCAGGATCTTGTTTATGTGTGAGGAAAAGATGGAGTCGGAGGTTGAAGGATCGGTGTGGCATCTGCAGTGATGCAGACTCCGCTCCGGTCCGTTGTGGTTAAGAGGAAACTGAGCCAGAAGGCAAGGCTCTCAAGTTACCCGTCAATTCACATTCCTACCCAAACCTATGGTCACAAACTCTGGGTAGTGACCGAAAGAATATAGCAGCCGAAATGAGTTCGCAGAGTGGCTGGGCTTTCCCTTAGAGATCGGATAAGGAGTTCAGTCAATCGGGAAGGGTTTGGAGTACAGCTGCTGTAATTTGCAGCTAGCTGAGGCGATTCGGTCATATATTATTGGTGCTTCATGGACGCCTTTCTAGTGTGGTGTTTGAGGCATGTTTAACTGGGGGAAGACCCCTGGTAAGACCAAGGACAAAATGAGGAGTTTATGACTCTCTGTTGGCCTTGGAACACCTTGGTGTGCTACCTGAGGAGCTAGAAGAGGTAGCTGGGGATAGGGATGTCTGGTCTTCTTGTTAAGGCTGCTGCCTCTGCGACCAGGACAAGCAGTATATAATGGATGGATGGACGAGGGTTTTGTGGTGTTGCATAAACCATGGTCTATAACTGGTGTAGATGTTGCACTTTAAGGAAAAAATAAAATGATATTGTCTAAAACCCAGTACAAAATACTCATTAAACTGCCACCTTGTGCAGAATAAGCCTTAAAATGGTGATATACTCACACACTGGAGATGAGGTGAAGAAGGAGGTACTCAGCAGCCAGCGCGTCACCGAGGAATACATGTGTGAGGTAGGCAAGGAGCTCTGCTCTTACTGAAGCCATGTCCTTTACGGTGTTGTTCAGAACTAAATAGAAATAGGCAAAGTTCAGTCACTAATGTCAACTCTTCTAAATCATTCTCACTAGGTTCTGTGAAACATGCACACTAACAAGTGTCCTTGTCTTCTGAGGCAGCAGGGGGCAGCAGAGGATTGTTATGCAGCAACTGCTGAGCATACAGCATGTGTAGTCGAGGTACAAGTGATGCAGGTGGACTGTGAGCTCTCTGTTCCTCCATCGTCTCCATACCCTCTGTGGGGTCCAACAAAGACGAGGACTCCCTGAAATTATACAGAATGAAAATCTTAAGAACGTGTACATTTTTGGGAATTTTTTTTTTATATATTTAAGAAAAGAAGGGGAAAAAGCCCTACTTTTCATCAGCTACCAAACTGAGAGCTGGATCAACTGAGAGAATGCCGAAGACCTCCAGCATGTCATTCAGCTTAAAGTTGTCCCACTCATCATATACCTGCCAGATCATCAACATTTTATATATTTATATTTTATTTATATTTATTTTATATATGTATTTATTTATTTGACTCCATTTTTAACAGAATTGTCATTTAAGGGTAGTTTCTGGTTGGTCTGATTATTCCTTCTTAGGCTTCGGTTCATTTTATATTTATAGTTGTATTTTGGTGGTGGTCCTGGGAGTTATTGACCATTAAAGAGCATAGTAAAGAACACCAACAAAGTTTATGGAAGCAATTGGACTATAATATGTAAATTGAAGGGATAAAAATTTGTGATTTGTAAGTACTTTGTGTTCAAGGGAATTAGCGCATTCGATAACAATGGGGCAACCTGGCCGACAATTGCCCAAGGCCTATATTTCATGAAAACTAAATGCACCTGGCGGCACGGTGGCTTAGTGGTTAGCACGTTCTCCTCTCAGCGCTAGGGATTCCCGGTTCGAATCCCCATCTGGGTGGAGTTTCCATGTTCTCCCCGTGTCCGCATGGGTTTCCTCCGGGTTCTCCGGTTTCCTCCCACAGTCCAAAAACATGGATCAAGTTAATTGAGTTCTCCAAAATTGCCCCATATAGAGTGAGTGAGTGTGTGCCCAGCGATGGATTGGCGCCCTGTCCTGGGTCTATCTGCCCAGCGCCCGAGACGGTCTCCCCTGGATGGGCATGGGGAACCCCACCGCGACTCTAATAGAGGATAAAGCGGGAGATAATGAATGAATAGATGCACCTGGTGTCTGGTGGATAAAGCTCGAGGACAGCCAAGCTGTCTCGAGCTCCCCCTGATAAGGGATGGAACGGTGCGTTCAACCCCCCCATAGAACTCCTTCAACAAGTTTTTTCAGAATAAGTAGAGGGAGGGATGGTTTATCAATAAATAGTGTCAGAAACTGGACTTCGGGGCTCTGTCTTGGTGGGACGGGTGTGGTGCTGAGATCAGTCGGATCGCGATCTTGGGCTTGTCTTGGACGAACACTGCTTTGACTCGGTTGGTCATAAATAAACCGCTTGATTTGAATAACTCTGAAATCATCTGTACTTTTTGACGCCTTCAAAATTGGTTCATCGGGGAAATTTCAGATTTCCTAACAAAATGTAGAACTATATACACAAAAAACACAGAGAAAACACGAACCCTGCTTTACCTTAACAAGACAGGCAGGACCTCGTTCTTCAGGCAGTGGAAAGTTAAGGTCTATGTGAGACGAGCAGTGTGATGGTGAAGCATCCTGACTTGGAGCTTCTGTTTCCAGACGTTTCGAATCTGCATTCCTGTGAGAATCTGTGTTTTGAAGTACTATTAAAAAAAAACAAGAGCTCATTAGTGTGGGTTCTCAAAAATAAATAAATAAACTGGTTTATAATATTTATTCATTCATTAATTATCTTCCGCTTTATCATATATTAGGGTCGTGGTGGGGTTCCCCATGCCCATCCAGGGGAGAACGTTTCAGGCGCTGGGCAGATACACCCAGGACAGGGCGCTAATCTATCGCTGGGCACACACTCATGCACTCTATATGAGGCAATTTGGAGAAATCAATTGACTTGATCCATGTTTTTGGACTGTGGGAGGAAACCGGAGAACCTGGAGGAAACCCACGCGGACACGGGGAGAACATGGAAACTCCACCCAGATGGGGATTCGAACCGGGAATCCCTAGCGCTGAGCGTGCTAACCACTAAGCCACCGTGCCGCCCTTGTTTATAATATTTACTTTCAATTAAATTTTAAGTGTAGATAAAAAGAGGGATTGGAAGACATTATTTTGGGCATCAAAAAAATTAAATTTTTTATCACTTATGTGGCTCCTTGCAGTCAAACTCACTTAATTACGTAAATTAACAGATTAATCAATAATATAACTCATTACACCTCGCCAGCTTGGAACAAAGACACACATCATAATACGACATACCGGAGTTTATTTCTTTCTGCTGCTGGGACTGCACATCCATCTCATCATCCTCCTCATAACTGCGTTTTTGTCTGTTTGGCATGTAGGAGGTGGACGGTACCACTCGAGCCTGACTCCCTCTGGCATAACTGTTCTGAAGTAGTTAAGGACTTCCCAGCAGTAAATCAGTTTCAATTGACAATCAAAGATGTGATACTTAATAACAAGCGCAGTCAATATTTCATCTAAAGGATATTTCTTTCACCCACTGAGATTCTCCTGGAATTGGGACACAGTAGAACGTCTGTCTCTCTGCAGTTACAGCTCTGCTGGAGTTAAAATCCACCTGCTGACATTTTAGATTGTTCCATTAGGCTGGTTCATATTTACATTCTGATTGTTATGATTATGATTAACACTATATATATATATATTATAGACTTCATTTATGTGTTACGAGTGTAAAAGTTTACATAGGGAAGCCTAAGACCAAAACTCTTAGGCTGACCCTCAATACTTTTGTGAAGAACTTTTAGTAGTTGTGGCAACTGCTGTTTATTAGGGATAGTTGTTGTAATAATTAAGTTTGTGTTATATGATTTAATCGCAAATGTTTATCTAATACAGACTCAAAATGAAACACGAGTGTTGTGCTGAATACTCACCCCGCAGTCTGTGACATCTTTGTACTTTCCACATTTTACAGCCTGAAAAGTGGCACAAAACACAGATTTGTGATTTTGCATTTTAATGCCCCCCCCCCCCCCCCATTCAACTGTTTTTTTGAATGCTGTAGAAAGGCTGCAGTGTTGCAAGGAATGACTCCTTGCAACCCTACCATGCATAATGCTGTTTTTAGGGTGTTCTCCCTACAGTGTGAATATTAAAATGACAATGCTATTAATCAAGTTTTGCATGAATCCTACCCCAAAGAAAGTATTCCTCTCTGACAAAAATTCACATCGTGTCATTGCTGTTCTTGTGTTTCTGCACTCTGCAAATTATTAGATCATAGAAAACTAATCTGCAATAAAGTGATTAAATTATGTATTTTTGTACACTGTACAGTAAATTGTAATGTAACCATGAGAGATATCATTCCGTAACCAAATTCCTTGCGTGTGTAACATTCTTGGTCATATAATTCTGATTCTACTGTTCTTTTACAAACAGAGGAATTTGTTCTCCACATTTAACCAATCCATACAGTGAAACACACACACACTGAGTGAAGAGAGCACACGTGGGGTTGGGTGCCTCAGTCAATGACATTTCAGTCACAGTATATTGTGAGCCTGGGAATCATAGTACATTTACATTACATTTAGTCATTTAGCAGACACCTTTATTCAAAGCGACTTACAAATGAGAACACCACAAGTCAGAAGCCATGGAGAAAACCAACTATACTGTAAATTCATCAAACCTGATTGATATTCGATGCTGCGGCCCCTCCCCCCCTTTTAGCTCCTTGGTGAGTCGGAATCGCCAGGCGGCAATCATCACTGGTAGTACTTTGGGAGACCTTCAGGTTGCAAGGCTGGTTCCTAAAGCACAAGCTTACGACTGCCCCTTAAGCACAAAATCTTAGTTCATATTTGTTTTTTTACTTACTTTGACATTTGTGGTAGGATCCATGGTTTCATAAATCCCCATGAAGAATTCAGGATCAAACATATCCTGAATCATGCAGCGGAACTTCACCAGGCTGTTGGGCTTCAGGTAGTGCATGGGGACATCATTTAACGAGGGAATCTACACATAACCAAAGTACATTTATTTACATGCATAACTCATGACATTCATTCATTCATTATGCAGATACATCTAGGACAGGGTGCCAACCTATCGCTTAGTACACTCACACAGACACAAACTATATGGGGCAATTTAGAGCATTCAATTGACTTTGAATCCATGTTATCACAGTGTGGGAGGAAACTGGAGAAGCCAGAGGAAACCCACGTGGACAACATGGAAACTCCACAATTTGGCCTACAGTATTTAAACACAAAAGAATTTCTCTGCATCCAAACCTATCCACGCAGTGAAACACACAGATATACACACACTGAGTGAAGTGAGTGCATGTGCCCTGGTGGTGGGCATCCCTGTATATCATGTCCTGAGAACTGAACCAGGACTTTCAGGAACACAGATAGGTGAAGTTGACATTGTCAACAATGTATGATTAACTAAGGAGAAAGTTTTGCATTTAGCAGAAACTTTTGGCCAAAGTGACTTACAAATGAGAGAACACCACAAATCAGTAGTTGAAGAAAAACCAGCTACACTGTAGAATTATCAAACCCGATCATTATCCGATCCAACCTTTTATTTTTATATCAAGTGTTTGTGAAAGAAAGTTTAATTGTTTCTTTAATTGTTGCCTTACGGACAGAGTCCCACCATTTAGCAGTGGTGAACAATAGTGAGAAGAAGCAGCACGGTGAGGTTGAATCACCAGGTGACATCCATCACTAGAACGAAGTGAATGTGTTGGGAGTTCATTCATTCATTATCTCCCACTTTATCCTCTATTAGGGTGGCGGTGGGGTTCCCCATGCCTATCCAGGGGAGAACGTCTCAGGCGCTGGGCAGATAGACTCAGGACAGGGCGCCAATCCATCGCTGGGCACACACTCACTCACACAAACACACTCTATATGGGGCAATTTTGAGAATTCAATTGACTTGATCCATGTTTTTGGACTGTGGGAGGAAACCGGAGAACCCGGAGGAAACCCACGCAGACACGGGGAGAACATGGAAACTCCACCCAGATGGGGATTCGAACTGGGAATCCCTAGTGCTGAGAGGCGAACGTGCTAACCACTAAGCCACCGTGCCGCCGTTGGGAGTGTATTTCGGAAATATAGAGTGATGGTAAGAGGGGGCAGATCCAGAGACTGTCTTGCAGATGAGTGTCTTGTACTGAATGCAGCAGCTACAGGGAGCCAATGGAGAGAAAGAGGAGTGATGGAGTGACATGAGTTCACTTGGGCTGCCTGCAAGCAGTGCATAACAATACTCGAGCTGGGATAGGACGAGGGTTTAAAAAATAGGTTTTAATGGAAATAATTAAGTGATGAGGCGGCACGGTGGCTTAGTGGTCAGCATGTTCGCCTCTCAGCGCTAGGGATCCCCGCTTCGAATCCCAATCTGGGTGGAGTTTCCATGTTCTCCCCGTGTCTGCGTGGGTTTCCTCCAGGTTCTCCGGTTTCCTCCCACAGTCCAAAAACATGGATCAAGTCAATTGAATTCTCCAAATTGTCCCATAAAGAGTGTGTCTGTGTGAGTGAGTGTGTGCCCAGCGATGGATTGGCGCCCTGTCCTGGGTCTACCTGCCCAGCGCCTGAGACGTTCTCCCCTGGATGGGCATGGGGAACCCCACCACGACCCTAATAGAGGATAAAGCGGGAGATAATTAATGAATAATTAAGTGATGAGTTAAAAAAAAAAAGCTTAGATCGCATTGCACACAACACAATAGCATGTAATTAGGAATATATTTACCCAGCTCTGTGAGTCGTTTACTTTCAGTTTCTCTTTGAAATATTCCACCACCTTTTTCTCCCATCCTGCATCCGACTTATTCTCAGCTGAAAACACACGACACCATTTATTCAGCCAACAATATAACTGATCATGGATTCCTACAGAAGTATTCAGAATGATTTGGCTCAAAAAACGAGGCAGGTTGATGTTAAAACGCCAGGTTAACTCTGAGCAAGTTACTTTATAACCATGCAAACCTAATTAACCGACATGATCGCAAAATTGTAAAACATTTAGGAAGCAGCTATAGAAATATATTCACAATTGAACACGATGTACTACACACGTGGCTGTGGCTAAAGAACAAGCTAACCAGCAGAACAAGAGAACACTGAGCGAACCGATGAAGTTTATAACACGATCTTACCAAAAATGCCATCGACGATCCCCAGGGGGTTGTTTATCCAATCGTCGACCGAAGGCATGGTCCGATGTTTTTAACAAAGTAAAGAGTAAACACAACAGTGGCGATGAAAGCAGCCGCTTCCGACAAGTTTCACTGAGCCGCTGCCAGCCTCCTCTACACTGTTCGCGGTGGCGGGAAAATGACGTCACGAGAACACCCACGTGACCTACCGCGTGCGTGGCGTTGTGTTCAGAATTGACAGGGTAACACGTTTTAAAATCTTAAAACCTCAAACTGTTTTAAGGTAGCGGCACGGTGGCTTAGTGGTTAGCACGTTCGCCTCTCAGCTCTAGGGATCTAGGGGAGTTTCCATGTTCTCCCCGTGTCCGCGTGGGTTTCCTCCGGGTTCTCCGGTTTCCTCCCACAGTCCAAAAAACATGGATCAAGTCAATTGAATTCTCAAAATTGCCCCATATAGAGTGTGTCTGTGTGAGTGAGTGTCCCCATCTGGGTGGAGTTTCCATGATCTCCCCGTGTCCGCGTGGGTTTCCTCCGGGTTCTCCGGTCAACTCAATTGAATTCTCAAAATTGCCCCATATACAGTGTGTCTGTGTGAGTGAGTGTGTGCCCAGCGATGGATTGGCGCCCTGTCCTGGGTCTATCTTCCCAGCACCCGAGACGTTCTCCTCTGGATGGGCATGGGGAACCCCACCGCGACCCTAATAGAGGATAAAGCGGGAGATAATGAATGAATGAATGTTTTAAGGTATAAACAAGAGAGGAAACAAGTTATTATTTTTAAAGGCGTTATCTTGAGATACTAGGGATTCCCGGTTCAAATCCCCATCTGGGTGGATTTTCCATGTTCTCCCCTTGTCCGCGTGGGTTTCCTCCGGGTTCTCTGGTTTCCTCCCACAGTCCAAAAAACATGGATTAAGTCAATTGAGTTCTCCAAATTGCCCCATATAGAGTGTGTTTGTGTGAGTGAGTATGTGCCCTGCGATGGATTGGCGCCCTGACCTGGGTCTATCTGCCCAGCGCCCGAGACGTTCTCCCCTGAATGGGCATGGGGAACCCCACTGCGACCCTAATAGAGGATAAAGCGGGAGATAATGAATGAATAATGAATGAATGAATAACTAATGAATGATCAAACAATGTTAATGTAATGGGTGGCACGGTGGCTTAGTGGTTAGCATGTTCTCCTCTCAGCACTAGGGATTCCCGGTTCGAATCCCATTCTGGGTGGAGTTTCCATGTTCTCCCCGTGTAACTGCCTACTTAAGCAGTTTATATTCCTAGTTGGTTTAAAGTTTGTAAAATTGTATAATAGTCTATAAAAGAACTTGTGGATAGAACTTCTGTTCTTCTAAGAACATTGACAATGTTCTTTTCCATGGTTACACTGCTAATTACCGCGGTTACAACGTTACAAGGGTTCCAAAGTTAGCAAAGTTAGTTCCAAAGGGTCATTCGGAAAGTTAAGACCAGCAGGGTACAACGTGACCATAGCTCTCCTTAGATATTTCATGCAGCCAATGAGGTTTGTGTTCTGTTATTATACTAATTATGTTTATTACCTTTTCTAGCATTAGAGTGAATTGATATGTAACTACGGTTCTAAATCAAGATGTAAATTCGTGTGATAAAACCAACAAAGGATCAGTCTTAAGATTAATAGTCTACAATATGTAAATTGCTCATTGTATAATTGTTTATTTGATTTATGTTACAGTTCTTACGGTTGGGTGTAAGATTATGTACAAAGTTAAGGTGCATACTCAAGAATAAACCTAATCAGTATTGGAAAGAATATTTGTGCTGACGACTTTGAATCTGAGGAAGCTACACCCCGTGTCCGCGAGGGTTTCCTCCGGGTTCATGGATGAACATGGATCAAGGTCAACTGAATTCTCCAAATTGCCCCATAGAGTGTGTTTGTGAGTGTGTGCCCAGCGATAGATTGGCGGCCTGTCCTGGGTGTATCTGCCCAGTGCCTGAAAGTGTTCTTCTCTGAATGGGCATGGGGACCCCCCCCCCCCCCCCCCCCGCACGACCTTAGTAAAAGGATAAAGCGGAAGATGATGGATGGATGTTAATGTTTGAAAAATAAATCCACTCATGAAAGGGCACTTTTTAAAAAGAGCAGAGGGGGAATAAGGGATCTAGGCTAAAGCCCCTGATGTTTCAAAACCCTAAAAACGCCCCAGGAGGAAACCCACACGGACACGGAGAGGACATGGAAATGCCACCAGATCGGGATCGGAACCTGGAGCAGGCGGATGCGTTAACCACTAAGCCGGGGCTATTCAACTATATTTTATTGCGGGCCAGATTTGGCAGAGAGCTCTGGCCTGTGGGCCAGACATTTTTCTGACCTAAACTAATACTGTCATAGTAGATGTAAAATTGAGGCAAACACAGCAACATTTAATTTATCTCCATTTTATTAATCAGGAGATCATCTTCAACACCAGAGTCACAAGAGTAACATCTGTTTTTAGCAAAAAAATAAAAAATAAAAATAAAAACAAACTACTTTTGGCTTGAAGTGCAAAAAGAAAAATTTAAATAAATAACGACTTCAAGTTCAATTGCACCACAGTAAGAAGTAAAAGTCTCAGTGCAAAACAGCAAAGTTTTGGGTAGTAGTAAAGTGCCTCCGCACGTTGTACTCCTTTTTCACCGCACAACACTCGTAACAGAGCAGGCACAAAGGATTGCCTTCGGGGTTTGGTATGTGTGCATATTTATCTGTTCAGTCGTTATTAAATTGTCTGTTTTCCGTATCGATCTTACGTCTCTTCTTTGACAGTGCCATGCTTCTCAAGTGAGTCTGTTGGAATTTATTGAACGTAAAAAGACATGAATTGTATTATTTGAAAGGTTTGGGCAACTTTGGAATGCTTTTACCTTTGTTATGATATTTTTATAATTTACGATATGTAAACAACTTCTGAATGGCAGAGGGAATGACCAGGTGGGGGTTGAGTGTTTATAATTGTAGGAATGACCACTTGTCGAATGAGCATGAGAAGTAAATAAGTAAGTAAACTTTATTTATATAGCACTTTTCTTAGGCACAGGCCACAAAGTGCTTTACAAAAGGATACATAAAAAATAAAAGAGAATAAACACAATAAAAGCACAATTTACACAACATAAAACATAAAACATAAAAACACAACAACCAAGACTACTGGCTAGCCCATTTGCCCAAATGCCTGTTTAAACAGATAAGTCTTTAAATGTTTTTTAAAAGAGTCCGCAGAGTCCGCCAATCTTAAAAAAGGGGGCAAAGGATTCCACAGTTTGGGAGCAACAACCTCGAATGCTCGATCCCCCCGAGTCTTTCACCGAGTGCGAGGAACAAATAGTAAGTTCGAATTGTTAGACCGGAGTTGGTACGTGTTGATGGAGCAGACCAGACACATACATAGGAGCCTGATTGTGTAATGCTCTAAAAGTAAGAGTTAAAATTTAAAAATAAATCCGGTATTCAACAGGAAGCCAGTGCAGGGATACTAAAAGTGGGGTTATGTGAGAACGTTTGTTTGCTTTTGTCAGCAGTCTAGCAGCAGCATTTTGAATTAACTGCAACCGGCTACGAGCAGACATGCTGAGAGAGGAAAACAGGATAGAGAAGGAGTCTGGTCGCAGGGTGACCTGTGAAAATATAGATTTAGGGGGCAAGTAACATTTGTTAAATGTATAATTGGGAATGGGGGCTCAGAAAATCCCACCATATTTGGAAGGTCCAGTCACACTCATCCACACAGAAGAAGGACAGCCCCCCTCCATCTGGGTGGACTTTCCATGTTTTTCCCATGTCTGCGTGGGTTTCCTCCGGGTTCTCCGGTTTCCTCCCACAGTCCAAAAACATGGATCAAGTCAATTGAATTCTCTAAATTGCCCCATATAGAGTGTGTTTGTGTGAGTGAGTGTGTGCCCAGCGATGGATTGGCGCCCTGTCCTGGGTCTATCTGCCCAGCGCCAAGTACGTTCTCCCCTGGATGGGCATGGGGAACCCCACTGCGACCCTAATAGAGGATAAAGCGGGAGATAATGAATGAATGAATGAATGAATTAATTAACATTTTTTTGTCTATTCAGTAAAGCACATTAAATTCTTTTGGAACAAAACCGCCGACTTCTGACCATTTATTGGAACATAACAAGTCTGTTTTGGAAACAATTGAAACGTGCCGCAAAGAGACACAACGTGCCGTAAAGCGCCACACAGTGTCGTAAAATATTGCAAATAAAAATGTAATTTATTTTTATGGCGGTTTATCAAATATTTATTATTATTTATGGGGAGGGCGGCACGGTGGCTTAGTGGTTAGCACGTGCACCTCTCAGCACTAGGGATTCCCGGTTCGAATCCCCATCTGGGTGGAGTTTCCATTTTCTCCCCGTGTCTGCGTGGGTTCCCTCCGGGTTCTCCGGTTTCCTCCCACAGTCCAAAAACATGGATCAAGTCAATTGAATTCTCCAAAAATTGCCCCATATAGAGTGTGTTTGTGTGAGTGAGTGTGTACCCAGCGATGGATTGGCGCCCTGTCCTGGGTGTATCTGCCCAGCGCCCGAAACGTTCTTCCCTGGATGGGCATGGGGAACCCCACCGCGACCCTAATAGAGGATAAAGCGGGAGATAATGGATGGATATAATTATACTCTTTAGTGTTAGAGCAGGGCGGCACAGTGGCTTAGTGGTTAGCACGTTCGCCTCTCAGCACTAGGGATTCCCGGTTCGAATCCCCATCTGGGTGGAGTTTCCATGTTCTCCCCGTGTCTGCGTGGATTTCCTCCGGGTTCTCCGGTTTCCTCCCACAGTCCAAAAACATGGATCAAGTCAATTGAATTCTCCAAATTGCCCCATATAGAGTGTGTCTGTGTGAGTGAGTGTGTGCCCAGTGATGGATTGGCGCCCTGTCCTGGGTCTATCTGCCCAGCGCCCGAAACGTTCTCCCCTGGATGGGCATGGGGAACCCCACCGCGACCCTAATAGAGGATAAAGCGGGAGATAATGAATGAATGAATGGATTATTTAATGAGTTTATGGGGTTCTGGCCCGCGGGCCGCCAGTTGAATGGCCCCGCACTGAGGCCGCTGTCGGGATTATGTCTGTAACAGGAGGGTTAAAGCGCCGTGACGTCACTGTGACGAACGCGGAAGCGCTTTGGGAGTAATCCGTGGCAGGGGAATGCTACGTGTGATATCGGAGTTGAAATGGCTGAACGGAAACCCAGCGCTCCCGGCTCCAGCGCCAACCTGCTGTTCTCTGCAGCACCGGAGTTTAACTTCAACCTGCCCTTCATCCCCGTCAGCCAAGCCACCGACCCGGCGGTCTTATCCGGAGGTAAAGCCGGACGCGGAGCAGCGGTAACGCAGCGGGCTGCTAGCAGAGCTGCTAACTCACTGTTTACAAACTGCTCCCCCAAAAACACACACCTTCACCCTGAGTGCCATCACATCATTAACACTCATTACAGCGGTTCCAGCTTTCCCTTAACTCTATACTCGGATAATTCATTCATTCATTCATTATCTCCCGCTTTATCCTCTATTAGGGTCGCGGTGGGTTCCACATGCCCATCCAGGGGAGAACGTCTGAGGCGCTGGGCACACACTCACTCACACAGACACACTCTATATGGGGCAATTTTTTTAAGAATTCAATTGACTTGATCCATGTTTTTGGACTGTGGGAGGAAACCGGAGAACCCGGAGGAAACCCACGCGGACACGGGGAGAACATGGAAACTCCACCCAGGTCGGGATTCGAACCGGGAATCCCTAGCGCTGAGTGTTAACCACTAAGCCACCGTGCCGCCCAGGTAGATAGATATTCATTAATTCATTCATTATCTCCCGCTTTATCCTCTATTAGGGTCGCGGTGGGGTTCCCCATGCCCATCCAGGGGAGAACGTCTCGGGCGCTGGGCAGATAGACCCAGGACAGGGCGCCAATCCATCGCTGGGCACACACTCACTCACACAGACACACTCTATATGGGGCAATTTTTTTTGAGAATTCAATTTACTTGATCCATGTTTTTGGACTGTGGGAGGAAACCGGAGAACCCGGAGGAAACCCACGCAGACACGGGGAGAACATGGAAACTCCACCCAGATGGGGATTCGAACCGGGAATCCCTAGCGCTGAGAGGAGAACGTGCTAACCACTAAGCCACCATGCCACCCATTACATTAACATTGTTTGATCATTCATTAGTTATTCATTATTCATTCATTATCTCCCGCTTTATCCTCTATTAGGGTCGCGGTGGGGTTCCCCATGCCCATCCAGGAGAGAACGTCTCGGGCGCTGGGCAGATAGAACCAGGACAGGGCGCCAATCCATCGCTGGGCACACACTCACTCACACAGACACACTCTATATGGGGCAATTTGGAGAATTCAATTGACTTGATCCATGTTTTTGGACTGTGGGAGGAAACCGGAGAACCCGGAGGAAACCCACGCGGACACGGGGAGAACATGGAAACTCCACCCAGATGGGGATTCAAACCGGGAATCCCTAGTGCTGAGAGGAGAACATGCTAACCACTAAGCCACCGTGCTGCCCTGCTCTAACACTAAAGAGTATAATTATATCCATCCATTATCTTCCGCTTTATCCTCCATTAGGGTCACGGTGGGGTTCACCATGCCCATCCAGGGGAGAACGTCTCGGGCGCTGGGCAGATAGACCCAGGACAGGGCGCCAATCCATCGCTGTACTCGGATAATGTTTTGACTAAATAACCAATAACCTTATTTATTGTTTGCAGGCAGAACCAACATGTCGGTAATAAATCCAGCTAATGAGCACTTAGCATCTTGTCAACTACTGGATAGGTAGATAGATCCATCCGTCCATTATCTTCCGCTTTGTCCTCTATTAGGGTCGCAGGGGGGAGGGTGGGTGGTTCACCATCACCATCCCCATGCCCATCCAGGGGAGAACGTCTCGGGTGCTGGGCAGATACACCCAGGACAGGGCGCCAATCTATCACTCACACAAACATACACACTCTATATGGGACAATTTGGAGAACTCAGTTGACTTGATCTATGTTTTTGGACTGTGGGAGGAAACCGGAGAACCCGGAGGAAACCCACGCGGACACGGGGAGAACATGGAAACTCCACCCAGATTGGGATTCGAACCGGGAATCCCTAGCACTGAGTGTTAACCACTAAGCCACCGTGCCGCCAAGGTAGATAGATATTCATTCATTCGTTATCTCCCGCTTTATCCTCTATTAGGGTCGCGGTGGGGTTCCCCATGTCCATCCAGGGGAGAACGTCTCGGGCGCTGGGCAGATAGACTCTGGACAGGGCGCCAATCCATCGCTGGGCACACACTCACTCACACAGACACACTCTATATGGGGCAATTTTTTTTGAGAATTCAATTGACTTGATCCATGTTTTTGGACTGTGGGAGGAAACCGGAGAACCCGGAGGAAACCCACGCGGACACGGGGAGAACATGGAAACTCCACCCATATTGGGATTCAAACCGGGAATCCCTAGTGCTGAGAGGCGAACGTGTTAACCACTAAGCCACCGTGCCGCCCAGGTAGATAGATACTTTAATCATTTATTTTAGAAACACAGTAATAGTACAATAATGCTAAGATTTCAGATAACAATAATAGTATTATTATTCATTCATCCATTATCTCCCGCTTAATCCTCTACTAGGGTCACGGGGGAGGTTCCCAATGCCCATCCAGGGGAGAACCTTTCGGTCGCTGGCAGATACACCCAGGACAGGGCATCAATCTATCGCTGGGAACATTTACTGACACAGACACACACACAAATACACTCTATATGGGACAATTTGGCGCATTCACTTCACCTTCAAGTTACACCTTCAAGACTTTTTTTTGGCAGACAGTGTATATTTTAATGTGTTAATCAAATGTAAACGTATTGCTCATGTTTCTAATCATATATATATATATATATATATATATATATATATATATATATATATATATATATATATATATATATAATGTATGTAGTGTGTGTGGGGGAAATTTAATAAGGCGGACCATAAGGCGCACCGTATTATAAGGTGCAGTCTGAATTACGGGGTCTATTTCTGTATTTGACCCACGTATAAGGCGCACCGTACTATAAGGCGCAGTCTTAATCACGGAGTCTGTTTCTGTACAGTACTTATTCTGTACGGCACCGTATTATAAGGCACTTGCTAAAACATACGATCTACAAGAAAAGTAAAGGACGCGATACGGTGATTTATAATTGAAGTACTTGACAAAACTACTTGACAAAACACACATTATTTTAATCACTCTTCTCCCACAAATCCATCAAAATCTTCTGTGTCTGAATTAAAAAGCTGCGCAATTTCACTATCGAGCACTCCGGGTTCCCCCTCATCGATGTTTGAGTCAGTCTCGTCGCCAGGCGGCCGTTCGGCAACGATGCCGGCTTTCGCGAAAGCTTGGACAACAGTTAGAGCAGAAACCTTAGCCCAGGCATCCACAACCCATTCACAGACGGTGGCGTAACTCGCCCGCCGCTGCCTTCCGAGTTTTAGTAAATGTGTGTTCGCCATCTTTCATCCATCGCTCCCACGCCGCTCGCAACTTTACTTTAAACGCCCTGTTTACACCAATGTCCAGTGGTTGGAGTTCTTTAGTTCATCCTCCCGGAATGACGGCAAGATCCGAATTAATTTTTCACTTGCCTTTTCTTGTTTTATTAATTTTGGAACTCAGTACACGTATAAGGCGCACCGGATTATAATGCGCACGTCTGATTTCTGGGAAAACTTTAGGCTTTTAGGTGCGCCTTATAGTCTGGAAAATAATCAAACAACACTAGGATCTACAGTACTGACTCATTTCCTTTCTGTATAGATGATGCTAGTGAAGTTGGTGAAGAAGACAGCTTCCTTGGTCAAACCTCATCCTCAGCAAGTCAACCTCAGACCTTCAGCTATTTTTCTGGCTCTGCAACAAACACTGATCCATTTGCATCATTAGGGCCATCAGTTTTTCAGCCTCCTGCCTCTACTGCCGTACCTTCAACTGGAACACTACCAGTGTCCAGTGTTGCCATCCCACCATCAAATTCCCCGATTCCTCATGTTAACTCCACACAACAGTATGGCACTGCAGTTTACCAAAACACCATGGGCAGAAATACTCCTCCACCCAATGCATCAGGCCCTCAGCCACCTTCTCAAGCCGCTCAGCAGTCCATCAACCCATATCGTCACACAGCCACGAGTAGTAAAGCGAACCCTTATCTGATGGCTCCAGAACTACAACAGCAGTCTTCTCATCAGCATTTTAATCCCTATTCACAGTCTCCTCCTCCACCACCAACATTCCAGACAGCACCTCCAGCATTTCCCAAGGTATTTATGATGTGCCGCTTTATTCCTGGACCAAAACAAAAATAATGAAAAAAAAAATCTCTGGAGAAAAACTTAGTAAGACTTAATGAGTTATCATCACAGCTTTACAAACATATTGTTAACCCAGTTAAAACACGCATAGCTCTTTAAAACACTTCTAAAAGATTTTTATGAGTGATTGTTGGAGCTGTCAGGGTTGTTTTATTTATTTTGTGGAAATGAATTTGCATGGTAGCTTAGTGGTTAAGGTGTTGGACTATCCATCTGAAGGTTATGGGTTCAAATCCCAGGGCCTCTGAAGTTATAAATGTGGGTCCTTGAGCAAGACCATTGCTTCGTGGATGCTGTGGCCAACCCTGTGCTCTCGTTGTAAGTCTTGGCTAAAAGTATCTGCTAAATAACCAAATGTAAATGTACTTTCTAAAGCTATTTTAATTCTACTGTTATTGATGGTACTACTGTTTTATATACCAAGAACTTATTATATATATATATATATATATATATATATATATATATATATATATATATACACATCCTGATTGATTTACCTACACATTGAGTGTTGTGGCAGTACATTCAAGCTGGTGAAGATGGTATAATGGTATGGGAAATGTGTTTTTTCACACTTTGGGTCCATTAATATAATTCAGAATGGTTGCTGATCAGAACACCTTTATTGCCACAATATTATGCATATTTTAATGACTTTTTTTATTTTAACAAATATTTCCTGTATAATATGGAATTAATGCCACAACTATTATCTTTGTGCATATCATATACATTTATTTGATGTTTATAATGTAGGGTCCTCTGCTAGTATTCCATCATACTTTTAATATTAACAATGTCTATTTTTCTTCAGGGTCCTCCAACACAGGTTCCTCCACCCCCTCCAGGACCCAGCATGGCAGGACCTGTGGTTCCCTCCAACCCAATGATGCAGTACTCCTTTAATGTCTATGAGGCTGTCCAGCCTCACTGGTTTTACTGCAAGCAGGTGGAATCCAAGAGTGTTTGGCTTCCCTTCAGTGTTCTGGATTCCGTCAGACTGGAGGAGATTTATAATTCAGGTATTAGAGATATTTATTGATAAGACA
This sequence comes from Corydoras sp. C115, assembly GCA_019802505.1. NCBI lineage: Eukaryota > Metazoa > Chordata > Actinopteri > Siluriformes > Callichthyidae > Corydoras > Corydoras sp. C115. The sequence goes on from JAFMOC010000044.1 coordinate 1,075,811, forward strand.
TTAGTCATCAATTCATCCAGGGGAGACCATTTCGGGTGCTGGGCACACACTCACTCACACACACAAACGCACTCTATATTGGACAATTTATAACATAAAATTTTCCTTGAATCCATGTCTTTGGACTGTGGGAGGACATTGGAGAACCCAGAAGAAACCCACAGGGACATGAGGAAAACATGGAAACTGTACCCAGATTGGGATTTGAACCTGAATCTCCAGCTCTCAGATGGCCATGCTAACCACTAAGCAAACATGCCACCTGTGGGAAATGTTTTGTAAATAAAAAAAAAAAAGTGTAAATGTATTATTATTTTTAAATATATATCTTTAATGCTTCAGTCCAGCCAGATCCCGAAAGTGTTGTGGTGAGTACAGATGGTGCCCGCTATGATGTCCAGCTTTATGATCGGACTCGCACCGCTGTGTACTGGGAAGAAGAGCAAACTGAGGTCCGGCGCTGCACCTGGTTTTACAAAGGAGACACCGACAGCCGCTTTATCCCTTACTCAGAGGAGTTCAGTGACAAACTGGAGGTACTCAACACCCCTGGGCTGGGGATCCATTCAGTTTTAGAGAACGGTTTTCCCTTGGCTTGGCATTGTTGAACTTTTTAATAATTGCGTATTACATTTTGTTACAAGATTGCCACACTGTGATCTAATTGCATATGAGATTTATAAGTGAACATTTATATTTGTCTCATTTCACAGGCAGAATATAAGAAAGCTGTTTGTACTAATCAGTGGCACCGCAGACTGGAATTTCCTTCCGGAGAAACAATTGTCATGCATAATCCGAAGGTAAAATACAAACTTTCCTGCGAAGAAAAACCAAACCCCAAACTTTTTAAGTGTCTGTAGTATCTGTCCTTGTACGCAACTAAAGGGTTTCTCTGCCTTGTTCTGATTGGTGCACACTTCAGGTCATCGTGCAGTTTCAGCCCTCAGCCATGCCTGATGAATGGGGCACCACGCAGGATGGGCAGACTCGGCCCAGAGTGGTTAAACGAGGAGTGGATGATGACCACGATGAAGTCCCTGATGGTGTGTCAGATTGTTTAGTCCCTGATTTTCTATGTCATATATTAAAATTTGAGGTATTTACCTTGTATAATCTAATGCCATTATATCTTTAATAATGTAGCTAAAATATTTGCTGGCCCTTATTCAGGTGAGATGGCACAAGTGGACCATGTGGTGTTTATGGTGCATGGTATTGGCCCCGTCTGTGATTTACGATTCAGAAGCATTGTGGAATGTGGTAAGCCCAAAGGTTTTTCTGCATGTCAGAAGTCTAGTATATATCTGCTTATAATATCAAATCGTAAAACATGAAGTGCATTGTGTGAATATAAAGGAATAATTAAATATAAGCCGCGGCATGGTGGCTTAGTGGTTAGCACGTTCGCCTCTCAGCGCTAGGGATTCCCAGTTCGACTCCCCATCTGGGTGGAGTTTCCATGTTCTCCCCGTGTCTGCGTGGGTTTCCTCCGGGTTCTCCGGTTTCCTCCCACAGTCCAAAAACATGGATCAAGTCAATTGAATTCTCAAAATTGCCCCATATAGAGTGTGTCTGTGTGAGTGAGTGTGTGCCCAGCGATGGATTGGCGCCCTGTCCTGGGTCTATCTGCCCAGCGCCCGAGACGTTCTCCCCTGGATGGGCATGGGGAACCCCACCGCGACCCTAATAGAGGATAAAGCGGGAGATAATGAATGAATGAATAAATATAAGCCTAATATGAAAATAAGAATGATGTGTGTTTTAGGAAGTTATATTTGGGATTTCTTGTTTTATTTAGAACCTATTAATGCATAATTAGTTGTTTTTTGTGGAACACTGTGAAATTAAAGTTTATTGTATACAACATTGACATTAAGAATGTGACATTAAAAACACCAGTAAAACAGGACAAAACAATATATACACACAAGTTAACAAACTACAAAACCCAATTCATAATTTACTATTCCATTCATTATCTTCTGCTTCATCCTATCGCTGGGCACAAAGACACGCACACAAACATGGACTATTTGGGGCAATTTAGAGCATTCAATTTACCTTGAACCCATGTTTTTGGACTGTGAGAGGAAACCGGAGAACCCGGAGGAAGCCCACATGGACACACGGAGGACATGGAAACTTAACCCAGATTGGGATTCGATCCGGGAACCCCCAGTGCTGAGAGATAAACGTGCTAACCACAAAGCCACTGTGCCGCTCTTTACTATTCAAATGTCATATAAATTAAATAAATGTATTGAAGGTTAACATTGCCTTCCTTGTAAAAAAAACTACATACCCACTTACTAAAAAAAGCAAAAAATGTCCCACTAAAATTCCAGAGGACGGGAAGATGGAAGTGCACTTCTGAAAAAAGATCACTAGAGGCGTGCTTGTAGAGGAGCTGATGGTTCTGTATGTGTTGCACTGTGGCTCTGCTGATAGATAGTGCTGATTATCGTAGCCCCCAAACGCATAAGACTGCATGTACCACTTAAACCGTCTCCATACAGCGTGTACTAAATGGTAAAGTTGCAATGTTTGTTCAAGTTACATATACCTCATCATAAGCTCTGAATGTATTATATATTTTTAAACAATTTTTAATAAAGACAGAACAATTATAAGAAAAGATCATAAGCATGTTCACGTCAGTTTGATGTAGTGTACACTTTTACACACATTCATCCTAGTGTTTAGTAAAGTTAAATCCACAAGATTGGTGGATTTGTTGTTGAGATCTCATATCATATCATATTGTATTATATGTATATATGTATGTATGTATGTATATATATATATATATATATATATATGTATATATATATATATATATATATGTATGTATGTATGTATATATATATATATATATATATATATATATATATATATATATATATATATATATATATATATATATATATATATATATATATATATATATATGTTCATAGTCTGTACATGTTCATAGCTGTATATTTCATATTTATATCTGCTCGCAGATATAAATGTTCAGAGCTTGTATATTTCTTATTATATCTGCTCAAAGTCTGTATATGCTCATAGCTGTATATTTCATATTTATAATCTGTTTATAGTCTGCACATTCATATTTGTATATTCTACTCAACAAATTACCACTTTGTAATGTATATATTTCTATATCTGCTAAAGCACTTCTGGATGGATGCAAACTGCATTTCGTTGTTTATAATGAGCAATGACAATAAAGTTGAATTCTATTCTATTCTATATCCAATGTGTTTTCAGTTGATGACTTCCGCAGTGTTTCCCTGAAGCTGCTGCAGAGTCATTTTAAGAAGGCTCAGGATAATCACGTCATCAGTCGGGTGGAGTTTTTGCCGGTACACTGGCATACAGCACTGCATGGAGATGCAACAGGAGTGGACAGGTTAGAGATCTGGATGATTCTTTTGCCTTTTTTCAGATGTTTATCACTTGGTTATTTTTGTTTCACGCCCATTCGTATATAGTATCATTACCAACGTCAACAATATCCCGGCAGAGTTCTATGTTGGAATGTGTGAAATGTAATTTTAAGGTTAGAATAGCTTGATTAACAATAATGGTTGGCTTGTAGATGAGCCTCTGAGCAGTTGCTGTCTTAAGATTACTATACATTTGGCCATTTTCTATCCTCAAATATTACTTTTAAGTATTAAACTTTTAGTATGTTGTACATATATGCCTATACCTTGTTCTAATGTTCTGGTTCTGTCCATTTCATAGTGTATGTTTGAATAATTTCTTTGCTCTGAAGAGCAAAGATCAATTATTAATCAAGTCTTAATTTTTGATGCAACAGTTTTAATTTCAGAAGGAATGTATAATTTGTGCCCATTGCCTTAATGTGAACCACTTTTCTTTTTTCAGGAGGATAAAAAAGATCACCCTGCCCAGCACTGGGCGACTTCGACACTTTACCAATGAAACCCTATTAGATGTGCTTTTCTACAACAGTCCAACTTACTGTCAGACCATCATGGACACTGTGGCGTCAGAGGTTAATCGACTCTATGCACTGTTTATGCAGAGAAACCCAGATTTTAAAGGCGGCGTGTCAGTGGCTGGACACAGCTTGGGTATTTTCATTCATACAGCTTAATGAAACTGTGCTGAGTGCCCTGAGATCTTCTGTTGCTGACCTTAACATCTTGTTCTTTTTGCAGGATCATTGATACTTTTTGACTTGTTGTCTAATCAGAAGAACCCGGCTTCTGCTTCGACTCCTAATGGTGCTGTGCAGTCTGACTCAAAGCAGGTAACACACGTTGGATGTGGAATTGTTGTGTACAAACTTTTGGTGTGCATAAGATACTCAAGATGCATTAGCAGGGGCTTAAAAACTATATGTACAATTTTGCATGTTGAAAAAGTTAAGTGATTGTGTGTGGTTTATCATGTCATGTATGTAAAGGGCAATGTACAACTGAAAGTGTAATAATGAATTAATTAATATTAATACAGCCTTTAACAGAAATTAAGTTTATTTACTGAACTGAACAAATTGGGAAAATTTTCATAAAAATCTTCATAAAAATACCAAAAAGCATAAGGCATCAACATAAAGAAATCAACAATTTTTTTAGGCTGCTGTTGCTAGACATTTGTTCGATTTTAAATTTTAAAGTCGTAAAATCTAATGTTATAATGTTCATTCTTTCAATATCTTTGACTTAATCCCCTACTAGGGTCGTGGATGGCACTCTATTGCTGGTCACACACACCCACACTCACACAAACAAACTCTATATAAGGCAATTTGGAGCATTCAATTTACCTTGAATCCATGTTTTTGGACTGTGGGAGTAAACCCACGTTTCCCAGAGGAAACCCATGTAGACATGGGGAGAACATGCAAATGTAATCATGTATTATTGTAAAAAGAATTTGAGCCATTCTTTATCATATCAGTGATTTTTTTTCCCTGTTAATAAACCTTTATTAGGCAAAGCTGTGTGTGCACAAGTTATAATTAACACCAATTTTTCAAAAAACTGAAATCACGTAAACCAAATATCCACACTTTGTAGCTCCCAACTGTGTTTGTCTGTGTGCTACAGTGTCCATGATGTGGTGGTGGGTGTGATTGTGTATGTTAGGCTGATTTTAGTGGATTACATTTAGTATGGTTGATTAAAACAATTCCAAAAATTCCAAAAAGAAATGTCCAGCCACCAGTATTCTGTCGACAGCTTCCAATGGATAATATTAATGGATGACTTTTACAAACTGTAGAGTAACAAAAATTTACATTTATATTTGGTAGACGCTTTTATCCAAAGCAACTTACAATTATCCTAACTTGGTTCTGAATCAGAACACAGGGTTGGCCAGTGGAGCAATGAGGGTTAAGGGTCTTGCTGAAGGAGCCACATTTTTAACATCAGTGGTCCTGGAATCCAACACCCCAACCATTAAGCTACCACATCTGCATATAATACTGTTTCTGTATTTTACATCTAGATTTTGGAGTAATAAGGTTGATGTGGGCGGCACGGTGGCTTAGTGCTTAGTGTAGCACGTTCGCCTTTCAGCGCTAGGGATTCCCGGTTCGAATCCCCATCTGGGTGGAGTTTCCATGTTCTCCCCGTGTCTGCGTGGGTTTCCTCCGGGTTCTCCGGTTTCCTCCCACAGTCCAAAAACATGGATCAAGTCAATTGAATTCTCAAAATTGCCCCATATAGAGTGTGTCTGTGTGAGTGAGTGTGTGCCAAGTGATGGATTGGCGCTCTGTCCTGGGTCTCTCTGCCCAGCGCCCGAGATGTTCTCCCCTGGATGGGCATGGGGAACTCCACCGCGACCCTAATAGAGGATAAAGCGGGAGATAATGAATGAATGAAAGGTTGATGTGTCTTGTCGTGTGAACATAGTATGAACAGAAGGTTCCACCCGTTTGACTCCCTGTCCCACCAAGTGTTATGGCTTGAGCAAGGCACCTAAACCCAATTGTTCCCCGGGTGCCATATATACAGGGCTGCTCTCCACTCCGGGCACATGTGCTCACCTCATCAGTGTGTCTATTCGTGTGTTTCACTGCACAGATGGTTTAATGTGGATTTTTTTTACTTTGCTATTGTACTTGGCTGGTTTGCTATGGTACTTGGCTTAAACTATGTGCAATAGCTTTTTTATTATTTTTTTTACACTGCTGCCTAATTCCATGTTCCTGAGTAAAATGAGTTCCATGTGTCTGTTACAGGCGAGTCCTCCTGTCTCCCAGGTACCCGAGGTCTTCAGCACAGCTACAGTGGAGGAAAAAAAAGAGGAGGAAGAGCAGAATGCAAGCCTTGCATCTGTTCTTGAGCAGCTTGGTCTTTCTGAGTACCTCAGTGTCTTTGAGGAGGAGAAGATTGATGTTGAATCTTTGGTAAGAGCAGGCTCTTTGTTTTAATATGTACCTTTAATATATTTCGTACATGCGTTATGTTTACCTTGCCTTTGGCTGTCTGCAGCTTATGTGCACAGTGGATGATATGAAGGAAATGGGCATTCCTTTGGGGCCCCGCAAGAAGCTTGCCAAGTTTGTCAAAGAGAAGGCTGCAAAACTGGTAAACAATCTCTGGGTCTGCAGTGCTATGATGAAATTAGATTCTTTTTTTTACGTTGAAAACCGATTGTTCGTCACAATTGTCTATCAGTTTAAAAGTAAACTATTGGTAAATAAATGTAGTGACCGTATTTACTTTCATTTTTTTGCTACTTGAGTCTTAATGTAATATACATTTTTGATTATTATTAAAATTTAAATTTTAAACGTAAAATAAATAGCATAAGTATAGTGTACTGCCACACTGGTAAAATAGCTGTGCATATGTACCTTCCCATCATCTCTATGATTTTCTTTTTTATTACAACCTATTACTAGAATTAAGTGAATTGAATGTGCATGTCATGAACAAAGTAGGTAACAATATACAACTATGGGAAACAATTTTTGCCATTTTATTACCAAATTATACTTTTATTATACTAATAGAATATTAATGTAAAGTATTTCTAATTCCCTGGGCATGGTGGCTTAGTGGTTAGCACGTTCGCCTCTCAGCACTAGGGATTCCCGGTTCGAATCCCCATCTCGGTGGAGTTTCCATGTTCTCCCCGTGTCCGCGTGGGTTTCCTCGGGGTTCTCCGGTTTCCTCCGACAGTCCAAAAACATGGATCAAGTCAATTGAGTTCTCCAAATTGCCCCATATAGAGTGTGTCTGTGTGAGTGAATGTGTGCCCAGCAAAAGATTGGCACCCAGTCCTGGGTGTATCTGCCCAGCACCTGAAACGTTCTCCCCTGGATGGGCATGGGGAACCCCACCGCGACCCTAATATAGGATAAAGCGGAAGATAATGAATGAATGAATGAATGAATTTCTAATTCCACTAAGCACCACCTCAAATCCTCAGCTGAATTTCATCATCTGAATTAATCCATGGGCGGCAAAGTGGCTTAGTGGTTAGCACGTTCTCCTCTCAGCACTAGGGAATCCCGGTTCGAATCCCCGATCTGGGTGGAGTTTCCATGTCCTCCCCATGTCTGCGTGGGTTTCTTCCAGGGTCTCTGGTTTCCTCGCACAGTCCAAAAACATGGATCAAGTCAATTGAGTTCTCCAAATTGCCCCATATAGAGTGTGTCTGTGTGAGTGAGTGTGTGCCCAGCAAAAGATTGGCGCCCAGTCCTGGGTCTATCTGCCCAGCGCCCGAGACGTTGGGCAAGGGGAACCCACCCGCGACCCTAATATAGGATAAAGTGGAAGATAATGGATGGATGGATGACTTAATCCACCTGTCAGAAACAATTTTATGGTTTTAAAACATCTTAAAATGCAAAATGCAGTAAAAAAATATGATGATATAACTAAGCCCGTTAGAAGGCTCTGTAAAGACGACTTAAAATCTGATTGGTTAAAGCAACAAGTTGATCTACACTTATTTAATGCTACGTAGCCAGCAAAACCTATTCTGAAGCCCCAGGCAGACATATTTAAAACCTGGCAACCAGTGCACTAAAATGTGCTGTGGAGCGTTTCGGGTACTGGGCAGATACATACAGAACAGAGTGCCAATACATCACTGCTCTCTCTCTCTCTCTCTCACACACACACACAGTTCAGAGGAGCTATTTAGAGCTGCCAATTTACCTTGGATCCATGTTTTGGTCTGTGGGAGGACATTTGAAAAACCAGTAGGAAAACCCATGCAGACACGAAGAGAACATGGAAACTCCACCCAGATCGTTTCATTACATTTGGTCATTTACCAGAAACAAAGCTAGCACAGGGTCGGTCACAGCATCCCTGGAGCAATGAGGGTTAAGGGTCTTGCTCAAGGACCCACATGGGTAACTTCAGTGGACCTGGGGTTTGAACTCAACCTTCAGAATGATAGTCCAACGCCCTAACCACTGAGCTACCACACCCTCAGGTTCGGTTGGTTTCTGAACCTGGATACCTAACACTGAGAGACGAACATACTCACCGCTAAGCCACCATGCTGCCTGACACCAAAGCAGCCGATCATTCAATTTGACAAAAACAAACACATTAAATTTGAACTTAAACCCTCTAGAAATGCATATGTGACCTCAATTTGGAATCCTTGTTCATTTATCAGGTGGCTTAGTGGTTAGCACGTTCGCCTCTCAGCGCTAGGGAATCCCGGTTCGAATCCCCATCTGGGTGGAGTTTCCATGTTCTCCCCGTGTCTGCGTGGGTTTCCTCCGGGTTCTCCGGTTTCCTCCCACAGTCCAAAAACATGGGTCAAGGTGAATTGAATTCTCAAAATTGCCCCAAATAGAGAGTGTCTGTGTGTGTGAGTGTGTGCCTCTCGTGTGCCCAGCAATGGATTGGCACCCTGTCCTGGGTCTATCTGCCCAGTGCCAGTGCCTGGGTCTATCTGCCCAGTGACGTTCTCCCCTGGATGGGCATGGGGAACCCCACCGCGACCCTAATAGAGGATAAAGTGGGAGATAATGAATGAATGAATGTTCATTTATCAAGTATAATAATAACGTGGCCGGCGGCACGGTGGCTTAGTGTTTAACACGTTCTCCTCTCAGCACTAGGGATTCCCGGTTCGAATCCCCATCTGGGTGGAGTTTCCATGTTCTCCCCGTGTCTGCGTGGGTTTCCTCCGGGTTCTCCGGTTTCCTCCCACAGTCCAAAAACATGGATCAAGTCAATTGAATTCTCAAAATTGCCCCATATAGAGTGTGTCTGTGTGAGTGAGTGTGCGCCCTGTCCTGGGTCTATCTGCCCAGTGCCTGAGATGTTCTCCCCTGGATGGGCATGGGGAACCCCACCGCGACCCTAATAGAGGATAAAGCGGGAGATAATGAATGAATGAATGAATGAATGAATAATAATGTGTGTAAAACACAGGGCCAAAGTGAAAAGCTGACACGTTCTGACAATTAGAGTTTATCCTGAATGTTTGCAGACATCACTGCTAGTCGGGTCGCACCAGCAGATATGATAGTCCTTCTTGGTTGGGATGGCTTTGTGCTTTTGGGATTTTATGCACATGTGGCTAAATTAAATTACTCAAGCTTAATATCGACTTCACATTAATCTTTACATCAATACCTTACTGATCAGTTGATTAAGCAGAGCCTTAACAATCGTTTCTGTTCAGGCAGCACAACAGTCTGCAGAGGAGAAAACCATGGCCACACAAGACACAAAAGAAGTTCCGGCACCTCAACACGCAGAATTGGTGACAACAAATGCTAATCGGAAAATCCCAGTTGGTCGAACTATGTCTTCTATTCACGTGGATTACAACTGCTTTGAAATTGGCACAGGGCAGGTAAAGAACCAGGGCTTCTTTATGTGATTGTGATTAAAATAGTCTTCTGCTTGCATATGCGTTATTGCCTCCATTTCCTGAAAGCTTACTGTAAAAATATTATCAGATTTATTGCCTTGTAACAGTTTTATGAGGCCCTGCTCAGCAGTTCTCTGGACAGCTACATTTTTTTCTGATGTGTGTTGAAGCAGAAGTCAGCACTTTTGTTGTAGCATTAGCATTTTCTTTTAATCCCAAATGAATCTGATTTCCTTCTTTAGGTGTCTGTGGTATATCATGCTCTGGATTTTGAGCCGGTCAATTTTTTTGCTCTTGGCTCTCCAATTGGAATGTTTCTGACTGTAAGAGGGGTGGAGAAACTGGAAGAGACCTATCAGTTACCTACCTGCAAGGGTTTCTTTAACATATACCATCCAGTATGTACAAATCACATTTTATCACAATTTAAATCCCAACCACAAAGTGAACTGCATGTTTGCCTCATTATGTTGTTTATTGATTATCACGTGCTTATTCTTTCACAGAAGTTTGCTTTGGTCACAAACAGAAAGATTCTCGTTTGATTTAATTAATAACCAACGAAAACGTTGATTTCTTGTTTCTTTTTCCAAGTTGGATCCCGTGGCGTACCGGATTGAGCCTATGATTTTACCAGACATAGAACTCGAGCCTGTTTTGATTCCTCATCATAAAGGGAGGAAGAGGCTTCATCTTGGTATGTTAAGAACTTTGCTTGCATTAGATATTTATCTCGGGCGGCACGGTGGCTTAGTGGTGGCTATGCTCACCTCTCAGCACTGGGACTTCCTGGTTCGAATCCCAATCTGGGTGTATCCATGTTCTCCCCATGTCTACGTGGGTTTCCATGGCTTCTCCGGTTCCCTCTCACAGTCCAAAAACATAAACATGCTCTAAATAGCCCCCATATATTGTAAGTGTGTGCCCAGTGATGGACTGGCACCCTGTCCTGGGTGTATCTGCCCAGAGCACAAAAACGTTTCGGGCGCTGGGAAGATACACCCAGGACATGGTGCTAATCTATCGCTGGGCACACATTCACTCACACATACACACAAACACATTATATGGGGCAATTTGGAGAACTCAATTGACTTGATCCATGTTTTTGGACTGTTTTTTCGCCCCTTAGTAACATTTAAAAAAGAGTAAAAAAAAAAAAATATATATATAAATATGACCAAAAACACATCAGTAAGCAAACGCACCTCAGTAAACTTGTGGAGTGACATCAAAGGTGCATTTATTTAACTCCCAAAAAGGCATTTGAGTGCATTACACCTCCTTCCTGTGATTTATTCACAATAATCCACACCCTCGAGTGTCCTAATGCTTTCATAAAACAAACGCACTATAATAAAAAATAAACAAGGTTTCATTCATAAATGCGTTAATTAAAAGCAAAATCGTTAATAATCTGGATTTTCCGTGATGTAATCTAGTCCGGTTTTTACAGTGAACACTGAGCCAGGGTAACAGGTTTCTGGTTTGTCGAACGGTCAATTACTGCCATCCAGTGGCCAAATTACAGAACACACTTTATAAAAAACAGGGAAAAAATGTGTTAATTGTGTGTCAATTATGAACCGTTTTAGAATTATTGTTAATGTTTTGATTTAGTTCAGATGTGTACATTTGTGTTTATGAAAATAAGGTTTTTGCTCATTTCCTTTTTTAAACGCACTGCTGTTTTTTTTTGTTGTTTGTTTTTGTTTTTTTTTTCCCCCCAACACTATGAACTATATTCAGTTAATTGTATTGATTATTAACTCTTGAATTCTGTTTCTGAGTTAATGTTGCTATAGAGGGGTCATGCTCTTTATTCTTAACTGTTATAATCTTTAGGATTTATAGAGTTACTGGTTATAATAAGTGATGTTGCAATATGAACCTCATTCATTGTGTGCAGAGTTAAAGGACAGTCTTTCCAGAATGGGTTCCGATCTGAAGCATGGATTCATCAGCTCTTTAAGGACCGCGTGGCAGACGTTGAACGACTTTGCTCGTGCTCACACCTCATCCATAAAGCTACACGAGCAGCTGGCGATAGTGGCCAGTCAAATTAAAGAAGAGGAAGAAGACGAAATGCATAGTGATGAAGGTGAGATGGTAATAAGTTTGGTAATAAGTGTCCATTAAGCAACGATGCTACCATCCCGATTAAAAGTGGAATAACACAGATGCTTCGAATGTGCACAGATGTGAGTAAACTAATGGTGGAGACTCTTGAGCCTTTGAAAGAAGAGACTCAGATAAAGGTGGGCATGCTGAATGGAGGCCATCGCATTGACTACGTCCTGCAAGAGAAGCCCATTGAGAGCTTTAATGAGTATCTCTTTGCTCTTCAGAGTCACTTGTGTTACTGGTACGTCTCACACAGTCCTGTCTACGTGTTCTGTTGATGTGAGAAAATGATTCTCACCACGTTTTAATATTTTATTTCTCACAGGGAGTCAGAAGACACAGCTTTGTTCATCCTTAAGGAAGTTTATAAAACCATGGACATACGGCCGGAGCAGACTATGCAGTAATGTAGCGGCTCATATAAAAAAAAAAATGAAGCACACAGTCATTCAAAACGGTTTCCTCTTCCCCTGGAGCTCTGATCATGGCTGTTAAAGTACTTTACATTTGTAACTACATTTTAGTTTAGTCTAGTCTATTTACTAGCATCGTGTACAAATAAGAATACGAGTGTTATTCCACTATATATATCTTAAATTAAGAAGTTAAAAAATATATATAGTATTTCACACAACTCCATTTTTAAAAGACTGATAGCTGCTGAGCGCTTATGATCCATATAATTAACAAAATACTGGTTTGGATTAAAATACATATTTCCAGTGTAATTGAGACCAAGAGGCTGATTAATAAACCGATGAGACCTGAAATCTGTGTATGATTTTAAAAATAAGCTGTGTGTGTGCTGTGCATTTGGTTGTGTCCGAACATCGTGTATTTTATAGGTCTGTTTACATTGATTCTGATCCGTAAATCAGACATCGTTTCCAACTGATGAGGTCAGTGGGGCAATTAATATCTCCTATACCTATTGGTATGTCTTTGAATATGGGAAATCAGTGTTCCTATGCACAGGGAGAACCAAACAAGGAATTGAACTCCGGACCATCTTGCTGTGAGGTAGTAGCACTAACCACTGTCCCGTCAAATATTTATTTTAAGTAATATAATTTTACATGTATTTTCAGTTAATTACATATTATATGGGTACCATAATCACAAAAGCTGCTAAATTTGATATCACACAAACCATTACGGTGGCTTAGTGGTTAGCATGTTCGCCTCTCAGCGCTAGGGATTCCCGGTTTGAATCCCCATCTGGGTGGAGTTTCCATGTTCTCCCCGTGTCTGTGTGGGTTTCCTCCGGGTTCTCCGGTTTCCTCCCACAGTCCAAAAACATGGATCAAGTCAATTGAATTCTCAAAATTGCCCCATATATAGTGTGTCTGTGTGAGTGAGTGTGTGCCCAGCGATGGATTGGCGCCCTGTCCTGGGTCTATCTGCCCAGCGCCTGAGACGTTCTCCCCTGGACGGGCATGGGGAACCCCACCGCGACCCTAATAGAGAATAAAGCCGGAGATAATGAATGAATGAATGAAAATAATTATATTATTATATAAAATATTTCTTCTTTATGTTGTTTGGCTATATTGTTGTTGGAAACTTGACAATACCAATTTTCTTGTAAAATGAACAGCAGGAGATGTAAATTAAAACTGATAAACTGAGACTTCGCTGTGATGCTCTGGGATCTGTCATTAGGTACAGTGGTGTTTAAAAGTTTTGAAACCCTACATAATTATTTTTATATTTGTACAAACTTGACCTAAAACATTTTTAAAAAAAGTCCTCAAGACGATAAACCAAATTTAGACTAAATAAATGAAGACTTGTTGATTTTCATTCATTATCACCCGCTTTATCCTCTATTAGGGTCGTGGTGGGGTTCCCCATGCCCATCCAGGGGAGAACATCTCAGGCGCTGGGCAGATAGACCCAGGACAGGGCGCCAATCCATCGCTGGAGACACACTCACTCACACAAACACACTCTATATGGGGCAATTTTGAGAATTCAATTGACTTGATCCATGTTTTTGGACTGCGGGAGGAAACCGGAGAACCCGGAGGAAACCCACGCAGACACAGGGAGAACATGGAAACTCCACCCAGATGGGGATTCGAACTGGGAATCCCTAACGCTGAGAGGCGAACGTGCTAACCACTAAGCCACCGTGCCACGACTTGATTATGGATGAAAAACAGTTAGCACTTGTGAGAGGGAAAAGTAGATGAATCTTCACTTTCAGCACCTGATGTGACTTCCATCCATCCATTATCTTCCGCTTTATCGTATATTAGGGTCACGGTGGGGTTCCCCATGCCCATCCAGGGGAGAACGTTTCGGGCGCTGGGCAGATACACCCAGGACAGGGCGCCAATCTATCGCTGGGCACACACTCACTCCATCTGATGTGACTTGCACAGGAAAACATTCACTCCATTCATCGTGTCCGTGCAGCAGCGGTTGATGAAGCTCTGAACGACTCAATCTGTAGCACTCTGTTATTGCACTTCATCAGCACTTTACCAGCTGCCTTAAATTTAAACTGTAATCCTTCATGCATTCGAGGGACGCTGCAGCGCCAACTAACTGTTCACTCTGTAATTTGTAGTTTTGACAGATTACATTCTAAGAACTGAAGTCACAAATCTTTTCCCCCATAATATGTAAATTGGAACACTGCAGCATTAGGGCTGCAGCAAACAAACCCCTGATTTTATTTATAATTCATTCATTCATTCATTATCTTCCACTTTATCCTCTATTAGGGTCGCGGTGGGGTTCCCCATGCCCATCCAGGGGAGAACGTCTCGGGCGCTGGGCAGATAGACCCAGGACAGGGCACCAATCTATCGCTGGGCACACACTCACTCACACAAACACACTCTATATGGGGCAATTTGGAGAACTCAATTGACTTAATCCATGTTTTTGGACTGTGGGAGGAAACCGGAGAACCCGGAGGAAACCCACGCAGACACGGGGAGAACATGGAAACTCCACCCAGATGGGGATTCAAACCGGGAATCCCTAGCGCTGAGAGGAGAACATGCTAACCACTAAGCCACCGTGCCGCCTTAATTTATAATGTGTTACATATTATTGGACCGCTACAGATTATTATTGTGCTTTCTCAACATGGATTCATGGTGCGAGAATCAGAGTCATATTTATGTAATAAATTTGTAATATCTACTTTACTATCTACAAGTATTCTAAGACACAGAACAGAGTCCACTGAGCATTTCGTAAGTAAACAATTGTTTGAATACATTTTAAAATAGAATATAATTATACTCGGGCGGCATGGTGGCTTAGTGGTTAGCATGTTCTCCTCTCAGCAGTAGGGATTCCTGGCTCGAATACCAATCTGGGTGGAGTTTCCATGTTCTCCCCGTGTCCGCGTAGGTTTTCTCTGGGTTCTCCGGTTTCCCCCCACAGTCCAAAAACATGGATGAAGTCAATTGAATTCTCCAAATTGCCCGATATAGAGTGTGTTTGTGTGAGTGTGTGTGCCCAGTGATAGATTGCCGCTCTGTCCTGTGTGTATCTGCCCAGCGCCCGAAACGTTCTCCCCTGGATGGGCATGGGGAACTCCACCACGACCCTAATAGAGCATAAAGTGGAAGATAATGGATGGATATAATTATATTCTTTAGTGTTAGAGCAGGGCGGCACGGTGGCTTAGTGTTTAGCACGTTCGCCTCTCAGCACTAGGGATTCCCGGTTCGAATCCCCATCTGGGTGGAGTTTCCATGTTCTCCCCGTGTCTGCGTGGGTTTCCTCCGGGTTCGCCGGTTTCCTCCCACAGTCCATGGATCAAGTCAATTGAGTTCTCCAAATTGCCCCATATAGTGTGTGTATGCGTGCTTGTCTGTGTGAGTGTGTGTGTGCCCAAAGATAGATTGGCGCCCTGTCCTGAGTGTATCTGCCCAGCGCCCGAAACGTTCTCCCCTGGATGGGCATGGGGAACCCCCTACCCCCGCCCCCCCTCGACCCCAATAGAGTATAAAGCGGAAGATAATGGATGGATATAATTATACTCTTTAGTGTTAGTGGTTAAGGTGTTGGATTCTCAATTTAAATGTTGCAGATATGAACCCCACCTCCACTATAACTGCTGATTTGGGCCATTCACCCTTGTTGCACCTGGAGTGCTGTATCTAACCCTGTGCTTAGACCTAACTTTAAACATGTTATTTAGGAGAAAAGAGTGCAAAAGAATTGTAATTGGGATGTAGTGTTTGTCTTGGAAACTGCGAATCACAACATTTTAACCTTTAACATTTGATCAAACAGTTTATTTAAGCCATCGTGAAAGTGAGATAAGCAGGGCAATTCAATGACGTCTAAAGTAAATAGTGTAATTGATTTGGAATCTAACAGAGCTTAAGAACGTTATGAAATCAGATATCTGCCTGCCTCAGACATGTCTGTTTGGATGAAAGCTTTCGAATCTCAAACAAAATTTGGTAAAAACAAAGCGATCAACAGTCAGCTAAACTATCAATCCATCATGACCTGACCTTCCAATATGATGGTTCCACAATCTCTCCCAACGACTCGTTCCATAACCTTGGTTTTATAATTGACTCACATCTTAAACTATCTGATCAGTCAGCTGTTAGTTCATATCCTCATCCTATCCCGGCGAAGATTACTGTAATGCACTGCTTGCAGGTCTCCCAGCTTGCACAATCAGACCTCTACAACTGATTCAATAAATCTGCAGCCTGATTTGTGTTCAACCGGCCCAAGTGAACTCATGTCTCTCCATTACTCCTCTCTCTCTCTCTCTCAATTCTCTCCCTGTAGCTGCTGCATTCAGTACAAGACGCTGACTCAATCTCTGGATCTGCCCCCTTTCTACCTTCACGCTATATTACCAAAATACATTCCAACTTGGTGCCAAGCGATAGATTAGCGTCCTGTCCTGGGTCTATCTGCCCAGCGCCCGAAACGTTCTCCCCTGCATGGGCATGGGGAACCCCCCCGCGACCCTAATATAGGATAAAGCGGAAGATAATGACTTGTCCCAACTCAGAGTCACTTAACATCTTTAAGAACCAACTGAAAACACATCTCTTCCACAAACACTTGAGGTATATATATATATATATATAAATATAAATAAATATATAAAAGGCGGGGGCGGCACGGTGGCTTAGTGGTTGGCATGTTCTCCTCTCAGCGCTAGGGATTGCCGGTTCGAATCCCCATCTGGGTGGAGTTTCCATGTTCTCCCTGTGTCCGCGTGGGTTTCCTCTGGGTTCTCCGGTTTCCTCCCACAGTCCAAAAAACATGGATCAAGTCAATTGAGTTCTCCAAATTGCCCCACAGAGTGTTTGTGTGCGTGAGTGTGTGCCCAGCGATAGATTGGCACCCTGTGCTGGGTGTATCTGCCCAGCGCCCACCTGCCCAAACGTTCTCCCCTGGGTGGGCATGGGGAACCCCTCCCCCCGCGAGCCTAATGTGGGATAAAGCGGAAGATAATGAATGAATGAATAAAAGGTGGGATCAGATAATGACCAGATTCTTCAGTGAAACTGACTCGTGTTGTTCTCTCATTTGTAAGTCTGTCATTATAAAACATCTGCCAAATGACTATTCATTCATTCATTATCTCCCGCTTTATCCTCTATTAGGGTCGCGGTGGGGTTCCCCATGCCCATCCAGGGGAGAACGTCTCGGGCGCTGGGCAGATAGACCCAGGACAGGGCGCCAATCCATCGCTGGGTACAAACTCACTCACACAGACACACTCTATATGGGGTAATTTAGAGAACTCAATTGATTTGATTCATGTTTTTGGACTGTGGGAGGAAACCGGAGAACCCGGAGGAAACCCACGCAGACACGGGGAGAACATGGAAACTCCACCCAGATGGGGATTCGAACCGAGAATCCTTAGCGCTGAGAGGCGAACGTGCTAACCACTAAGCCACCGTGCCGCCCCTAAATGACTATATTTAATGTAAATGTGCTATTGAGTTGAAAAAATGTATATATTTTGATATCATTTCATATTGAATTACTTTTCAAAAATACTCAGTAATAAGTGTTTTGGTTCATTTGAGTTTAATTGTAGAAATGACAAAGTGCTCATAACCTCGATCATTTTAATTAAAAAACAGAAAAGCTGATCTTCAGCCACTTTACCATGCAGTCAAATGCTACAGCCGACAGTCTTTAGTAAATGCTTCTGTGGTAAACCTTTGAAATTAGGAACGTGCCCTTACATCGGTGAGTAACAGACAACCCGGCTGTTAATTATTTAAAGCAACTATAACAATTTTGCAGTCCAAAATTGTTCCCTCAGCAACTAAACGAAAGGATCTGGTTGTATATTAAAGGAAAGGGTGCACAGTAACTGGGCATGCAGTTCTGGAAACAGTACCATGTAATGTAAGAATTTGTAACAGCATTCAGATTTCCTTCCTGTGGATTTTATATTGATCCAAAATGCAGTGGTTTCAGCTGCATCAGTGTTGGCAAGCTGCAAGCGGTAGAACATTGGCACATTATTTTTATCTTGATTCCCAAAAGAATCTGAAAACATTAACAGAAAATGTTACTAAGCAACTGGAAAGTAAATGGAATAGGAACACAAACTGGCCACAAACGGCCATAAAACGTAAGTAACCACTAAATTGGTCTAGAAAGAAATGTTACCGTGAAGGTAAATGGAATTTATGCCTCTATTTGTGGAAAATCAACCGTAAGCACCTCATTTTAATTGCCAAATATTTAGTCTTTTAGTGGATTCTAGGTATTCTCTCCCTCTTGCTCCCATGTTTGCATTAATTTAAAGATCGTGCTGATCCAGCAAGCACTGATTATTTTTCAGCCCAAACGTAGGATTGTCCAGTGTGTTTACTTTGGGCAGGTTCAGGGCTGTGAAGCCCTCAATCCTCCACCCTGCTCTGACTTTTATAGGCCTGCTTACGCAGGTGATTTTCAATCTCTTCACGAAACACCAACATGCCCAAGTGCGAGTGCGACGCTTCGTTCATGGCCTTAGACTGGATGCACATACGATACTGTTCCGGAGTCAGCTCATCCGCACACAGTTTCTCATGCCACAGGTGAAAGAGACCCGAAACAGGAGTGCGCATCACAATCATCTCACTGCGAAGGTATTTTCTGTACAAGTGGACATCCTCGACTCCCCATCCCTTCACATCCAGATCGAACCCTCCTGTTGATATAAATCAGAAAATAGAAATCAGCATGCAGAACAAATAAATCGTTTTCAAATTGCCTTAAAATGGGATTGGAACAATATTAAAGTTGCATAATGATCTAAAGATCATTTGCTCAATATGGCATCTGGGCGGCATGTTCGCCTCTCAGCGCTGGGGATCCCATTCTGGAGTTTCCATGTTCCCCCCCGTGTCTGTGTGGGTTTTCTCTGGATACTCCATTTTCCTCCCACAGTCCAAAATCATGTATTAAAGGGGTATGGTCTGCTCTAAATTGCCCCATATAGTGTGTGTTTCTGCCCAGTGCCCGAAACATTCTCCTCAGGATGGGCATGTGTTACCCCAGCCACAATCATAATCCCCAGTATGAAGCATGAGATAATGGGATGAGATGAATACAGCATCTGTCATGAACATCACTGGCGTAACGGCCACCTGAATAGCAACCCACTTCCATAAAGGCATCAAACGCAACAAATACAAATCCTTCTGTGATTATATTCCTCTAACCCAGTGCTTCTCAAATAGCGCTGGGGGGGGGGTGCATAACAGGATATCACAGAGCAAGTGATATTAAGTGTACTGAACAAACCCTCAAGAGACAACATGGAAGAATATTTAACAGGGATGAGGAGAGAAAGTCGGAGAGAGACGAAGATAACGAGACCAACAAAAGTCAACCGAAAATAATGTCGAAGTGTATGTAGCGCCTGGCTTCACTGTAACTGTAACTTCACTGTAACTGAGGTGGGAGACAAAGAAAGAGCGGTGTGTCTTCTGTGTCTTAAAATGTTGGCAGCGGACAGCGTGAAGCCAAATAGATGAAGGCGTCACTTAAAGACATTACACCCCAATCACACTGATAAACCGCTTGAGTTTTTAAATCATAAACGTGACGCGTATAACCAGCAAACATAACGCTTTATGAAAGCTACTTTAGAAAAGCTGTGCGCTGCAAAATGGGCGCGTTGGAGACATTAGTTCTGACTTCCTCAAAAAAAAAAAAAAAAAAAAAAAAAAAAAAAAACAGCACAAATTGTTGTATTCATTTTTGGTTCGTAGGTTAAAGTGTTAATAAATTGAGCTCCTGAATTAATGTTGCTGGTGAATTTGAATTTATTATTATTTATTGATTTTATTTCATTTCATTTTTCAGTATCAGATGCCGGTCAGTTCAAAAATGTTTCTAGTTTAAATAAGGATTTTATTCGTTTGTTACAAACTAAAAAAAACATTCATTCATTCATTATCTCCCGCTTTATCCTCTATTAGGGTCGCGGTGGGGTTCCCCATGCCCATCCAGGGGAGAACGTCTCGGGCACTGGGCAGATACACCCAGGACAGGGCGCCAATCCATCGCTGGGTACACACTCACACACACTCTATATGGGACAATTTAGAGAATTCAATTCACTTGATCCATGTTTTTGGACTGTGGGAGGAAACCGGAGAACCCGGAGGAAACCCACGCGGACACGGGGAGAACATGGAAACTCCACCCAGATGGGGATTCGAACCGGGAATCCCTAGCGCTGAGAGGCGATAAAATTATTCTGTTCTAAGTTGATCTATATTTCTTTCTTTTTTTTTTTCTTTATTGTTAATAAGGATACATTGTTATAAAAGAGATGTACTTATAACAAATTTATAGATAAATCATACTACAGTGGTCGTGTAAAAATACTTTATCCATTTTGTCATGTGGGGAGGGGGTGAGGTGAGTGTGCGTGTGTATGGGGGGTTAACAGAAAATAATTGAGAATCATTGCTCTAACCGAACCCCAGAGCGATACTCACCAATGTTGAGGAAATCGGAGCGATACTGACACGTCATGCCAAATCCAAAATCTCTCCAGAATCCAGTATCTTTTTTATGAATCTATAAAACACACTTGTTGTATTGAACAAGCAACACCATATCAAATACACAGTGTAAAAGAAATGTAGATAAACTGACGACATACCAGCTGATGTTCAATGGGTGGAGCCAATTCAAGGTTTCCATAAACTATAGCAGGATTGTACAGACTAAACACTACCGGGTAGAACACTCGTTTGCCTTTGGTAGAAAGAAAAGACACACACTCATTAATATGAAAGGACAAGGACTAAGAGCCAACATTAATTCTTATATTTCTGATCATGCAGATATAACTGTATTCATATTTGCATACTCAGCAGCCACCTGATCAGTTACACTTCCCTACAATTACAGACTGCATTTAATCGGTTTCCCTGCATATTGTATTATTATAATTGTATTGTTATTATTTGGTTAGTAAATGGTTCTCAGCAACACTGATGTGGTTGTGGTTCC
The DNA here is from genome assembly GCA_019802505.1 of Corydoras sp. C115. Classification (NCBI taxonomy): domain Eukaryota; kingdom Metazoa; phylum Chordata; class Actinopteri; order Siluriformes; family Callichthyidae; genus Corydoras; species Corydoras sp. C115. The sequence goes on from JAFMOC010000044.1 coordinate 1,097,261, forward strand.
ATTTCCATTTAGTCATTTAGCAGATGCTTTGATTTTAAGTGACTTACAAATGAGAGAACAACACAAAACAGTAGTTAAGGAAAAAACAGCTACACTGTAGTATAATCAAACCTGATGATTATCCAATCTGACTTCTAGATTTTTTTTATAGCCAGTGCTTTTGGAAGAGATGTTTTGAGATGTGAGGTATGGTAGCTCAGTGCTTAAGGTGTAAGGCTATCAATAAAAAGGTTGTGGGTTTAAATCCCAGAGTCAATGACGTTATTAATGTGGGTCATTAACCAAGGCCCTGAACCCTCATTGTTTCAGAGATGTTGTGATGAACCCTGTGCTCACTTTGTAAGTGGCTTTGGATAAAAGCGTCTGCTAAATGACCAAATGTAATGTAATGCAGATCTAAAAAAAAAAACCTAGGTGACTCCAGGCCTTATGGACAGCGTGGGGAAGACCATTCCACCATTTAGCAGTTGTGAACAATAAGGAGTGGGAGTTAGAACCATGGTGAGGTTGAATCACCGGGTGAAATTCATCACTATAGTGCGGTGAATGAGTCGGAGTGCATGTAGTAATGGAGTGAAATGAGTTCGCTTGACACTGACATGTGCTTGTTGCACTGGTGCAATTGGCTATTGTTTCAACTTATAGATTTAAAATAAGAAATTGTAGCAGATTTGTTGCTGCGTAGGTCATTCTAACACAGCTGCATTTGAATCACTGATACAAGCATAACACATCCAACATATTATTCATTCTTCATTCATTATCTCCCGCTTTATCCTCTATTAGGGTCGCGGTGGGGTTCCCCATGCCCATCCAGGGGAGAACATCTCGGGCACTGGGCAGATAGCGCCAATCCATCGCTGCCAACATATTACCAACATGTTAATAAAGTGCTCAGAATAATCAACCAGCCAAATGTGATGGTCCTGTGAGATGTCCTTAACAATAAGGCAATTTGAACCAAAAAAGTACGTAAAGAAATAAACTAGGGTGGCACGGTGGCTTAGTGGTTAGCACGGTCGCCTCTCAGCACTAGGGATTCCCGGTTCGAATCCCCATCTGGGTGGAGTTTCCATGTTCTCCCTGTGTCCGTGTGGGTTTCCTCCGGGTTCTCTGGTATACTCCCACAGTCCAAAAACATGGATCAAGTCAATTGAGTCCTCCAAATGGTCCCCTACAGAGTGTGTCTGTGTGAGTGAGTGTGTGCCCAGCAATAGATTGGCGCCCTGTCCTGGGTGTATCTGCCCAGCACCCGAGACGTTCTCCCCTGGATGGGCATGGGGAACCCCACCGCGACCCTAATATAGGATAAAGCGGAAGACAATGAATGAATGAATGTAACCATAAAGCTACAAAGTGCATCTGTACAATACATTAATCTGAATAAATAATAAGTGTAGAAACAAAAGTATCTAATAAAGTGGCAGACTGTATGTACAAAAACCCAATATGGTCTTACTAGTCATTTTGGTGACAATAACACACCTGGAGTTGTATTGATTCGACAAGTATTGAGGAATTCACGAGTGAAATAAATATCTACATCGCAGAAGAACATCAAAACATCAGTCCCCTTCTTCCAAGCATGCGCACCAATATCCAGTCCTCTGCCACGGGAAAACTCCTCATCAACAGGGATAAGAGTGTAGTTCGTAAAGCTCTCCTCACTTTTAACAAGAAAAGATATGCAATTAATGCACATAAGAAAAAACAACATACGTAAGATATAATTCTAAATGTAACTGATTTTGCTTCAGCTAGCAAAAAAATGCAAACAGGGTTTTTTACAATAAGACAGTGCTTCTCAAATAGTGGAGCGCATAACAAGAAATCACAGAGCAAGCGATATTAAGTGTATTGAACAAACCATCAAGAGACAACATGGAGAAATATTTAACAGGAATGAGGAGAGAAAGGCGGAGAAAGACGAAGATAATGAGAGCAACAAAAGTCAACCGAAAGTTAAAAGGAGGAAAGTGTATGTAGCGCTTGGTTTCACTGTAACTTCACTGTAACGAAGGTGGAGACGAAAAAAGACCGGCGTGTCTTCTGTGTCTTAAAATGTTGGCAGCGGACAGCGTGAAATAAATGAAGGCGTCACTTAAAGACATTACACCCCAATCACGCTGATAAGCCGCTTGAGTTTTTAATCGTAAACGTGACGTGTAGAGCAGCGATCATAACGCTTTATGAAAGCTACTTCAGAAAAGCTGTGCTGCAAAACGGACGCTTTGGAGACATTAGTTCTGACTTCTTTTTCAAAAAAAAAAAAAAAAAGCACAAATTGTTGTATTCATTTTTGTTTTGTAGGTTAAAGTGTTAATAAATTGTGCTCCTGAATGAATGTTGCTGATGAATTTGAATTTATTATTATTTATTGATTTTATTTCATTTCATTTTTCAGTATCAAATGCCAGTCAGTTCAAAAATGTTTCTAGTTTAAATAAGGATTTCATTCGTTTCTGTTACAAACTAAAAAACAAAGTTAATAAAATGATTCTTTGTTCTAAGTTGATCTATATTTCTTTATTTTTTTTATTTTTTTTATTGTTAATAAGGATACATTGTTATAAACGAGGTGTACTTATAACAAATTTATAGACAAATCATACTGGCGCAAAAAGTTTTCTTCCTAGGGGGGGCTTAGCAGAAAATAATTGAGAAGCACTGCAATAAGAGTAAGTGGATAAACAGTGGCAGGAAGTGGATTAAACTGATGTGTAGCAGAGGATATCAGCATTATGATTATCAGATTTGGACAGTGTCCTACATGACCTACTGCCTATTACACAAATGTAGAAATCTATTAGATCTATTAGACAGAAATGCCTGTACATATTAATATGCAGTAGGTTTCATGCAGTAGACAAAAATCACAGATGACCTACAGTAGCCATTTTAAAGTAAGCAACTGAAGCACATCCTGTTTTGCAAAGATTTAACTGAAGAGTGATCAAGCTGAGAAAGGGGAAGGAAAAAAAAATTGAAGATATTTATAGAAATATAGACAAGCCACAACACACAGAAAAACACTAGTACGGTGTCAGGCATTGCATTTTATTGCTTATTTATTTCCAAGATTGTTGAAATATAATTAAAATATATAAATTAATTTTATTAAGTTCTTAAAATACACTGTATTTGGAGATATCCAAAATGCCCTAATAAAGCTGGTACTAGAGCTAGTACTCGATCTAGTGAGCACCAATGAAGCAGTGAAGTTAAAGACTCTTAAAATTAGTGAGCATGTAATATCCAAGCAACCTCAGACGCATCATGTCTGCTATATTACAAATATCATTTAATACAACAGGTCACATCACTGTAACAGTTATGTTATTAATTTAGTCCAATTATTCAACGTTGGACACTGTAATAATAACATTTTGTTTTTCTTTGGTATTCCATTTAACCTAATAATTGTAAACAGCTGATTCTGACCCTTTCTAGTATTTTTTCTTCCTCAACTCAGCTGAATAATGGGATAGCACAGCATGCTGTGGTCACCTACTTTAAAATTCCTTCCTGTTCAGCAAGCCATACAGGAAATTCTCACAGACTTCATGAAGCCTACTGCATACTCAGACATTCTAGCCATCCCTACCTACTGCTTTTGCATACTGTGTAGTATATAGTAAGTAATTTGGCACTTATTAAATCATGCCAAACCATATTTATTAATTTGCCAATATTGTATTAGATGAAATAAACAAAAACAGATAGCAAGGGTTTAATTAATCCAGCTATGTGCAGTATGTGGACAAAAGTATTGGAACACCTTCACTGGATTTCCCTTTTCAACTATAAAAATGTGACTCTTGTGGGAAGGCTTTCTGGAATAATTTGGAATGTCTGGAAATTTCCTGCTAAAAGGTCAGACATTAGATCAGCCATTAGATGAAAGGGCTCAGATTGCAAGCTTTGTTGGCTCTGTGTTGACCAGTCCGTCCACACCAAAGTCATTGCATCATATATGTGAGGCCCTTGATTTGTGCAGTGGGGCACGGATAAGCTTTCTCCCCAAACTGTCTAAATAGTAATAAGAGTAGTCTACAGTGCATCATGACTACGTGTTGTTTCTATACACTTGTGGAAATGGGACTGAACAGAACACCTGAACTTGAGAGGTGAGACGTAATACTTTTGTCCATATTAAATAAATTTATCATCAGATTCAGAATACATTAATACTGATTCACATTATTCTGGTATGCCTTCAAACACAAACCCAACTGTTGACTATACTGTGACCATTTGTAAAATACAAACCTGGGAAACTTTAGCAAAGCTGACTTCACTTCCTCCAAACCTTCTTCCCCAAAATAAACCACTGTAAGGTGCACTTGCTTATCCTGATGTATACAAACCTCCCTGTTGAAAACAGTTAATAAGAGGTCAAGCTTATCTGAAATGACAATTTGTGATCACAAAAAGGTTTGCATAATTTTTTTTTTACATTTGGTCATTTAGCAGACACTTTATCCAAGGCGACTTACAGTAACCCAACTAGGTTGAGAGACAGAACACAGGGTTGGCCATACAGCAGCCCTAGAGCTATATGGTTTAAGGGCCTTAAGGGTTTAAGGACACAAATTGGTAACTTCAGTGAACCTGGGCTTTGAACCCGCAGTTTTCTGATTGATAGCCCAACACCATAAGCACTGAGCTACCACTCCAAAAAAAATTCTACATCATGTTTATCATTTAGGGCAGCACGGTGGCTTAGTGGTTAGCACGTTCGCCTCTCAGCGCTAGGGATTCCCAGTTCGAATCCCCATCTGGGTGGAGTTTCCATATTCTCCCCGTGTCTGCGTGGGTTTCCTCTGGGTTCACGGTTATCTCCCACAATCCAAAAACATGGATCAAGTCAATTGATTTCTCAAAATTGCCCCATATAGAGTGTGTTTGAGTGAGTGAGTGTGTGCCCAGCGATGGATTGGCGTCCTGTCCTGGGTCTATCTGCCCAGCGCCCAAGACGTTCTCCCCTGGATGGGCATGGGGAACCCCACCGCAACCCTAATAGAGGATAAAGCGGGAGATAATGAATGAATGTTTATCATTTACACATTATTTATTTCAGCATAACATGTCTGAGTTCAAGGGCAGCATAGTGGTGTAGTAGTAAACATGTCCACTGAAGATCGAATCGAAATAAATGTGTGTCTGTGTGGGTTTTCCAGTTTCCTTCCATAATCCAAAACAGGGATCCAAAATAAATTGGCTGCACTAAATTGCCCCTGTATAATGTGCAAGTGTGTGCCCAGTGATGGGATTAGCGCTCTGTCCTGGTTGCATCTTTCCAATGCATAAGGCGTTCTTCCATAGATGGGCATGGGGAACCCCCCCCATTAACCTTGCAGCTAGTAAAGGATTCAGCAGAAGATGATGATAGATTTTTTTTTGATTCCATGTCTCTAAAGTGTTCAGTGGGTGTTTAAAAGAGTGAGTCTTTTTGAAAAAGGTGCTCTCAAATTAAATTGTTTTCTGATGTATAATATTGCAGGGCATTCCTTCAAGATGTGTTTTGATTGTAAGGATTACACTGCAGGGCTGTCAGACTGGTGCATTTCCAACATTTCCACCTTCCACGGGTATTTTGTGTGTAAAGGGTGAATAAGCAATTTGGCATCTTGTAAGAATTGCCTGGTCTTTCCTCTTCAGCATGGCTTGATTATGTTGAGGGGGCAGTTTGGTGTGTGGGTTGGCTTCATGTTATTTGTTTCCATATGTATCAGACAAGCCCAGTGATAGATTGGCACCCTGTCCTGGGTGTATCTGCCCAGTGCCCAAAGCGTCTTCCCTGGATGGGAATGGGAAACCACACCATAAACCTAGTAGAGGATTAAGTGGAAGATAATGGATGGATGGATCGGACAAAAGTTCTTGCCATTTTTCCTTGCAGAATATTTTTTCTTGGTAGGCATCATTGGGATTTAGCTTCTGGTTATTTTTTTATGGGTTATATCTTTAGACAGCTTGTCCAACATGTCATTTCCCTTTTTACCACCATGACTGGGGCTCCAGCAATAGATCAAAACATGTGACCTGTACAATAATATCAGCTAAAGAACCATTCATTTATTTATTATCCTCCACTTAATCCTCTACTAGGGTTGCAGTGGGGATCCCCATGCCCATCCAAGGGAGAACATTTCAGGCTCTGGCAGATATACCCAGGACAGTGCGTCAAGCTATCGCTGGACACACTCACTCACACATAAACACACTATTTGGGGCAATTTAGAGATAAATCACCCAGATTGGGATTTGAACTTGAATACTCAGCACTGAGAGGTGAACAAGCTAACCACTAACACCCAAGTGAACTAAAAGACCTCCTGGTAATTTTCCATCAATACAAGATTAAATGGTTTGAAGAGCATGAGGAAATGTTTTCACACATAGACTAACCACAGCTAGGGTTAAAGGCATGACCTTAGTATTTGGGGTATGTTAGAGAAGACTTCACAGGGCAGTTTTACTCTTCACTCATCAATCCACGAATGCAACCAAAAGAGTAGTGTGACTATAAACAAATGACACTGCACTTATGCACCATAATCAAATCTACAGGCAGCCCAACAATATATTAGAGAATGATGCTTTATTTTGGCTACACAGTGTTGTTCTGTTATGCAAAGCTGAAATGCATTATTATTAATGACAAATACAAACAACAAAAAAAAAACAGCCAAGTGTGCAGCCTTGATATCGCTTTGCCCACCTGAAGTTGTGTAGAAACTGAGCAAAAACTTCTGTTCTTCCTGAAAGAGGCACTATAATGTTAATGATTGTGCTGGCTGTGTCCACCGATGTGCTTCTCACTTTCATCAGTGGCCCAAAGGGACGGAAGAGAGTCACGTGACGGAATTCATGCGAGTTCTCCTTTGCAAAGTACAACTCATACAGTGTGCCTTTGTCCCGCTCAGTCCGGTAAAGCCCTAAGAGAGAAGAGAGGGCAGACAACAGTATAAATTTACAGAATGCCTTTAAACATGGAAATTTACGATATCAGATTACAAAAAGAAACGGGGTTTACATCAAGACAGTGTTACCGGGCGCGAGGGTGAAGATCTGAAAGCATGGGAAGTTGTCTTTTCTGAACAATAGAATGATTAATACCATAAACATTAAATAATTCTGAATTAAAATTAAAACGATGATAAACAATTCTGTGTTTCTGATTTAATCCAAAACCAAATAAGCCTGGTTTATTGTTTGGATTGGTTTGTTGAGTTTACCATCAAGACAGCTTCAAGGCTATTTCCCCAACATGAACAGTTACAAATCATGAAGTCATGGTTCCATTTTAGGATCTACAATTTACATTTAGCAGACACTTTTATCTAAAGCGACTTACAAATGAGAACACCACAAGTCAGCAGTAAAAACCAGCTACACTGTAGAATTATCAAACCTGATCATTATCCAGTCCAGCTCTATTTTTTTATAGCAAGTGTTTGTGGACGAAATGTGTTTTGAGTTGTTTCTTGAACATGCTAAGTGACTCAGATCATTCCACCATTTTGCAGTGGTGAACATACAGAGAAAGAATTAGCATCACGGTGAGGTTGAATCACCAGACAACATTAACCATGAGAGTGCAGTAAACGAGTTGGAGTGTATTTTGGAAATACAGATTGAAGGTGGGGGGGGGGGATTGTAAGTCCTGGAGTGGATTCCGTATTGTCCTGTAGGTCAGAGTGTCTTGTGCTGAATGCAGTAGCTTAAGGAAGCCAATGGAGAAAAGTGTAATGGTGTGACATGCGTTTTTAACCAATATAAGTGAACACATGTCAGACTGCAGAGTTTTAACTCAGCTGTAGAGTTGGAGAGGTCTGATTGTGCAAGTTTATGCACTGCAATAATCAAACCGGGTAGGATGAGGGCTTGGACTAACAGCTGAGTAGCATGTTCAGTTAAGAATTTCCCCATCAGCATGTCATTGATAAATGGAGTACCCAAAGCAATCTCAAGCTTGCACAGGGAGGACATGTAGACTTCATACAAAAAGGGCCTAGGATTGTCCCAACCAGGATTTGAATGCAAAACTGATCACTGTGCTTAATACACTACTGAGAATTATGACCAGTTATTCACAGTTCATGGAATACTCTCACTGGATATTATTATAGAAGTACAACGTGAATCAACAGGGTTATTTGCAATTGATAAAATAAACAATGAGTGTAGAAACAAGATGGTATACCTAAGAAAATGGTCAATCAGTGTATTTTGATAACAGTTGAGAATCATCAATTCGCTTTGAAATAAACAAGTTTTTCAGGAAAATGGTCAATAAAATTTTACTACATTATAATTTTTTTCATCTTTACGATTGTTTATTTAACAATTCAGATTTACATCCTGTTCCAGATAAAGTGCTAATCATCTCTGTAATAAGCATAAATATGCACCTATAGTCTTTTTATATTTGCATTATATTGCAGACTGTCAGTTGAAATTCGTGCCACTCTGAAGGTCTATTTAAATAATATTTTACTATGCCTTTATATTGTTTGATGGTGGCACGGTGGCTTAGTGGTTAGCACGTTCGCCTCTCAGCACTAGGGATTCCCGGTTTGAATCCCCATCTGGGTGGAGTTTCCATGTTCTCCCCGTGTCTGCGTGGGTTTCGTCCGGGTTCTCCGGTTTCCTCCCACTGTCCAAAAACATGGATCAAGTCAATTGAATTCTCAAAATTGCCCCAGCGATGGTGTGCCCAGTGTGTGCCCAGCGATGGATTGGCGCCCTGTCCTGGGTCTATCTGCCCAGCGCCCGAAACGTTCTCCCCTGAATGGGCATGGGGAACCCCACCGCGACCCTAACAGAGGATAAAGCGGGAGATAATGAATGAATGAATTTATATCGTTTGCCATTTATCTGTATTGTTCCAGTTAAATCTGTTACATTTCTGCAAAAAAAAAAAAAAAAAAAAAAAACTTCAATGGGACCATTTTCTGTTCTAACACAATAAACACAACATAAATACATTCATTTACATTTAGCAGACCCTTTTTTTTTTTTAAACATAAGTTCTGTTCACAACACCAATAGAAATAATCCTCTTTAACCACAACTTCTACAAACACTAAAAAACCAATATAGCGAGAAGTTCTCACCCTCGACAAAATGGCTCTCTGTGAAAGTCTGCCTCTGCAGGGGCATGTCATCCTCCTGGCCATCCTCTTCATCAGGGTTATTAATAACATCCAAGCCTGCATCGATCACTTCCACCAACTCGTCCCGCCGATCCTTGCGTACTGGCTTTTCTTCAGGATGCCGCGTCAGACCCATCTCTAGTTGATAGACCTTAGAGGCTGTAAAGCTTTCGAAAGGCACTAGTGCATACTCACTAGGAAGTCTTGCACCACTGTTTACTTCGGCCTTGTCAATCTGAGAATGCAGAAATTCCAGCAGATCACTGGGTTCCTGATCTTTGCCATCAACCAGGCCTTGTAACACTGGTCCCTCTTTTTTCTCTTGTAGACTCTTCAGCTTGTCATTCATCTCCTGCAATTCCTGTTTGAGCTGCGCAATCTGCCTTTTAAGACTGGCCGCTCGGCTGAGGTGCCGCTCTTCTTGTTCCTGCAGCAGTGCCTGATAGTATTCCTTTCCATACGGTTCCACTCCAAGGCCAGGCAGCACATGGTTTACATCTGCAGGCGGCGTGCACTCCAGCAGATAAGCAAAGAACAGGAAGACAAACAGCACGAATATACCCAGGAGGAGCCAGCGAGCCCGGCCTTGCAATGGCAACCCTCGTCTGGGCATAGTGGAGAGACAGTTCTCTTGATCAGCCACGCAGTCTCATTTTTGCACTTGCAAAACTACACGATGCAGGCCAGTGGAATCATTCTAAACCATTTGTACATATAAGTGCTGCATTCCATGTTATGTTACTTCCATATGAGAGCGTGGGACTGCAAACAGCAGTCAAATCACCCATCTCCTGCAGTCATGCTGCATACCTAGGTCATTTCTGTGTTGATTTTCAGATTCCTCAAAAATGTGCAAAATTTCTTCAGAGGGAACGGCATGGCTAGATCCACTGCAATCAAACTCAAGAGGAAGCTCTCATCTGGAAAAGATAATAAAAATATAAAAGATCGGCTTAAGTGTCTTGGTCAATTTAACACATTCCTTTAACATTATACATTTACATTTAGTCATTTAGCAGACGCTTTTATCCAAAGCGACTTACAAATGAGAACAGTACAAGTCAGAAGTCATGGAGAAAACCAACTATACTGTAAGTTCATCAAACCTGATTGTTATTCGATTCGATGCTGCCCCCCCCCCCTTTTTTTTTTTATTTTATTTATTTATTTTTTTTACAACAGGTATTTGTTAAAGAGATGCGTCTTAAGTACTGTTAATGATTCTGCCTTACGGACAGAGTTGGGAAGATCGTTCCACCATTTTGCAGTGCTGAACGCCACGGAGTGAGAATTAGCTCCTCGGTGAGGTGGAACCGCCAGGCAGCGATCATCACTGGAGCGAAGTGAACGAGTCGGAGTGTATTTTGAAAAGATAGATCCAGAAATGGTTCTGTATGCCAGAGTCAGTGACTTGTACTGAATGTGAGCCTAATTATAAAATAGGTGATGGGTAACAAAATATTTAACCCTAATGTAAATATCATAATTTATATAATTTAAAAACTATGTTGGGTAAATAACTAAAAACACAATAATTTAAATTTCATGGCAACGAATAAAATATTTTAAAAATATTGTTTATCAAGTGGTGGCACGGTGGCTTAGTGGTTAGCACGTTCGCCTCTCAGCACTAGGGATTCCCGGTTCGAATCCCCATCTGGATTCGAACACTATACACACTATACAGTGTTTTTGTGTGTGTGTGTGTGAGTGTGTGCCCAGCGATAGATTGGCACCCTGTCCTGGGTGTATCTGCCCAGCGTGTATCTGCCCGAAACGTTCTCCCCTGGATGGGCATGGGGAACCCCACCGCGACCCCAATATAGGATAAGGTGGAAGGTAATGAATGAATGAAAGAATAAAGAGCAATATGTATATGACATTTTAACCAATAAGTGGCAGTTGGCAGTCTTAGTTTCAAAGCTCCCTGTGTTCCAGGAGATTAAGAAATGATGAGCTGGATGAAGTTACTGTCGGTTCTCTGGTTCTCTATGACGCTGGGTCTCTGGTTCTCTTTTTCTCTGAGGCGCAGGGACGCTGGTTCTCTGAGTCTCTGGTTCTCTATGACGCTGGGTCTCTGGTTCCCTGAGGCGCAGGGACGCTGGGTCTCTGGTTCGTGGTTCTCAGAGGCGCTGGGTCTGTGGTTCTCAGAGGCGCTGGGTCTGTGGTTCTCAGAGGCGCTGGGTCTGTGGTTCTCAGAGGCGCTGGGTCTGTGGTTCTCAGAGGCGCTGGGTCTGTGGTTCTCAGAGGCGCTGGGTCTGTGGTTCTCAGAGGCGCTGGGTCTGTGGTTCTAAGAGGCTCTGGGTCTGTGGTTCTAAGAGGCTCTGGGTCTCTGGGTCTAAGAGACGCTGGTTCTCTGAGGCGCAGGGACTGTGGTTCTCTGAGACGCTGGCTCTCTGGTTCTCTGAGACGCTGGCTCTCTGGTTCTCTGAGGCGCAGGGACGCTGGGTCTCTGGTTCTCTGAGACGCTGGTTTTCAGGTTCTCTGAGGCGCAGGGACGCTGGGTCTCTGGTTCTCTGAGACGCTGGGTCTCTGGTTCTCTGAGACGCTGGGTCTCTGGTTCTCTGAGACGCTGGGTCTCTGGTTCTCTGAGACGCTGGGTCTCTGGTTCTCTGAGACGCTGGGTCTCTGGTTCTCTGAGACGCTGGGTCTCTGGTTCTCTGAGACGCTGGGTCTCTGGTTCTCTGAGACGCTGGGTCTCTGGTTCTCTGAGACGCTGGGTCTCTGGTTCTCTGAGACGCTGGGTCTCTGGTTCTCTGAGACGCTGGGTCTCTGGTTCTCTGAGACGCTGGGTCTCTGGTTCTCTGAGACGCTGGGTCTCTGGTTCTCTGAGACGCTGGGTCTCTGGTTCCCTGAGACGCTGGTTCGCTGAGACGCTGGTTCTCTGAGACGCAGGGACGCTGGGTCTCTGGTTCTCTGAGACGCTGGTTCTCTGAGACGCTGGGTCTCTGGTTCTCTGAGACGCTGGGTCTCTGGTTCTCTGAGACGCTGGTTCTCTGAGACGCTGGTTCTCTGGTTCTCTGAGACGCTTGTTCTCTGAGACGCTGGTTCTCAGGTTCTCTGAGACGCTTGTTCTCTGAGACGCTGGTTCTCAGGTTCTCTGAGACGCTTGTTCTCTGAGACGCTGGTTCTCAGGTTCTCTGGTTCTCAGGATGCAGCTGCAGCAGTTTCGCGCAGCAGGACGTGGTGAAGATGAAGTTGTTGTGCTGTGTAAAAGTGCAGCGTTGCCGCGCTCACACTCACCTCGTATCCGCTGAAGTCCGGCGGCTTCCCGCTGCAGTGTTCTCCTCCAGCGCCGAGAAAAGACCCGAGTGCGAAGCTCCAAACACGAAGATATCAGCTCAGCGCCACGGGGCAGAGAACACGGAAGCACCATGTGAAGCGGCGCCAGTTTCCGGGCGCGTTTCAATCAGCATTACTTCAAAATAATAGCAGCGCTCGGTTCAGCTGCAGTAACCCTAACTTCATTAAGCCGTGTCTCAAACCGAGGCTGCCGAGTGTGCACTACAAAGTACTGCACTTTTTAAATCACAAAGCGCTGAAAATATCTGTGCAAATCAGCATATCTCCATCCATCCATTATCTCCCGCTTTATCCTCTACTAGTAGGGGTTCCCCATGCCCATCCAGGGGAGAACGTTTCAGGTGCTGGGCAGATACACCCAGGGCAGGGCGCCAATCCATCGCTGGGCACACACTCACTCACACAGACACACTCTATATGGGGCAATTTGGAGAATTCAATTGACCTTGATCCATGTTTTTGGATTGTGGGAGGAACCCGGAGGAAACCCACGCAGACACAGGGAGAACATGGAAACTCCACCCAGATGGGGATTCGAACTGGGAATCCCTAGCGCTGAGAGGCGGTCGTGCTAACCACTTACCCACCGTGCCATCCCTCAGCATATCTCATTCATTCATTCATTATCTCCCGCTTTATCCTCTATTAGGGTCGCGGTGGGGTTCCCCATGCCCATCCAGGGGAGAACGTCTCAGGCGATGGGCAGACAGACCCAGGACAGGGCGCCAATCCATCGCTGGGCACACACTCACTCACACAGACACACTTTACATGGGACAATTTTGAGAATTCAATTGACTTGATCCATGTTTTTGGACTGTGGGAGGAAACCGGAGAACCCGGAGGAAACCCACGCAGACACGGGGAGAACATGGAAACTCCACCCAGATGGGGATTCGAACCGGGAATCCCTAGCGCCGAGAGGCGGTCGTGCTAACCACTAAGCCACCATGCCGCCCCTCAGCATATCTCATTTCATCAATTTAATATGAGGGCTTTGTAAATGAAGACAACAGTTTTAAGTTCTCACAGGCCAATTAAACACACACTGTATGGACAAAGGTACTATAAATGAGTTCTTTTGGATAAATGGGCAAAAATGGTCACATCCATGTTCTACAAGCTTTTTAGGAGTAAAAGTGTTTGCAGCTTTATAGGAGGACCAGCTAAAATAGTGATATTATATACACCTACACTATAATAATATTTTGTGTGTGTGTGCCAAAGCTTTTATCCAAATGTGTTTTCTTATCTGGATATGTGCTTACTTCAGGTCCTTCCATAACATATGGAATGGATTCGGGACAGGGATAGGGATCTGTCATTTCAAAACATTCATTCATTCATTCATTATCTCCCGCTTTATCCTCTATTAGGGTCGCGGTGGGGTTCCCCATGCCCATCCAGGGGAGAACGTTTCGGGTGCTGGGCAGATACACCCAGGACAGGACGCCAACCTATCTCTGGATATTTCAAAACATAATTCTTATAAATAATATTTAGGGGTGTCTGCGTGGGTTTCCTCCGGGTTCTCCGGTTTCCTCCCACAGTCCAAAACCATGGATCAAGTCAATTGAATTCTCAAAATTGCCCCATATAGAGTGTGTCTGTGTGAGTGAGTGTGTGCCCAGCAATGGATTGGCGCCCTGTCCTGGGTCTATCTGCCCAGCACCCGAGATGTTCTCCCCTGGATGGGCATGGGGAACCCCACCGCGACCCTAATAGAGGATAAAGCGGGAAATAATGAATGAATGAATAATATTTAGGGTGGGCGGCACGGTGGCTTAGTTGTTAGAAGGTCGCCTCTCAGCACTGGGGATCCAGGTTTGAATTCCGATCTAGGTGGAGTTTCCAAGTTCTCCCTGTGTCCACGTGGGTATTCTCCCACAATACAGAAACACGGATTCAAGGTAAATTGAATGCTTTAAATTATCTGTGTGAGTGTGCACAGCATTAGGTTGGCGCCATGTCCTACGTGTCTGCCCAGCGCCCAAAACATTCTCCACTGGATGGGCATAGGGAACCCCCCCACAACCCTTGTAGTGGATTAAGAGGAAGAGGAAGACAATGAATTAATAAATAATGAAATCTTGCAACTGGTAGTATCTGTTTTAAAGTGTCCTGATCCTAATATTACATCCATCCATTATCTTCCGCTTTATCCTCTATTAGGGTCGCGGGGGGTTCCCCATGCCCATCCAGGGGAGAACGTTTCGGGCGCTGGGCAGATACACCCAGGACAGGGCGCCAATCCATCACTGGGCACACACTCACTCACACAGGCACTCACACATACACACTCTAAATGGGGCAATTTGGAGAGCTCAATTGACTTGATCCATGTTTTTGGACTGTGGGAGGAAACCAGAGAACCCAGAGGAAACCCATGCGGACACGGGGAGAACATGGAAACTCCACCCAGATGGGGATTCGAACCGGGAATCCATAGCGCTGAGAGGCGAACGTGCTAACCACTAAGCCTCCATGCCGCCCCTAATATTACAGATTTAGTGAAAATATATGAGCAAATAGAAACGTGAGACAGTAAAAGTTGTTGAAAGAACAGAGACTGTAAGAGGCCCAAGCTCTACAAGAGGTTTGGAATAAACTATATTTTAATGTTTATTCTTAACACTGCCTACCAGCACACCTAAGAAAATTGTTATTTTAAAAGCAAAAGGAGTTCATAATAAAATCAACCAAGCAGCTGTCAAAAATTTTAGACAGTGAATTGTTCTGTTATTCTTTGGACTATGTTGTTTTTTTTATATTTGCCATTTTAGCAATGTGTGATGTGTGAACTTTGTGACTGAACAATTTTAAACACAACTTACTGTATATCCAAATACCTCATCCAGGAAGCTTTAATAGTGTGCTTTAACAGTTTTTATGTGTGATTTACCAGTTCATTCATTCATTCATTATCTCCCGCTTCATCCTCCACTAGGGCGGTGGGGCTCCCCATGCCCATCCAGGGGAGAACGCCTCAGGCGCTGGGCAGACAGACCCAGGACAGGGCGCCAATCCATCGCTGGGCACACACTCACTCACACAAACACACTCTATATGGGGCAATTTGGAGAATTCATTTGACTTGATCCATGTTTTTGGACTATGGGAGGAAACCGGAGAACCCGGAGGAAACCCACGCGGACACAGGGAGAACATGGAAACTCCACCCAGATGGGGATTGGAACCAGGAATCCCTAGCGCTGAGAGGCGAACGTGCTAAACATTAAGCCACCGTGCCACCCATTGATTTACCAGTTGCTTTTTTAAATGTTATGTTTCATGTACCCACTGCACATAAGCATTACAAAATGAAGAAAAACAAAATGCCAAAGTAATTTTACCCGTTTATTGATTGCAAATAATGTAGTAATATAACAAGTAATCACACTTATTTGTATTATAATAGATGCACAAAGAAACATCAAAAAAATAACTGACCATGATATTCCAATTTTCCCAGAGGAACAACATATTTCAGTGATGTTTATCATTTGCTTTTGTCATAAAGGTATCTTCATATTTACCTGTTTAAATAGCTTTGGCATCCACACATTGTATAGTTATTCACAGACAATTCTACGACAGTTGATGGTAAAGCAGCTCCCTTTCGTTTCGGGCTGGACTTTAGACTTTGAGTTGCATTCATCATTTCAGGCTACATTAGAAGCAACACAGGCACTTGATAGACACTGAATATAGACAGTAGACTGTGTGGTTCATGCAGTAATACAACAAAGCCAACAGGTAAAGATTAACATACCCAGAGACTGCGTTAAACTTCTGTTAGAATCATTTCAGCCAATTTACAGTCGATAAAAGAATCCATGTGCAACAGAATTAAAAGGGAAGGAACTTTGACATCATAAAACTTATATACATCCCAATATACATGACATATCTTCCCCTCTAAGTTAATTCCGTTTTCCAATTTTAGCTATCAAGTTTGTCCACAATTTTTGCAGAAGAAGGCAAAGCCATCCAGTTTGCATAAACACTATCATTGGCATATCTTGTAAATTCTGGGTTAGTAGCATCAAGTCTGTTGAGCAGTACCGGGCTCTTCTCAGGCCAGTTCGGGTATGACATGCCTAAAAACGAAAACATATCACTTTTTCTGAACTGAAGAGAAAATGTTGAGTGCACACAATAAGGCTTTTTAAAAAAACTCTTTGTATTTGTATTCTACACAAACATTAGGAACGCAAATGGAATGCATTGATAAAATACAAGTAAATAAATATGTAATGTGCATGAGAGAGATATCTTTGGTTCCAGTATTTACATAGTGATTCCAACCATGTCCTCACTGACATTTACTTGGTTACTGTTTGAATGTATTCTACATTGAATTTCTAAGAAATAACTATAATTGAAAGTTATAGGAATAAGATACGTTAACATTGTGTATTGTAAGAGTTTTACTGAAAAGCCTTAGTGTTTCTCTATGTAGCATGTTCGAGCCTATCAACTACAACACTTAGGTTTCTGTAATATTAGATATTACAGTGTAAAACAGTATGTGATACCAAACAGATCAGGATTTCCAAGGGACCTGTTTCAAATGTAATGCTAAACATTCCTTTAAATTACAGTGCAAATGAAATGGAGGATGTACTTTACTGTAAACAAACATCTAAAACATATTTTTAGAAAATAAATATTAGAATTGATAGAAATGTAAACAAAATGTAAACATTCGTCAAGACATCTAATTTAAGTAGGTCGTTTATGTACATCGGAAGCAGGTCCAAAATCAGAGATCTGATTATTTATGCCACATACCAACCCATATCAGGCAGACATCTCTCACCATCATGCCATAAGCACAATCACAGCAAAACCCCCGTTTAGAAGCCATTAAAAGACAATTTATTCTTTGGTTTAGAAGCGAGTAAATGCATGGGAAATTCTACCATAGAGCTTGTTTTCAATCCAAGTGGAGGGAAGGGTTCGAGGGAGAGGGGTGTTATTACAGTCCACTAGAGGAGTATCCTCTTCAGAAAGAGTGTCATCATATAGCAGAGCATCAGCAGGAGTGGAAGCTGCCAAATCTAAATAGTCCTATATATACGGAAAACAAAATATGTAAGACACTGTGAATGGTCATTTATATATACATTTAAAATGTAATAGAAAAAAACAGGAACACTGTTTGACGGAGATTTACTTATCTTACAGAATGTTGCACCATAAAACACTGCTTTGCCTACTTATACAAATTAAGACCTTTGAAGCTAAACAGGCAACACCTTTGACAGACTAATAAATTTTCATGAAAGCAAGGCTGTGCACATCCAGCCTGGGTTGTAATGACAGGCTTGAACACATTTCTTCAGGCCATTTACTCACTCTTCCATTAAGTCACACATGTTTTGTCAGCAGGCAGGAAGTAAAAGTGCCTTGGGTATGGTGAAAATTAGAACCAGGCGTTTCAGGTACATTAAAACAGAACATATTTTCATCCTTACTCGGCTTTTGACCATCATCTTTTCCAGCTCTTTGCTGATTTCACTAAAAGTGGGTCTCTTATCTGCCTCCTGCTTCCAGCAGCGTAGCATCAGGCTGTACCTGTTTATAAAAAAAGATTAATCAGACCCTCATATAAAATGTTTCGCCATAAAACTGCATAGTCATTATGAAAATGTCACATTACAAAGATAAAAAAAATAAGTAACCGATATTTCTGACACTAAATAGTGAGTTAAACTTACATTTCTTCAGTGCAGTTCTCAGGTTTCTCCATCCTGTATCCTGTCTTTAGAAGGTTGAAAAGTCTTTCAGGAGCAATGCCTGGGTACGGGTTTCCACCAAGGGTCACAATTTCCCATAACAACACACCAAAAGACCAGCTGTAATAGAAAAGAAAATCACAGTTATTAGACCAATGTCAGAACTCTTGACCTCATCAAGGCATGCTTTTTATTGTCTGTACTTACACATCACTTTGTGTAGTATATATATGGTCAAACAAGGACTCTATAGCCATCCATTTGACCGGAATACGACCCTGGAAAAACAGTGCAAATTTTATAACACAATCATTAGTCTAGCAGAAAAGACCTAACCTGTCCTATCTGGTTTTAAACAATTGCTTAGAATGCCTTCCTTCTAGTATCATCTGTGAACACAGCACAAGCCGCCTTGTCAAAAGAAAGCAAATTTGCTGTAGCATTATTTCAACAATCATATGCATTTATTTCGATCCAAAGTTCTCAATTCATTTTTTTTCACTTTATCCTATACTAGGGACTTGGGTTGTTGGAGGGATCCCCATGCCCACCCAGGGGAGCGCATTTTGAGTGCTGGGCAGATACACCCAGTAAAGGGCACCAATCCATTGCCACTCACACAGGCACATGCACATTATATAGGGGCTATATATATTAAAGCAGCCAGTTTACTTTGAATCTATAGTTTTGGACTGTGGGAGGAAACCAAAGAATCCTGAGGTAACCCACGCAGACATTGGGAGAACAAGGAAACTTCACAGAGATCAAGATCCATCCAGAGTTACATTACTTGAATGTTGTTTAAGTCTTTTCTAACAATTTCTCATGCTCCCTAAACCTCTCAATTTAAGCCTGAAACATCATGGCATCTGTCTTTAAAAGAAACGAGTGCCATTGTCTTACATAAGTATGGACACAGAAAGGTCCATTCTGTTTGAGGTGTGCATGTTCTCCTTTTGCCTGTGTGGGATTTCCCCCAAAATTCAAAAACATGTTAGCATGTAAATTAAAAGTACTACAGTTGCACCTATGTGGAAATGTCTTCATATATACACAGTATATGAGGTTTCTGTACATAAGAGGTTTCAGCACCCACTGCAACCCTGATGATGATAAGTGGTTCAAAATAAGTTATTAAATAAAACAAATATTGGATTTTTATCTTGTAATATGCAAAAAGAAGAAGTTCATTCATTCATTCATTATCTCCCGCTTTATCCTCTATTAGGGTCGCGGTGGGGTTCCCCATGCCCATCCAGGGGAGAACGTCTCGGGCGCTGGGCAGATAGACCCAGGACAGGGCGCCAATCCATCGCTGGGCACACACTCACTCACACAGACACACTCTATATGGGGCAATTTTTGAGAATTCAATTGACTTGATCCATGTTTTTGGACTGTGGGAGGAAACCGGAGAACCCGGAGGAAACCCACGCAGACACGGGGAGAACATGGAAACTCCACCCAGATGGGGATTCGAACCGGGAATCCCTAGCGCTGAGAGGCAAACGTGCTAACCACTAAGCCACCATGCTGCCAAAAGAAGAAGTTATGATAGCATAATCTGGAGATTCACATACAGTACATTCAGATATTTGTGATGTAATTTTATTGCCACATAATGATGCTAAGCCTAGATCTGACCAACAGCAGACTCAGATCATGTTCAAACTTTTCTACAGTGACTTTAGTTAGTACAGGCAGTGTAGAAATTTGAAGGACATTACTTTGCTCCTTTTAACGTAGGAATCTTCCTCATAGACGTCTCGAGATAAACCAAAGTCCGATATTTTCATTTTGCGTCCCTCTGCCACAAGCACGTTTCTCGCTGCAAGGTCTCTGTGAACAAGCTGTACATGAAAAATTCATAAATAAACAAATACAACCATAATTGTCATATGAGGACACACATAATCAATATATGGACAAAAGTATTATGGCACAACAAGTTGATTTATTCATGTCTATTTCTATTGTGTATAAAAAAACAGCTATGCACAAATCAACTTTCATAAAGTATACTGGACCACATTATGCCCTGACTTCAACCTCACCAAACTTTTGGGATCAAATAGAACAGAGGTCTAGCATCAGTGTCTGATTTCACAAGTGCTTTTTAGTTCAATACAATTTTTCAAATCACATACACACTTTAAAATCTTTTAAAAGCCTTTTAGTGGAACAAACAAAGAACAAAACCATATGTGTCCATATATTGTAATTTAAATATGGCATTTTAAAATGATTAGAGCTTAATAGAGCATCAGGCAGAGAACCTTCATTTCAGCCAGGTACTGCATTCCTCTGGAGATCTGCCAGGCGAATGAAATTAGATCTCCCATAGTCAGAGCTCTCTCGTCTGGGTTCTCCAGATAGCTGGAGTTCCGGTTGGCATCATTACCCATTAGACTGGGCCCCACTTTTCGACTCTCCCTCAGAAAGTTTCGGAGTGATCCATACTTGGCATATTCAACAATCAGATACAATGGACCTGGACACATTATAATAATATAAAAATAATCGAAAAGAATCACACTAGAGTCATTTAATCTGATATTACATACAGACTAAAATGCTTACCGTCTTGACTACAAGCTCCATACATTTTGATTACATGAGGGTGGTTGACTTGCTTTAACAAGGTGAATTCTGACCACAGGTCTCGAAGTTCACTGTGAGAGGCGTTTTCTGTTACAAACAAGAAATATGAATGTTTTTAGGTTTGCAGACTGATGGGTCAAAATACTTACCTTTACATTATGTGGGTTTGACATTTTTTTTTTTACAAAAGTCTGTTTGCAACAAACAAAAAAGACTTATAAAAAAGAATTATAACAAGCGGGACAAGATACAAAGCTAGCACATGCTCTATCCTTAAACTGCCACCTTCCCTTTGCCCTATTAGGGAAAAAAAATAATCCAATCTAGTAATCCTAATAATCTAATCTAATAATCCTCACATTTGGCCAACTGTAATATTAAAGGGAAAATCAAGAACCTATAACTCAGGAGTCAGATATAGCTTAATCATCACTTTAGGGCTTCAGACTAACATACAATGGTTGCCCTAGTGAACCTTTCAATGCTGCAATAATGTATTTGATTTTCATTCATTCATTCATTATCTCCCGCTTTATCCTCTATTAGGGTCGCGGTGGGGTTCCCCATGCCCATCCAGGGGAGAACGTCTCGGGCGCTGGGCAGATACACCCAGGACAGGGCGCCAATCCATTGCTGGGCACACACTCACTCACTCAAACACACTCTATATGGGGCAATTTGGAGAACTCAATTAACTTGATCCATGTTTTTGAACTGTGGGAGGAAAACGGAGAACCCGGAGGAAACCCACGCGGACACGGAGAGAACATGGAAACTCCACCCAGATGGGGATTCGAACCGGGAATCCCTAGTGCTGAGAGGCGAACGTGCTAACCACTAAGCCACCGTATTTGATTTTAAAATTAAAATGTTATTACATTACAATTTATGTAGATTATTAATGTTTTTTGTTTATGTTTTGCACAGGCTATTGCACATGTCCACATTATGTTAGGTTGTGTAGTTTGCAGTTCTGTGTAGCACCTTGTTCCTGGAGAATGTTAATTCATTCCACTCTATATTGTTGGAATGACAAATAAATGAACTTGAATTTAAGCCTTATGTTTTTGACAAAAACACTGGGCATTATTAATTAAATGCAATTTTTATTTTCAGTTACAAGCAAAATTAGAGGAAGCGTTGTGTAGGGAAAATGCTACATTCAAACCCACATGATTTTAATTACCTATGATATGGCACTTATAGAAATAAACTAAAATGTT
The DNA here is from genome assembly GCA_019802505.1 of Corydoras sp. C115. Taxonomy (NCBI): domain Eukaryota; kingdom Metazoa; phylum Chordata; class Actinopteri; order Siluriformes; family Callichthyidae; genus Corydoras; species Corydoras sp. C115. The sequence goes on from JAFMOC010000044.1 coordinate 1,119,290, forward strand.
TGGTATTGATGGACCTTCTAGCCAAAAAACCTCTGAATGTATTCAAAGGATAAGTTTTTTTGATAATACTTAGCCCTCATCATTATTTTCCACAGTGAATTTACTTTTTGTTCCTACAGACAGAAAATTATCGTTAGATTTTATTAGATAATTTTTATTATTGTTAAATTAGCGCACAATGCTGTACAAATAGTTTTAAGATTAGCATCCTATCTCAGGTCATCTTAAAATGTTACTTACCTAAAACAGAATATAATAAAATGTATTATAATAATAATAATATAAATAATAATAATAATAATAATAATAATAATAATAAAATATTTGCTATGGTGACATGGCTCTAAATTGCTTATCTATAAATTCATTCATTTATTCATTATCTTCCACTTTATCCTCTATTAGGGTCGCGGGGGGGTTCCCCATGCCCATCCAGGGGAGAAAGTTTCGGGCGCTGGGCAGATACACCCAGGACAGGGTGCCAATCTATCGCTGGGCACACACTCACACACACAGACACACACTATATGGGGCAATTTGGAGAACTCAATTGACTTGATCCATGTTTTTGGACTGTGGGAGGAAACCGGAGGACTCACGCGGAAACCCACGCGGACACGGGGAGAACATGGAAACTCCACCCAGATGGGGATTTGAACGCTTATCTATAAATTGCCCTATATAATGTGTATGTGTCCAAGTGAGTGTGCTCGGCGATGAATTGGCACCCTGTCTTGGGTTTATCTACACTGTGCCCAAAACATTCTCCCCTGAATGGGTATGGGGGACATATTTCCTGTTTATAAATGTGTAATTTACAAGCATCTGGTTGCTTCCTGGTGATTGTAAAGAGTATATAAACCTCCACAGGATATAACAAATTTAATGGTCATCAAAGCAACTGTTTAAAATAGGAAACATGCAGTCTTCTGACATTTTATATATATAGATAGATTAGATAACAAACAATGCTCATATAAAAACATTTATCATTTCACTAAATAACTATTCAGTCTCCAAATTTTGCAGACAAGTGGTGGGTTACTTGCCAAATTAGAATTATGAATTATGCTTTAGAAAATTTTTGTCTTACCTTTCAACATTTTTACAGCCACTGTTGTGTATCCAGCTTTTCCTTTTAGTCGGAATGCCGTTGCTTTCACCACCTTTCCAAACTCTCCTTCTCCAAGAGTTTTTCCTAGCACCAGGTTCTTTCGTGGGAATTCCCATTTTGGATCCTCCTGTTTAAAAAAAATCGAGGCAAAAATCTTTAAGACAAATTTTTTGTTATAGTTTGTTTGGCATTTCAAATGCTGAGATTCTCCATTGCTTGTATTTAAACCTGCTCTACTGTTTGCTGTAATTATCTTTAGACCTCTTACCGGTATTTTAAAGGTATCAATGGCCACCTGGTTTTCCATGGAATCCAAAGACCCCCTACGAACATTGTTGGCTGAGTAGCTGATGGGATAGGATTGAGCAGGTCGGCGGAAAGTCATCTCAGCTGAAGCAATGGGAGGTTTTGGTGTGTTCTTGTGATAGCGATGGATAAAATACGAGGAGAGGATGATGGAAATGACGAATGATAAAAGGACAGCCGTGGCAATAATGGTCTTGCACATGTCATCACATATCGTCTCTAAATGAGAGTTAGGAAAGCATATATAAGTGTGTGGATATAAGATCTAAAAATGATCAACACAGTAACAAATAAAACACATCACTGGGTTATAACCTTTAAATTTAGGGAGATTTTATGTTTTATGCATTATTTACCATGGAACTTTTAACATCAATAAGAAACTATGACTTCACCTTTCCGATCATTCTTTTCACAGAAGCACTTTTCTGTAAGGCAGTAGCAGGTTCCTTGACCTGCTTTTATACCAAGCATCAATCCTCTTTCATGACCTCCGGTAATTGGATTACCTGAACATACGAGAAATTAATAAACGTGTGCCAAAAACGGTGACAGAGGGAATACAGGACACTATTTCAGATACTCACTGGTGCAATCCTGCGGACATATTAACTTATTTTTACGTTCTATTACATCACAGTGCCCATCTGGGCATGTGCGAAGGTCTGGAGAACACGTGGAGTAATTTTTGGTTATCACTGCAAAAGAAGCATCAATGTCAAAACATTCTTTTAAATAGCGCCCCCTACAAATGTGTACCATGATCATGAAAACACATAATACATGTAAAGACATGGTAATGGACATCTACAAGTGTTCCTCCTTTGCTTTTAAATTGGAATTTAATAAAGAATACATATTCACTACATGGACAAAAGTGCTGTATTGTAGTGTAGTGTTAAGAGTGTGTGGTAGCTCAGTGGAGAATGTGGGCTATCAATCTGAAGGTTGTGGGTTCAAATACCATGTTTTCTGAGGTTACCAATGTGGGTCCTGGAGCAAGACCCTCAACTTTCATTGCTCCATGGGGAACTGTATCAACCCTGTGTTCTGCCCTCAGTCATCAAGCTGGGATAATTTGTCATAAAAACATGGCTAATGCACCAAGGGCCAAAACTTAAAGCACACTTTAATTTGTGGGTCGAACAGGAGAAACATTTCTTGAACACACTTAAATAAAATGTTTTTGGAAACATGAATAGGAATAAAAACAGGAATATTATTCCACAATAAATAAACTTAAACTTTATATAACTGTCACAGGTGCCCGTGGCACCTGTCCCTCGTTTGGACCTTAATTGTTTCAGTTGGGTGATTGGTTTGTTTTGTGCACGTGTTCAGTTGGTTTTGTTATTTATTCTTAGTTTTCCCATAAGTTGTCGCACGTCTTTGTTTTGTGGTTATGATGCCCTTTGTTACTTTGTTCGTTTGTTCCCCCTTTTTTGTTGGTGTCCCAACACCAATTTTTATTAAATTTTTAATTAAATTCCGCGTTAGCTGCCCTCTCCCGGGGAAAGACGGACAATTGGTAACAATAACTTATAAGACTTTGCTCTCCATAGAAATATCTCTTGTCAAAATTATAAAAGTTACACTGCAAAAATCATTAAATAGAAAATGCAAATAATGCTTTTACACAAAAGTGCAAAAAAAAAATCTGTTTTGTTTGGTCTAGGGTCATTCAAAAAATACATTTTAAATATATGAAAATATTTTTACTGTCCATAAAAATGTTCCTGCCTTGAGTATGACACATATGCATTATAAACTCGAGAAACTAGCTACAGTATACTTATGCAGTACAACTGTATGCTTCTAACTTTATGTAAACTGTTTAGGGAAGGCCCTTTTCTCTTTCAGCATGACTGCACCCCAGTACACAAGTTGAGGCTCATGAAAGCATGGCTGGATGACTTTGGTGTGGCAGATCATAAGTGGCTCACAAAGAGCACTAAACTCAGCCTTGTCAAAGACCTTTGTGATGAAAAGCAAGGAAATTAGCATTAGAGCTAATAAATCAGCATCGTGTTGATTTGCGAATAACTTTATCTTAATTTGCAAAATTGAGTGTGAAACATTTATCCAGAGTCACCTAAGGCAGATTTACATGATGATTTACATTTTCTTGTCCAAAGAAAGCTATACAGAGTTTACTAACAGTAATTACATGTAGCAAAGTGTCGCAACAAAGTGACAACAAATCAAAAAATGAAGCATACTTTCTCCAGTGCCTTGTCGCCACTGACATCTTCCAGTGGGTGTTCCAAGTCCTCTGTATGATTCACATTCCCCACGCTGATTCTTTTCAGCACAAGTGCTTACATGCAAATCATCCCCACTCAAGCTGTCGGCTGCAAAATAGCCACAGAGTGAGCCGTTAAACATTATTATGCACCACATTTACACAATGCACTCACCTATAAAAATATCTATATGTACATTAAATATTACATTAGCTAATTTAAATAAGGCGGCACGGTGGCTTAGTGGTTAGCACGTTCTCCTCTCAGCGCTAGGGATTCCCGGTTCGAATCCCCATCTGGGTGGAGTTTCCATGTTCTCCCCGTGTCCTCCGGGTTCTCCGGTTTCCTCCCACAGTCCAAAAACATGGATCAAGTTAATTGAGTTCTCTAAATTGCCCCATATAGAGTGTGTTTGAGTGTGTGAGTGTGTACCCAGCGATGGATTGGCGCCCCATCCTGGGTGTATCTACCCAGCGCCCGAGACGTTCTCCCCTGGATGGGCATGGGGACCCCCCCCCCCCCCGCAACCCTAATAGAGGATAAAGCAGGTGATAATGAATGAATGAATAATTTAAATAAATATACTGTAACAATATGGGCGGCACGGTGACTTAGTGGTTAGCATGTTCTCCTCTCAGCGCTAGGGATTCCTGGTTTGAATCCCAATCTGAGTGGTGTTTCCATGTTCTCCCCGTGTCTGCGTGGGTTTCCTTTGGGTTCTCCTGTTTCCTCCCACAGTCCAAAAACATGGATCAAGGTCAATTGAACTCTCCAAAATTGCCCCATATAGAGTGTGTCTGTGTGAGTGAGTGTGTGCCCAGTGATAGGTTGGCACACTGTCCTGGGTCTATCTGCCCAGCGCCTGAAACGTTCTCCCATGGATGGGCATGGGGAACCCCACTGCGACCCTAGTAGAGGATAAAGTGGAAGATAATGGCTGGATGGATACTGTAACAATACAATACAGTATCCATCCATCTAATGTTGCACTGAGCAAACAAGCATAAATCGTAGTTGCCTGTTCCTATCAGGGGTCACAACAGTAAATAATTATTTTCCCTTTTGTCCTGTACTGAGTATCCTCCTTCATCTAAACTATTTTTTTCATTTTCCTCACTTCAAACCCCTGTAACTTAACCTTTCTGCTCTCCCCTCCATTCATCACCCTCTTGCTAACCTTCATTTCCTATTTCTTCAACACCTCCATCTCTCCAGGCTTCAATCTGCACCCTACACTTACCACAGAGCACAATGTTATGCATAAAACATAGTAATCAGCAATAATTAAAGCTAATGATAGGAATAATGATCTGATAATATGATTTGTGCATAAATCTTACTTTCGCCATCAAAAATAATATGGAGCTGTGTCTTTGCTTGAAAATGCTTCTGCTGTTCTTCAGCAATAACAATATAATGCAGTTCCATGCACTCGGGTCGGAGCAGAGGTTCTGTGTCGTTTATATAAAGAACCCCAGAGGTGTCAGCCAGAGTGCGTGCCACATTGATCGCAGTGTAGCAGGACTGTATGTTGGCAGAGATGTTCTCACTCATCTTCAAATTGTATTCGATATCAATGCCCTTGAACTTCAGGCAGTTGTCCACACACACTTTTCCAATCTGAAAACAACAACAAGAGAAGACAATTATTCAGCAATTTTTCATTCATGTTTCATTTTACACTACAGTATTTTAAAAACTGAAAACCAGTAGAGCAGACAATCCATGTTTTTGGAATGCTGGAGAAAACCTGGATAAAACCCAGGAAATGCTAACCACTATGCCACTATGCCGCCCCTTTTTCTGTATAATTCCAATTTATTTATGTTCCTCATAGAGAATGTGTTAACATGTCAACACTTGGAATATGAGTTCCATTCATCCATTATCTTACGCGTTATCCTCTATTAGGTTCGCGGTGGGGTTTCCCATGCCCATCCAGGGGAGAACATTTCGGGCGCTGGACAGATACACCCAGGACAGGGCACCAATCTATCACTGGGCACACACACTCACTCACACAGACACATTCTATATGGGGCAATTTGGAGAACTGAATTGACCAGGATCCATGTTTTTGGACTGTGGGAGGAAACCGGAAAACCCGGAGGAAACCCACACGGACACGGGGAGAACATGGAAACTCCACCCAGATTGGGATTCGAACCGGGAATCTCTAGCGCTGAGAGGCGGACGTGCTAACCACTAAGCCACCGTGCCGCACGGAATATGAGTTTCATTTAAATTTAACATACAAGCAGTGATACATAAACAACTGCAAAAGACTAAATAGTTTCTATAAACAAATAACCCCCAATACTGGACAGTTTACTTTAATATGGACACTGTTGACACTTCACATACATATATACATACTCATGTTTAGCTCAGTATTGCATATTCTATTCTATTCATTCGTTATTCATTCTTAATTGTCCTCAATTCAATCACTGCCCTCCGAATGTAATAGGCTTAATGGCATTTATTTCTTTTCTTATTTGTAATATTTTCATTATTATGTATTATTATCTGTAATATAATAATTATATTATTATTATCTGTAATATATTAATTCTATTATTAATATCTGTAATATTTGTATCATTGGCGGCACGGTGGCTTAGTGGTTAGCACGTTCGCCTCTCGGCACTAGGGATTCCCGGTTCGAATCCCCATCTGGGTGGAGTTTCCATGTTCTCCCCGTGTCTGCGTGGGTTTCCTCCGGGTTCTCCGGTTTCCTCCCACAGTCCAAAAACATGGATCAAGTCAATTGAATTCTCAAAAATTGCCCCATATAGAGTGTGTTTGTGTGAGTGAGTGTGTGCCCAGCGATGGATTGGCGCCCTGTCCTGGATCTATCTGCCCAGCGCCCGAGACGTTCTCCCCTGGATGGGCATGGGGAACCCCACCGCGACCCTAATAGAGGATAAAGCGGGAGATAATGAATGAATGAATGAATTTGTATCATTAGGGCGGCACAATGGATTAATGGTTAGCACGTTCGCCTCTAAGCACAAGGGATTCCCGGATTGAATCCCAATCTGGGTGGAGTTTCCATGTTCTCCACGTGTCCGCGTGGGTTTCCTCTGGGTTCTCCAGTTTCCTCCCACAGTCCAAAAACATGGATCAAGGTCAATGGAGTTCTCCAAATTGCCCCATATAGATTGTGTTTGTGTGAGTGAGTGAGTGAGTGTGCCCAGCGATGGATTGGCGCCCTGTCCTGGGTGTATCTGCCCAGCGCCCGAAACGTTCTCCCCTGGATGGGCATGGGGAACCCCACCATGACCCTAGTATGGGATAAAGCGTAAGATAATAGATGGATGGATGGATGGATGGATTTGTATTATTGTACTACTGCTGTGATTTTTACTACTGGCGGCAGTCTATCTATTCCATTACATGGAAAACACATTTTCAAACAAAAATAAATCCTTCTCAACACACCTGGGTATAGGTCATAGATTTCCGATTGACAGAAAAGATGTAGGTGATGTTGGTGAAACTGATAGTAACTGGTAATATGGTGACGTTGAAATGCAGCATCACAGTTCCATTAGGGCCGGAAAATGTTGTATCACTGACGAGGTAGTTCAAGTGAAAAGTGCGCTTTTCATTGATTGGAATATTTTTCCTTAGAGCCAACTCTGTAAGCAGACGAGAAATCAGCATTGAATATTAAAGCTTATGCCCGATCAAATTACATCAGAACCAGACAGTCATCCAGCATCCTTACTGTACTCATTGACCGTTCCTCGCACATTTCCAAAGATGGCCTTCTCCTCTCTAAACTTGTGCTCAATGGTAAATGATTCGGAGATCCAAGAATCATTTGTAACTATGACGCCAACAAGCTTATTCTGGTTTTGATCCTTGGGAAAAGTTGGAGTTGTGTCTCTGTCATAAACAAGCAGATTGCCAAACTCCATACCCTGCAAAGAAACCAGAATTGGTTAATATTATTTCTATTCTACTAAAATAATTTAGCAAAACTGTTAGTATTTCTGAAATAAGACATGATTATTTATGAATCATATTAATTAATATTAAATGCAACCCTGTAAGAATGTTAGAGTGACCTTTGAGCACTTTAATTTTCATCAAGAATCAGGGGTTATACACAAGAACTGTATCAATTTAACTACTGTCAATTTGATATACTTGGTTTATGTTTGTCTAAACATTTGAATACATTTGAACAATTAGTTCCTACTCTGCATTTATCCTCTTCTGGCTAAAAAAATTGATTATACACACATACACATATATAGAATGACTCCAAAAAGAAGTAACAACAGGGAAAAGAAAGGAAAATTAATAGTATCTGTAAGCATGATGATGTGCATGTTATTGTATCACTTTAAAGTGTGTCATTAGTGTTGGTAGTCAAGAAAACTTTTTATTTTTATTTACTGTTACTGTTGTAATATATCTCTGTATATTAGCCACTTACCTTTTCACGACTGAACTCTATAAGCACATCCTCTGTGTCTGTGCCATTTAAATAGGGGGGGCTGTCATCCTCATCATAGATGTTAATATGCAAAGGAGTATCCAGTGTGGTCAGTGTAGACTCTGTCTGCACTATACAGATTATTGTCAAGTGGTACGCCTCCTGCATCTCACGGTCCACATCAGCTTTAACTACAAGCTCTGAAGTGCTGATATTAACCATAAACGGGGTCTTGGATTCTAAAAAATAAAGATATGCTTATTAATAAAGGAGGGGGGTAAAATGATAACGTCATGCTCCTATGCTTTACAAACACAGAAGAATATCTCCTCCACAATTAAGCAAGCATTAAGCATGTGGTTGGTGGTTGTTTCTATCATATATATATATATATATATATATATATATATATATATATATATATATATATATATATATATATATATATATATACATATATATATATATATATATACATATATATATATATATATATATACATACATATATATATATATATATATATATATATATATATATATATATATATATATATATATATATATATATATATATATATATATATATATATATATATATATATGCCCAGGAATCAATTATGGTTAGGTGTCTTGCTTAAGGGCCTTCAGCCAAGATGCTTGGTTGCTTGGGGGATTGGGAATTGAACCATTAGGTCACAGAGCTTAACCACAAGATTGCCCCCATCATTATCATTATCATTAAACACCTTAAATCTGAATTTAAATCCAGTATTTTTATTGCTTGTGGAAACTATGGTAAAAAAGTGATTTGGTAAATATGGTACTCTGAAGCTGCACCTACTGAGCTTTTAACCAGCAATGCTTTGTGCTATATGTTATAGATGCAATACATATTATAGTGTTAAAACATTATTTAAGGAAGGGTGTACCTGCAGTGTTAGGATGAGTCTTAAAAGCACTTTAACTGTCAGTTTACTAAAATAGGCATAACTAATGAGTTAACTAAGTCATTACATCATTTTGTAATTAATCAATAAAGCAATAAGACTAGCGTTGTTTCTAACAACTCTCTTTCCCATGATTAATGCACAATAATGCACAAACTTGAGTGGTTTATTGCTTTTATAAAACATAAAAAAACTATAATAAAACAAGGTTTACTTTATAAATATGTTTCTTTTAAAAAAAAGTTATTAATAACCTATTCGTCCGCAATGTAATCTAGTTTGGTTTTTAAAGTACACATTGATTGCTGAGTAATGGGACACTGGCTTTTTGCTCATGGGGAATCAGATGGCTGTTTATCTAAATCTGTGTTTCCAATAGTGGTACATAATTTAAAATAATGTTTTGTATATCACACATTGATACAAAGCGATTATTGTCAATAAACTCAGGCCTTTACAAACAGCTCAGCCAATCAGATTCTGACTGGGACTACACGTTTTATATCCTCATTCATTATCTCCCGCTTTATCCTCTATTAGGGTCGCGGTGGGGTTCCCCATGCCCATCCAGGGGAGAACGTCTCGGGCGCTGGGCAGAAAGACCCAGGACAGGGCGCCAATCCATCGCTGGGCACACACTCACTCACACAGACACACTCAATATGGGGCAATTTTGAGAATTCAATTGACTTGATCCATGTTTTTGGACTGTGGGAGGAAACTGGAGAACCCGAAGGAAACCCACGCAGACACGGGGAGAACATGGAAACTCCACCCAGATGGGGATTCGAACCGGGAATCCCTAGCGCTGAGAGGCGAACGTGCTAACCACTAAGAAACCGTGCAGCCACACGTTTTATAATTAAAAATAATTAACGGGTAGATATTCATTCATTATCTCCCGCTTTATCCTCTATTAGGGTTGTGGGGGGGGGGGGTTCCCCATGCCCATCCAGGGGAGAACGTCTCGGGCTCTGGGCAGAAAGACCCAGGACAGGGCGCCAATCCATCGCTGGGCACACTCACTCACACAGACACACTCTATATGGGGCAATTTGGAGAATTCAATTGACTTGATCCATGTTTTTGGACTGTGGGAGGAAACCGGAGAACCTGGAGGAAACCCACGCAGACACGGGGAGAACATGGAAACTCCACCAAGATGGGGATTCGAACCGGGAATCCCTAGCGCTGAGAGGAGAACGTGCTAACCACTAAGCCACCGTGCCGCCACGGGTAGATATGTAAATGGTATTTCAAATGTTATGTGTAATACTTTACCATTTCCTAATTTATAGGTGATGGTGTAATTTGGGCAGAGGTCAGCATGGGTGAAACGTCGGAGCTGGCGCAGAGCTCCACTCATGCGATTCTCCTTGACATGTGGGTTACTGTCTTTATCAGGGAAGCAGAGCTGCACAGGCTTTATTTCGCCACAGGTAGGCGCTGTGGCATTGTAAAATATGAGGTTGACGTCAACGCTTTGGTGCTGAGCACATCGTTCTTTCCAAGCCACCGGGGCAGCTGCCACCTTTAGGGTTAACTTCTTTGCGATGCCAATTTTATTGGGATCTAGAGAATTAAAATCAGTACACATCATCATATCAAGTTCTCAAATAATCCCAGATTAAACACACAGACAGCCTAAATAGCAAGACTGATTAATTACATTTAGCTACTTTTAGTCATTTAGCAAACGACTTTATTCAAAAGCACTTTTAAAAACAAACGAGAAAACAATTTAGAATGTATAATTATTAAAAAAAATATGACTTCAATTTAATGACCATATGTGAGTATTTAGTTCTCCAAATTGCCCCATATAGAGTGTGTATGCGTGCGTGTCTGTTTGAGTGAGTGTGTGCCCAGCGATAGATTGGCGCCCTGTCCTGGGTCTATCTGCCCAGGGCCCGAAACGTTCTCCACTGGATGGGCATGGGGAACCCCCCCACGACCCTAATATAAGATAAAGCGGAAGATAATGAATTAATGAATGAATGAATGAATGTAAGTATTTATGTATGTATGTGTGTGTGTGTGTGTGTGTGTGTGTGTATGTGAACATAAACAACAATGTGTACAGTCATTCATTATCTTCTGCTTAATCCTCTATTAGGTTCACAAACACACTCTATATGGGGCAATTTAGAGCATTTACCTTGAATCCATGTTTTTGGACTGTGAGAGGAAAACAGAAAGCCCAGAGGAGACCCACACAGACATGGGGAGAATAGGGAAACCACCCAGATTGGAATTCGAACCAGGATCACCAATGTGTCACCAATATGTGAACAATGTAATATATATATATATATATATATATATATATATATATATATATATATATATATATATATATATATATATATATATATATATATTTTTTTTTTTTACAATATTATTGTCAAACCCTAATATAGTTTCTCTTTATATAGTTTATATAGTTTATTTATATAGTTACTTTAAGTTTAATTAGCCTCTATTTAGAGCAGGCAATTCACCTTAATCTCATTAAAATTTAAATAGGGGTAGTTTAGAGGAGCCATTTCACCTATGTTTCAGTCTATGTTCTTTGTCAATGGGAGCAAACCAGAGAACCTGGCCCATGCGAACATGTGCAGAACATGAAAACTCCGAACCTGCATTGTCAGAGCTTAGAGGAGAGTGTGCTAATCACTAAGCCACCGTACCACTCTCTTTATAAACTTTACAAATTAACATCTCTAGGCATCTTGCTAAAGATCTGAAAATAATAGTATGCAGATGTTCAGAAGGTAATAAATAGATTGCCAAATGTTTCTATTTTGCAACATTTTTATTAGAAATAGCAATTTAGGTAAATTGTGTTGGTCAAGATAAAATCTTGAAAATCAACAAATTTGGTATTGCACTGTTAAATTTGCACATTCATTCATTCATTCATTATCTCCCGCTTTATCCTCTATTAGGGTCGCGGTGGGGTTCCCCATGCCCATCCGAGGTTGAACGTCTCGGGCGCTGGGCAGTTACACCCAGGACAGGGCTCCAATCCATCGCTGGGCACACATACACTCACACAGACACTCTATATGGGGCAATTTTGAGAATTCAATTGACTCGATCCATGTTTTTGGACTGTGGGAGGAAACCGGAGAACCCGGAGGAAACCCACGCAGACACGGGGAGAACATGGAAACTCCACCCAGATGGGGATTCGAAGCGGGAATCCCTAGCGCTGAGAGGCGAAGGTGCTAACCACTAAGCCACCGTGCCGCCTAAATTTGCACAAACATTATTTTTCATAAAGGTGTCACAAAATGAAAACCTTACTTTTGACATTATTGTTTTTATTAATTTCTCATGCTAGGACATTAAAACAGGCCAGGTGAATTTCAGAAACAAGTGTGGTGCATTTATGAAGTCTTGCTGCAATCATTTAGAGAGAAAGGGAACTGTATTAGATGAAAAGAACCATTGCGAAATTGGAGTAGATGCTTTGGGGCTGTCAAGGTATAAATCAGTACAATAAGCAAGTACATTGCTGCATGGATGGAGAGAAAAATGCATTCCACATAATGACAGCAAATCTTCAAAGCAAAGTCAAACCATCTGTTAAAGGGCTATAGATTGTAATGTTTCATTTGTATGACACGGACAACTAAGAACCTGTGCATTAGTATTTGTCATATTGTTTGTAATGTTTGATTAGTGCTACTCAGATTGCATATGAATATGGATGACTGCTGGCTGCGATATGGTACTGCACTCCAAAGATGGCCCTCATATGTAAACACTAATATGATCTGAATGGCCCATAACATGCCAGGTGTAAATATGGTGGACATTTAGTTTTGTTACCTACAGATGAGCCATAAGATAAAAACCCCACATGGTCTGGTACATGTGCGCCTGAATAATTTAGTCATTTGGGCGGAGTCTCTGTATGTTTATTTTAAACAATCTGAACACATTTAAGTCGTTAAGTGCTGTATAAAATCCATCCATCCATTATCTTCTGCTTTATCCTCTATTAGGGTCGCGGTGGGGTTCCCCATGCCCATCCAGGGGAGAACGTTTCGGGCGCTGGGCAGATACACCCAGGACAGGGTACCAATCCATCACTGGACACACACTCACTCACACATACACACTCTATATGGGGCAATTTTTTGGAGAATTAAATTGACGATCCATGTTTTTGGACTGTGGGAGGAAACCGGAGAACCCGGAGGAAACCCACACGGACACGGGGAGATCATGGAAACTCCACCCAGATGGGGATTCGAACCGGGAATCCCTAGCGCTGAGAGGCGAACGTGCTAACCACTAAGCCACCGTGCCGTGCTGTATAAAATTTGCCTCTTTTTGAATCCCGATCTGAGTGGAGTTTCTATGTTCTCCGATTTCTTCCCATGGTCCAAAAACACAGGTTCAAGGTAAATTGAATACTCTAAATTGCCCAATGTAGTGTGTGTTTGTGTGTGCGTCTGTGTGAATGAGTGTGCCTAGCGATTGATTGGCGCCCTGTCCTGGGTGTAACTGCCCAGTGACCGAAATGTTCTCCAGTGGATGGGCATGTGGAGGATAATCAATTAATTAATAAATGAACATATAATGTCTTACTGGTTGGTAACTGGTGTATGATTTGACATGTCTGAAGGATTGGATTTAAATCAGGGTAAAGTTGGGGTTACATTGGCATTAGAATAGCTATACCAGCCTTAACTAATCTTAAAGTCTTTTTACAATATTTTGGAGAGTGTCTGTAGAAACTTCTGCCCACTTGTTCAAAAAGGCATTTGTGAGGTCAGACACTGATGTAATACAAGAGCTCCTGTCTTAGTATCTCCATTCTACTTCATTATAAATGTGTTTAATGGGGTTAAGTTATATGTATTAAAACTACATTATTTATCCAAGTCAAATGTATTTATGTGGTACATTTAACAATCAAACAATCAAAAAAAAGATTAAACTGAATTTAATTCTTTAATGACGTTAAAATATTACATCACTTCCAAAACTACATACTCTGAATTTTTTAAATCACGAGCATTTGTAACAGAGGAAAATGGCCGTGAATTAGTATATAATAGGGCTGTATTCATCTAAAGATTTTCATAGTCGAATCTGATTCGTCAGATTTTCCCTATAGTCGACTGATAGTCGAATCAGTTAAAATTTCACCACAAGATGGCGCTAAGGGCGTAGTTTTTAAATATATATATATTTTTTATATAACAAAAGAAAACCTTTTTTTTGGTTTTTCTTTTTTTTTCTAGAAATTAGGATGATTTTATTTGACAAAAGGCTATATATATATAACGAAAACAAAGACATTTCATGTAAAAACTAATGCTTAGCAGCAGCCATGGGCACCCCCATGTGGTCAAAATGGTACATTCGACTATGAGGTTCATAGTCGACTACGGTTCTCCGAATCGAATCGTCGAATCAGCGAATATTGCAGCTCACCCCTAGTATATAATGATTAAAATCTCATAATTTACTTCTTAAATAGTAAGTGATTGTTTGTCCATTGTTAAAATCCCAGAAAAACATCAATTATTTACAATAAATAAAATAATTTATAGGGTAAATGATTAAATGAAACACATGTTCCAGCATCAACGCACAATATGTTACAACAAACAAGCAGTTCAATCAACTTAGAAAGTCTGTGTAACTATTATGTCAGTACAGAAATCTTTTTCAAACTTACCTACTAACTCATAGTCACTCCGTTCAAGAGTTTTGTTCATGTACAAGATTCCAGTGGCAGCATCTATATGGAACCATCCTGCATATAATTTCTGCTGCATCTTCCATGACAGGCAAAAGTAGGGCTGCTCTGATTCCCTCTCCTGCATGGAGTACACCTGCAACACCGGTGTTCCTGCTGCCTGGCCAATGAAAATCTTCTCAGTGTATGTGCTTTGTGGAAAGTAAAGTCCTGAGGAACCTGCAAAACACACATGCTAATGTAAACCCAGGGTTGTTATCGAGATTATAATATTATACAAACATTTTTATTAGCCTCTATAGGATATTACTACATCAAATCAGTACCACTACCATTGTAGCATAACATTTAGATCTATTAATACCACATTACTAAGATATCCATCCATCCATCACTTATCTTCCGCTTAATCGTCTACTAGGGTCGTGGGGGGGTTCCCCATGTCCATCCAGGGGAGTACGCTTCGGGCACTGGGCAGATACACCCTGGACAGGGTGCTAATCTATCAATGGGCACACACTATCTCACACAGAAAAACACTCTATATGGGGCAATTTGAACATTCAATTGACCTTGATCCATGTTTTTGGACTCTGGGAGGAAGCTGGAGAACCCGGAGGAAAGCTACACGGACACGGGGAGAACATGAAATCTCCACCCAGACTGGGATTCAAACCGGGAATCCCCAGCACTGAGAGGCAAACGAGCTAACCACTAAGCCACCGTGCCGTCCCTAAGATTTAAAGTTCCCCTTAAATTAAAGGTCAATCCAATGGCTCAGCAGAAAAAGCACAGTGTAACAATTTACATAACATCACAATAACTTAATAAACTGATGCAGCCCCAAAAGAGATCTTTGGACCATGTCACAGGAAATGAAAAAGAGAGAAAAAAAGAAAAGTAGTTGATTTGAGCATCTCATTTACTACCAGTATTTGACAAAATGGTATTCATTCATTATCTTCCACTTTATCCTCTATTAGGGTCGCGGTGGGGTTCCCCATGCCCATCCAGGGGAGAACGTTTCGGGCGCTGGGCAGATAGACCCAGGACAGAGCGCCAATCTATCGCTGGGCACACACTCACTCACACAGACACACTCTATATGGGGCAATTTGGAGAACTCAATTGACTTGATCCATGTTTTTGGACTGTGGGAGGAAACCGGAGAACCCGGAGGAAACCCACGCGGACACGGGGAGAACATGGAAACTCCACCCAGATGGGGATTCGAACCGGGAATCCCTAGTGCTGAGAGGCGAACGTGCTAACCACTAAGCTACCATGCCGCCACATTGTACCTATTTTTGACAGTGTGTGAAGCCTTATGACAGTCATATTGCTAAACATGATCAATTATTATTATTATTATTATTATTACTATACTTTTTATATTTTATTCATAGCCTGAAAAGCCATTTTTATTTAATATATTTTTCATTGATATATCAATGACAGGGCGGCACGGTGGCTTAGTGGTTACCACGTTTGCCTCTTAGTGCTAGGGATTCCCGGTTCGAATCCCCATCTGGATTTCCATGTTCTCCCCGTATCCGCGTGAGTTTCCTCCAGGTTCTCCAAATTCCCCCATATAGAGTGTGTCTGTGTGAGTGAGTGTGTACCCAGCGATAGATTGGCGCCCTGTCCTGGGTGTACCTGCCCAGCGCTCGAAACGTTCTCCCCTGGATGGACATGGGGAACCCCCTGCAACCCTAATAGAGGATAAAGCGGAAGTGGATGGATGTATATATCAATGACAAAAAACAAATCTTAAAAAACACTGATACTGATCTCTCTCTCTCTCTCTGTATATATATATATATATATATATATATATATATATATATATATATATATATATATATATATATATATTTATATACACTGTGTAATAATCATTATCTTTAGGATAATGTGTGGAAGTGCATATGTGCATGTTTGTGGTCTGGGTAATCTATAAAACACCATAACAGCCCCACTGGCTTTACTGGAAAATGGAGATGCGAGTGTTCAGGCTGTAATTATATCCCCCTTGTGTTCCTGTCCGACCACTGTGGGCGGCCACTTAGGAACGTAGTAATGTCATTAACAGACGTAGAAACTAGATTTTCTATTTCTGTTGGTAGTTTAGGTCTTGGCTCTGGTTTCAGACATTGATTTGATTTAACTGCGCTGGGATGGCAGGAGATTGGCTTGATGGACACAAGGCACACTGTCCTGAAGAATGAAGATATAATCAAGCACACTCCAATCTCTTTTATTAAAAGCCTTGCTAAGATACACGCTAACATCAGAAGGAATTTGGATGCAAGGTTACAAGGTCACTACAGGTTTTTGTTTTAAAATTTTGCAGTTTAAAAGTTATTTTGTCTATGATCTACGATTGGTCTGACCAGTGAAAAACTTAATTATAATCCTCAATTAATTTTAATACTTCACCAATCCTGCAAACTGCAAATCCTGCAAATACAGACCAATCCTGCAAACTGCTTACTTTACATCCAGGATTTGATTTAGTCTATAAAGTCTATAATAAATTATCTATAATCCTTACAAGAATGGTAACAAGTGCTACAGATGTAGATGCAGACGGAAATTACCCAGAATAACCTTAGATCTATCTAGAGTTCTGTTGTGCTCTACTTTGTCTAATTCATACAGTATATTCATTATCTTCCACTTATTCCTCTACTAGGGTTCCCTATGCCCATCCAGGAGAGAACGTTTTGGGCACCAATCTATTGCTGGGCACATTCACTCATACACACACACACACACACACACACACACACACACACACACACACACACACACTATATGGGCAATTTAGAGCATCCAATTTGCCTTGAATCCATGTCTTTGGGAGGTAACCGGAGAGCCTGGAGGACATGGAAACTCAACCCAGATTGGGATTCAAACCTGAATCCCCAGCACTGAGAGGCGAACGTGCTAACTACTAAGCCACTGCGCTGCCCTCTACTGTGTCTCATTCAGGTTAAAAAAGATGGAACATGTTTTATGACAATTACTGCAGCAATGAGAGAACAAACATTCATTCATTTATTCATTATCTCCCGCTTTATGCTCTATTAGGGTCGCGGTAGGGTTCCCCATGCCCATCCAGGGGAGAACGTTTCGAGCGCTGGGCAGACACACCCAGGACAGGGCGCCAATCCATCGCTGGGCACACACTCACTCACACAGACACACTCTATATGGGGCAATTTGGAGAACTCAATTGGCTTGATCCATGTTTTCGGACTGTGGGAGGAAACCGGAGAACCCGGAGGAAACCCACACGGACACGGGGAGAACATGGAAACTCCACCCAGATGGGGATTCGAACCGGGAATCCCTAGTGCTGAGAGGCGAAGGTGCTAACCACTAAGCCATCGTGCCGCGAGAAAACAAACAATAAAAAATATTAATACATAAATACACTACATAAACTTAAAATAATTTTAGAATAAAGCTTAATAACGTAACGCTGGTTTAATATTTCAGATCCAGAACATGATTGTTGTATTAACTGTAAATACATCAAGCCAGCTGTATTGATTTACTGTATTGATTTACTGAGTTGATTATAATTCTATAACCAGTACATGAGCATGCATACCCAGTTTTTCCTAAATGTATAACTAGGAAAAAATTAAACCCGAATACTGCACTTGACTTTCTACCAAAAAATCAGACCTACATACTGTCTTTGTCTTCTATAATGCCACATACAGACGTAGTGAAGTAAAACAACTCAGCTCAGCGAGGTATGTACAATTACAAGGGGAATCATAAAACACCTGGACCGATCCAGCTTTAAATCGAACAGTGAATTAATTCACCAGGACAAAGATTAGAACATGATAAACACAATGCATATACTGCCACAAAGATTTAGTATCTATGAGATCATCAGCTGATCTCATAGATAAAGGGGGGTTTTACTTGCCGATCCCTTGAACTCAACAGAAAGGAAGCAGACATCGGTCAGAGGAAACCCACTATCCCATAATCTATTTAACACTGAAAGAACGTTATTCATGTGCTGTTATGTGTAAGCGGTGAGATGCATTTTTTGTAATCACCCATCGTATAGTTGAAGTAACATGGCTGATGTTGATGTTAAAAATGTTAACATATTTGTGCGGAAATCATGATAATGCCACAAAAGAATAACTGTATCTCCTTGTTCAGTCATTACTGTAACATTACAAACTGTAGTCAACAGAAGTCATTAACTGGAGCAAAGAGATTTGTGGGAAAATATGGCAGTTGCCCTTTTATCCAAAGTCAATGAACCAAACAATGACAAACTGAAAGTCAACTTAATTTCTCGGACATCTGGTCTGACAACAACTATGATCAATATTCAGGGCTCTAACTACTGAAAACTCTTAATCTATTGCAAAGTACCACAATTAAACCTACTTGAAATGAGTGACTGTATAAGAATACCCACAAACATGGGCTAAAACACAAATGTCACTGTTACATTCAATACAAAATAAATGGCCCCGTTTCTATGATAATAAAAATAATTAATCTGCCACTGCAACAGCTTAATTGACTAACAGGCTGCCAATTAGGTCATAATTCAGTAACAGACTATTAGTATTGATCAGTATAATTTAAAGCCATTTACTATATTCTTTTCATAGCTCTTGCTCTTAACCTACCAACAAAGGATTTTAGGAATACTGTATTTCTTATTTTGCTCTTGTTTTATTTTAGCACTAACACCAATTTAAATGTGTGTATATATATATATATATATATATATATATATATATATATATATATATATATATATATATATATATATATATATACGTGTGTGTGTGTGTGTGTGTGTGTGTGTGTTTGTCAGAGAATGTATATAACAAGCAATAAACAGATCTTATGTGTGTATTATAAAGCCTTGCATATTTGCTATAATTTTATTTAATTATAATTAATAAATCTTCACCTATATAACTACAAATTACCTGTGTGTTTTACTGGGTTAATACTACTAGTAATACTACTACTACTACAAACTAGTGGAAATACTAAAGAACAGAGTAAAAGCCTTATGTCAGTGCATTCACAGTAAAATTAATAATAATAATAATAATAATAATAAAAAAAAAAAATAAATAAAAAAAAAAATATATATATATATATATATGATAAAGAATGCTGCAACATCTGATTGCTGTGAATGAGACAGTCTGGACTAATAACAATATCAGACAGACAGGGTTTTAAAACAGTTATTACAGTCATATTAATGTAATAGCAATGTCATTACTAATTGACTGCACTGAAATTGGAAAAGGAATAGACATTAGCCATTAGTTGATCTAATTTAAAAGCTGCAGAACAGATTTGTTTGTAGGCTGTCTTGGAATTGCCTGGGACTATTTCTTACAAAAAGAAAACCTTTACAATGCCTGCTGTAGGTCAGGCTTAAAAGGTAAATTACAAGCCGATCAAATTAAGACCTAATGCATTAAAGAAACCGCATACATTACCTCATGTGGTTTTGAACAAACCTGTAATACATAACACTTTAACTATGGCAAGATCTCGCTAATAATTTTACCCATTACTCCAACCTGTGATGGGTCCCTGCACTTTCTATTAGTACCATTAACACTTGTTTGTAAGTGAATTTGTTAATTGGCAACATGCAAAATTGAAAATGTATAATTTTTGCAGTGAAATTTCACAAAGTTATTCTTTCAGTGTATATATTTAAACATGTAAATATATGTTAACAGGGTTAAGACGTAAGTCATTTATTGGTTGTTCTCTGTTGTAAATGATCAGTCAAATGCCTCACCATCCACTGGAACATAACGTGTAAAGACTTGTGTAGAGAACAAGAGCTCCAAATGCCCTTGGGACATAATTTCAATCAATGTCTTCTTGTGCCTACACCAGAACAAATTAGATTTCACTGATGCATGGGATGGAA
This sequence comes from Corydoras sp. C115, assembly GCA_019802505.1. Lineage (NCBI taxonomy): Eukaryota > Metazoa > Chordata > Actinopteri > Siluriformes > Callichthyidae > Corydoras > Corydoras sp. C115. Next base: position 1,140,033 of record JAFMOC010000044.1, read on the forward strand.
ATGTGACCCTTAACTAACTAAAGGATCAGAGATAGAGCTCAAAAGGTACAGCAGCTTCCATGTACCACATAGTTCACTCAGCCACAATGCTGGATGACAGATTCATCCCAAATTAGGGTGCTTCCTTTATTTTCCTGACACAGTGCTTTTTCCCTCGATTTAGTCCCCATTGTGGAACAGAATGAGTGACACAGTTGAAGTATGACTTTTTTTTTTTTTTTTTTTTTTTTTTTTTTTTACTGCACAGCGATTATTGCATACAGCAAAAACTCTATACCATATCAAAAATGTAACCTCAAAGGTTGACTTACAAACAGCTGTAAAGACCCATACAAAATAAAGTGCTGTCTAAGAGTACAGTGCATGTCTAGCTCTGTATAACACTATGTGGAATCATTAAATAATTTCCATTTGGACCCAGCGATGGACTGGCGCCCTGTCCTGGGTGTATCTGCCCAGCGCCCGGGACGTTCTCCCCTGGATGGGCATGGGGATGGTAACCCCCCCCGCGACCCTAATAGAGGATAAAGCGGAAGATAATGGATGGATGGATGAATTTCCATTTGGTATTTTGACAAATTATAATATTTGAGACTATGCATTTTAAACAAATGTAAAAGTTAAAGAACCGGATTATTAGAAATAAATATTTTGTTTGCATTGTACTTTAGTTTAAAATTAAATCATTACAGTACAAACTAGATTGTGGACAATCAAAGAACTTGTTAAGATGTTGAATAGTATCATTCACGTGAACATAAATTCATCAGAAGCAGGCCAAAATACAGGATAAAAGTGAAATATGCCTGTTCTGTACTTTTGAAATTATAGAAAGTAAATTCCATGCAGTAAATTGTATATAAAGTTTGTCTCAGACATCACCTTCACTAATGTTTAAAGGAAAGCTAGCTTTTGAGGCTAAACACAATGTACCTCACTTAACCCCAAACACACATTTACACTGTGACTATTACACTGATATTAACATGCTGTATAATTAAACCAGTTCGGCAGACAGTTAAAGAATTAAAAATGGAAAATGGAAAAAGGGGAAACCTGTTAGGCCATGTCACCAACAAAACAGCCATCTTAAACGCGGCCATCTTAGATATGATATTTTTTTTATTAAATGAGAAGGTAGGTGGATGGCACGGTAGCTTAGTGGTTAGCACGTTCGCCTTTCAGCACTAGGTATTCCCGGTTTTAATCCCCATCTGGGTGGAGTTTCCATGTTCTCCCCGTGTCCGCGTGGGTTTCCTCCGCGTTCTCCGGTTTCCTCCCACAGTCCAAAAACATGGATCAAGTCAATTGAGTTCTCCAAATTGCCCCATATAGAGTGTGCATGTCTATGTGAGTGAGTGAGAGTCTGCCCAGCGATAGATTGGTGCCCTGTCCTGGGTGTATCTGTCCAACGCCCGAAACGTTCTCCTCTGGATGGGCATGGGAAACCCCCCCTGCGACCCTAATATAGGATGAAGCGGAAGTGTTTGTGAAAGAGATGTGTCTTGAGTTGTTTCTTGAAGATGCTTAGCCTTACGAACAGATTTGGGAAGATCGTCATCTTTGGGAAGATTTTACCCAATGCCAGCAACACAAACCAACAGGTCTCATATTGTCCACAGTCCACAAGTCAGAATGCTTGCCAAATTCCAAAAAACAGGTTTTGCCAATAAACCTGAATGAACAAAAAGCATTATGGTGTTGCAACAGCAGCAGCTATTCCGCTAATTTATCAGGAGCCCTCATTGTACCACCAGCCTCTGTCTTTGTAATGTGAATGCTATGCCTGAATTTTGCAATATTAATATAGCCATATATATTACAAAATCACATGCTGCATCATCTGCCTCAGACCGTAGAATGAGTGACAAAGCAACTTCAGATAAACCCATATATGACCGATGATGTTGTTCAGTAATGAAATTGATTATTTTTTTGTAAATGATGACGTCAAGGAACAGCATCACAGATACTAGTAGACTGGAATATTTGTAGCAGTCAATTAAGTTGCCATAATTTTCTCCTAATTTAGTCCCTATATATTTGTATTCTGTACCTTTTATGGTCAATTTTTAAATTGGACATGAAATCCAATTTAAAAACAGAAGGAATGAAGCTACATTGATTTGAAGCACGCTGTTTTTCTGATAGAATTCTTTATGTGTGATGTGTCACACACCTACCATCCCAATTGAAAATGAATTCAAGCTTGTGGCACTTAAGATGGCTGCCATGTTGGTGACATAGGCTGAACAGGTTTCCCGCCTTTTACCTACAACTTCCATCCATTCATTATCTTCTGCTTTATCCTATATTAGGGTTACAGGGGTTCCCCATGCCCAGAACTCAATTGACTTGATCCATGTTTTTGGACTGTGGGAGGAAACCGGAGAACCCGGAGAACCCGGAGGAAACCCACGCAGACACGGGGAGAACATGGAAACTCCACCCAGATGGGGATTCGAACCGGGAATCCCTAGCACTGAGAGGCAAACGTGCCACCCACCTACAACTTGGATCTAAAATTAGAACATGATGTGCTGAACCATTTTTATTTCATACAGTTGTTTCTTTTTTTAAGGTTGTGCTTCAGGTATTGTCATCATAGTGTTTGAAACAATATTGGAGTAAGTTATTTATTTGCTCTGGTTTCGGTATTCATGTAATCCCACTAATAGAATGCCAGCTGCTGATAAATCTGCAAGATTTAAAAGTTCTCTAGTGCAAGATGAACCAAATCATATAATGCACTAAACCAAATCAAATAGTGTCATGCATCAAATGAGATTTATTGGCCTGCTCTGTCTCAAAAGTAGTGGCTGCTGATGAAAATGATTGTGCTAATGCAAGCATAGACAGGGCAGGTTCATCTAGATATGCTTGTACTATTTCCTTTTCAGTGGGAAATGTCCTGTGGTTAGATTACTAGAGATTACCACTTGAGTGAGAATACAAAAGGTCAGGAGTCAGCCCAGTTCAAAAGATAAGGCAATGGGGTCAGAATCACAGATCCACAAATCAATGTTCACACACACAACACAAAAGGGTTTTTAAACTTATATGAATGTTGATATTTGTATATAAGGCTTTGTTGTAATGAAGAACTAGCAGATGCTATGACCTCAGAAGTGAAGGGTCTTAGCCTTCATTGATCTGTGTATTCCATACTATAAGCCCTGTGCTATCAAGTTCTGCAAAGACTAATAAACATTGCCCTTGTACAAAAGTCCTTATTCAATCACACCTTAAATATTGTTTTGAATTATGAACATCTAGATTTGTTGTATGCATTTCACAGCTACTTTTCTAATACCACACCCTGTAGCTGCCTTTTTTCATTTTTAAATAAACCACTTCTAAGTATTAATAACCCACAACTAATCCCCCTTTCTGTAATTGGTACTGTGAACTCGACACAGAGCAAGATGGAAAAAGCTGTATAGCTTGTCATTAGAAATCTAAAACACGAACCCTAAATCAATTGAAACCTTATCTTTGAAAACAACATTTATTATAAACCTCTTCATAAGTAATTTCTTGAAAACTCAGTACATAAATTGAACTCAGAAGCTGGTTTCACCCATCTTGTACAGCCACATAACCAATCCAGTGATAAATATAATAAAATCTTATTACGTCGTCTCACTCAAAAGAGAGAAAGGTTGTGTATGGTGTCTATGGACGTTTGTTTGTTACAGTTCAAGTGTCCAAAACCTAATAAGGAATGTTGTCCTGGCTTATGTAGCATTACAGGGGGTTAGTATATAAGTCTATTGTATAACTGTAAAAACAAAGCTTTATGACTTTATAAAGCTGAACTAAATTAAATGTGTGGTTAAATGGCGTTTATGATATTTTAATCTCAACACTGATACCTAAATATATTTCTAGGTCAAAAATATTGCCTGCAGTAACAGACACACACAGACACACCATATATATATATATATATATATATATATATATATATATATATATATATATATATATATATATATATATATATATATATATATATATATATATATATATATATATATATATATGCACATGCACGTGTGTGCACACACACGCATAAATATATTATTATTAGTATTATTCCATCCATCCATTATCTTATGCTTTAACCTCTATTAGGGTCGGGGGGGGGGGGGGGACACACCCATTCAGGGGAGAACATTTCGGGCGCTGGGCAGATACACCCAGGACAGGACGCCAATCTATTGCCTGGCACACACTCACTCACTCACACAGACACAGACACAGACACAGACACACACACACACACATAAACACACTCTATATGGGGCAATTTGGAGAATCAAAGAATCAAGGAATGACCTTGATCCATGTTTTTGGGAGGAAACCAAAGAACCCGGAGGAAACGCGGACACGGGGAGAACGGGTGGAAACTCCACCCAGATTGGGATTCAAACCCAGGAATCCCTAGTGCTGAGAGGCCACGTGCCACTATTATTATTATTATTATTATTATTATTATTATTATTATTAATAATAATAAATGCTTTCTTTTCTTTTGTCACATTAGGTGGATTGTCTCATTCACACAGAACACACTCTGAGAGAAAAACTCCATGGTTTCCATTCAGTTCTCTAGTAAAAGGTGCAGACTACCATGAGGATATGTTATTCGGCTGTGACAGTGATTTGTGTATTATATCGGAAGCTTCGTTGCCCCACCCAGTGCTCCTTTAGGGAGCAAAAACTGAAAGCAGAACCTATTAAAAAAAACACCTCACTCATTCCTGTAGTACAAGTTTTTTTGCCAATACAAGATCCAGTATATAAACATCACACATCACAAATGAAATTGTACTTTGGATGAAAAAACTAACAATGCACAGTCCAATCATCTATCAGCAGTGCAAATGTAAAAAAGCTGTCCAGATCTGTGGCTCTAGACAGTGATAGTGAATTACTTCCCTTACTCGCAGCTCATTGCTTTAGTACCATCCATTTTCATTGAATGACTTGTCATAAAATAGATGAGCTCCATTTCGTAGGAGGAGCTGCCAACCATCCCGAGTCTTTAATGAGGGATTTTAAGCCTCATCTGTTATCGGAGCCATGTGCTCTATTATTTTACTGGCAGTGTTTTCCTTCAGAAGGCAAACACACCATGTTTGCTAAGAGTTCAGCCCACCTGCCGCACACCTGCCCTCTGACGGCCAGTCACTCTTTGTTTTCCTCACTGTCAGGAAGCAAGACTACCATTATTAAATGTAGCCTTTTCATAAAGCAAGAATCATAAAAATAAAACATACACCAAAAGGTCAGATCTCTTGTGTACACAAAAACACAATAATGAGGAAACAACATGAAAACATATTAATCTTAAAGGTGTCCACAGAGGTGCAGCTTAAAATTCTGTCAGGATCTCTCACAGTAACACTAATGTCCAGCAAGACAATAAACAAATGCAATATAAGAAAACTACAATTTATGAAGGTTAAGAATTTAAGCTAAATTAATTATTTTTTATAAGTTTTATAATTTTAATATTTTTTATAAAACATTTTTTTTTGTTTTGTACAGGATGCAACTTTCCTTCATGAAACTTTATAAATAAGCACAAAGAATTCCTATATATAAAACAATAGAATTAACATATAAAAAAAGGAATTGACAAAAAAAAATGTTAAAACCTTTTCATTAAAAATAACTTAATACCTTCCATAATGTGATCTATTAATTACTGTACCATTGATACCACAGATTACTGTACCAAGACAATTCAATAAGCATATTATCCATAACTATTTATATTTACAATGTAAAAAAAAGTAAAAGCAACATAGATGTAGACGTTTAATATTTTATTGCATTCATTATGATTGTAGTTGAAAGTCAATTAATTAAACTCAAATTCATTTCAACGATCATTTACCGACCTAATATTTACCACTAAAATTATTTTACAACTTCTTCACAGAGTTACACTTCTAGTACTCTAAAATTAGTTAATCTTTTTTTAGATGAACTAATTAAGTTTCTTCTTTTTTCATCTATAATGAAGGACTATATATATCTATATATATAGACACTATCTGCATTTCTAAAATAGCAGTAAAACCTCTGCAATGTATTACTTTTGCATGTATTCCAGCAATCCCTTTGTGATTGTTCTCATCTAATGCAACCCTCCACCACAGTGTCATCGACAACCCCCTGAGCTTTACTTACTATTTAAATCGAGCCATTTCAGACAGGAGTGTTAGTGCAGTTGGACAGAGGGTTTTAAATGGGATTATAATATAATGACATATAACAGTTGCATATAGAGTGCATGCATGTGACCCATTACATCACTAGCTCTTTCAGCTTCTTGATTCGAAGACGAACAATGCAGATCGTTTCAAACATAAAGGACAAATTTGGAAGATGGAAAACATCCAGACAACACCATTTTGTTTTTTGTTTTTCAGTCTTATTGATGAAACACTTGACAAATGCATACATTTGCACAGCATTTTTATCCTTATACCAAGGAAACCAAGTAGGCTGCTTGTTTTAATAGCCATCAAATCTTACTCAAATCAAATAGATGGGAGCATTTAACTTCACAACATCACCTTTATAAAAAAAAAAGTACCATATTTAAAATTAGGCAAGTTTAGTTTAATTCTGGCGGCACGGTGGCTTAGTGGTTAGTGTTTGCCTTTCAGCACTGTTCGAATCCCCATCTGGGTGGAGTTTCCATGTTCTCCCCGTGTCCGCGTGGGTTTCCTCCGGGTTCTCCGGTTTCCTCCCACAGTCCAAAAACATGGATCAAGTCGATTGAATTCTCAAAATTGCCCCATATAGAGAGTGTTTATGTGAGTGAGGGAGTGTGTGCCCAGCGATGGATTGGCGCCCTGTCCTGGGTGTATCTGCCCAGCGCCCCAGACGTTCTCCCCTGGATGGGCATCCTAATAGAGGATAAAGCGGGAGATAATGAATGAATGAGTATAATTCTGCAGGGATGTCCAATTTCATATTGGAATAGGTTTTCTGGACTTGAGCCTAAGTTACTGATAAGTAAAGCCGAGAAACAAGCATCATTGATCAGAGTTAATAAATCCATTGTGCGCAAAAAGACGTTAAAGGCAAAGTGGGGACTGAAAGTTATGAAATCACGCTCACCTCTCCAGAGAAGCAGGAGGAGCAGGACGGTGTCACCGCACAGCGCAAAAGCCCGCGTCCTAGCCATACTTCACAATCATGAGGGAAAGCTTCACCAACTCGCCGAATCAATTCAATAAGCCCCTGAATCTGTAGGTCTGCCGGAGAAAAACTCGCAATTAAATGTCGAAATCGCACGTTGTTTACGTGGGCGTCCAAAGAAGTCCGTCCGCCGCGTATCCCATTGACTGGCTGTGCGTGTGTGTGCGCGCGCGCGTGTGTGTGTGTGTGTGTGTGTGTGTGCGTGTGTGTGTGTGTGTGTGCGTGTGTGTGTGTGCGTGTGTGTGTGTGTGCGTGTGTGTGTGTGCGTGTGTGTGTGTGTGTGTGCGGAGACGCGCAGTGGGAGGATCGAGTCGAGTCCTTAATGCTGAGCGCAACCTCAGCCTCACTACCAAACCTCACCGACTTCTACAGACTGCACAAGGTTTTCACAAATATTCCCATCTCGGGGCTGCACGGTGGCTTAGTGGTTAGCATGTTCTCCTAGGGATTCCCGGTTCGAATCCCCATCTGGGTGGAGTTTCCATGTTCTCCCCGTTTCCGCGTGGGTTTCCTCCGGGTTCTCCGGTTTCCTCCCACAGTCCAAAAACATGGATCAAGTCAACTGAGTTCTCCAAATTGCCCCATATAGAGTGTGTCTGTGTGAGTGAGTGTGTGCCCAGCGATGGATTGGCGCCCTGTCCTGGGTGTATCTGCCCAGCGCCCGAGATGTTCTCCCCTGGATGGGCATGGGGAACCCCACCGCGACCCCAATGCGCACACGCAGCCTCAGCCTCACTACCAGTCCGCACCGACTTCTACAGACTGCACAATGTTTTCACAAATATCCCACCTCGGGGCGGCACGGTGGCTTAGTTTGTTAGCATGTTCTCCTCTCAGCACTAGGGATTCCCGGTTCGAATCCCCATCTGGGTGGAGTTTTCATGTTCTCCCCGTGGCGTGGCTTTCCTCCGGGTTCTCCGGTTTCCTCCCACAGTCCAAAAAACATGGATCAAGTCAATTGAATTCTCCAAATTGCCCCATATATAGTGTTTGTGTGAGTGAGTGTGTGCCCAGCGATGGATTGGCGCCCTGTCCTGGGTGTATCTGCCCAGCGCCCGAGATGTTCTCCCCTGGATGGGCATGGGGAACCCCCCCCCACCTCGGGGCGGCACGGTGGCTTAGTTTGTTAGCATGTTCTCCTCTCAGCACTAGGGATTCCCGGTTCGAATCCCCATCTGGGTGGAGTTTCCATGTTCTCCCCGTGTCCGTGTGGATTTCCTCCGGGTTCTCTGGTTTCATCTCACAGTCCAAAAAACATGGATCAAGTCAACTGAGTTCTCCAAATTGCCCCATATAGAGTGTGATTGTGTGAGTGAGTGTCTGCCCAGCGATAGATTGGTGCCCTGTCCTGGGTGTATCTGCCCAGCGCCCGAAACGTTCTCCCCTGGATGGGCATGGGGAACCCCCCGCGACCCTAATATAGGATAAAGCGGAAAATAATGTGCACACGCAACCTTAGCCTCACTACCAGACCTCACCGACTTTTACAGACTGCAAAAGGATTTCACAAATATAATATGGGTGAAGTTTCCATGTTCTCCACGTGTTCTTCCTCCGGGTTCTCCGGTTTCCTCCCACAGTCCAAAAAACATGGATCAAGTCAATTGAATTCTCCAAATTGCCCCATATAGAGTGTGTCTGTGTGAGTGAGTGTGTGCCCAGCGATGGATTGGCGCCCTGTCCTGGGTGTATCTGCCCAGCGCAGGAAACGTTCTCCCCTGGATGGGCATGGGGAACCCCACCGCGACCCCAATGCACACACGCAGCCTCAGCCTCACTACCAAACCGCATCGACTTCTACAGACTGCAAAAGGTTTTCACAAATATTCCCATCTCGGGGCGGCACGGTGGCTTAGTGGTTAGCATGTTCTCCTTTCAGCACTAGGGATTCCCGGTTCGAATCCCCATCTGGGTGTAGTTTCCATGTTCTCCCCGTGTTCTTCCTCCGGGTTCTCCGGTTTCCTCCCACAGTCCAAAAAACATGGATCAAGTCAACGGAGTTCTCCAAATTGTCCCATATAGAGTGTGATTGTGCGAGTGAGTGTGTGAGTGAGTGTGTGCCCAGCGATGGATTGGCGCCCTGTCCTGGGTCTATCTGCCCAGCGCCCGAAACATCCTCCCCTGGATGGGCATGGAGAACCCCCCGCAACCCTAATATAGGATGAAGTGGAAGATAATGGATGGATGGATGGATGGATTCCCACCTCGAATCCACAATGAAAGAGTTACAGAAACTCTGGGCTGCGGGTTGAATTCATGCTGCCACCTGTCCATCACCCCAACATCAGCAGCTCTGGATATTCAATCTGAAAAGCATCAGTATTGATATGGCATTGAATGAAGTCTGCAATTATCTGTAAGCGCATTCCATGATTTCTGGATCCAGGAAAGAATCGTGGACTCAATGCAGGCCGCAAGAATGACATCTTATAAATTATGTCCTTGTGTCTTTGTGCCGGTCATGGTGGCTAAGTGGTTAGCATGTTCTCCTCTCAGCACTAGGGATTCCCAGTTCGAATCCCCATCTGGGTGGAGTTTCCATGGTCTCCCTATGTCCACGTGGGTCTCCTCCGGGTTCTCTGGTTTCCTCCCACAGTCCAAAAACAAGATCAATTGAGTTCTCTAAATTGCCCCATATAGAGTGTGTCTGTGTGAGTGAGTGTGTGCCCAGCGATGGACTGTCCTGGGTGTATCTGCCCAGCTCCCGAAACGTTCTCGCCTGGATGGGCATGTGGAACCCCCCCGCGACCCTAGTAGAGGATAAAGTGGAAGATAATGGATGGATGGATGGATTCCCACCTCGAATCCACAAAGAGCGAGTTACACAAACACCCAGATAGCGCTGAGAGGTGAACGTGCTAACTACTAAGCCACTGTGCCGCCCCTTCTGCTTAATCCTCTACTATATATATAGAGGGTCACTGGAGGGGGGGGGGCATTCAGGGGAGAACGTTTTGAACACTAGGCAGATACACCCAAGACAGGGCACCAATCTATCACTGGGCACACTCACACACACAGACGCACACCCAAGCACACACTATATGGGGCAATATAGAGCGCTCTCTTTACCATTTTTTTGGACTGTGGGAGGAAATCGGAGAACCTTATTAATTGCAAACATAGTAAGTACATTTTTCTTGTTGAGATTTTTTTTTATTATAAAGAAATAGATTATTTATTTTACTTAGAAATCTATTAAAGTCAAAAACAATGTGTTACTCATTTTTAAAGATTTTCTTTTTTTTGTTGTACATATCCCAAAACAGTAAAACAAGATCATCAGCACATCACAATTCTAATGATTTAATATTCCAAAACCTTTAACCACAAACCACACCTGCTTTTACTATTTAAAAAAAAAAAAGAGGATTATTACATTAACCAGGTAAATATACAATGCTGAACTAACACTCTGGCTCTGGCTGCAATGTTGATGGCTGTGTGTGTGACCCTTCTGATTGGCTGATCACTTCATATTTCTCACTCATGGATATCTGCCCCTGGTTCAAGCCACTAGTTCATCACACTATAATCACTCACTCATTCTTGCGTTCGTAGTGGCCTTCTGAAACCTATAATAAATTAAAATGACAGCAATAAATTAATGCTCTGTGGTTTAATGCTGGTTGAATACAGATGAAATAAAACACACTCCACTGACATGAAAAATAAGCAAAATCTGTTGTCTACTGAGATGGCTGATATTGACACAAAATTCATACATTAATCAATAAAATCTGAGGTATATGGAGTTTATGTTTAAAATGCAGTTACAGTTTTACTTATCTTGTATAATTTGATTGATAATAAGGAATTACCTGCTAAAATAATCCAACACTACTCATATCCATTAAAGAAAGTTAAACAGCATGCATATAAATTTGATAAACATAAGTAATCATTCTTGATGGTAATGTTTCTGATGCTACAGCAGTTTAAAATGTTGCCCACGAGAAGATGTTGTTTACATAGCTGTACATAAAAGGGCATATAACCAGGCCTAAAAGGGCATATTAACAAAGCTCAGTTTACACTACAGCAGAGACTCAAAAGGTATTCTGAGACATATGGTCAATGCAAATCAATACAGATGAGCATAAGCAAAGCCTGATGTCTGACATATACAACCACAACGAGTTTCTATTAGATATCAGTTTTTTTTAAATAAGAGAATAAATACTCATCAGGGTTTAAGATTTGTAATGTTAGTCACATCAACTATAAAACTTATCCTTGATATAACTGATACATAAAATACACACAGTGCACAGTAAAGAATGGTATTACTCAACGATTTTAGCAAGTCTTAGCATGCTGGCTGAAATTACATCTAATGAGAAGGACAATTCCTTTGAGAGCTGAACTGTAACAATACTCATTAGTCCATTTCCTTAATAAGTTGACCAATTACTTCCTGTGAAGAAGCTCAAGTTATCTGATCAGATAAAGAATGACCATCTGAAATATGCATTATTGAAACTGTAGTAATCCCAGACACAGATTCAGTCATCCAGCTGACAAAAACCTTTCAAGAGCTTTTTCTTGGGAAACAAAGATAATGCCTCATTTGGTTGCCGACATAAAACATAGACATGGTTTAAAAACCTGTTCAATAATTTGTTAGTTTTCCATTAGTTCATGGCATTGTGCAGTTTAAAATAGACGACCTTTTTAAGTGTAAGAAGTCTCACATAGAGAGATTAAATCTTTCCACTCTTATAATTGCATCCTAATGACTACTCGCAGCTTAGCTAGACTTAAAAGATGCCATTAAACATGGATTATTTAAATTAAATCAGCTGTATAAGAGGAAATGTTTGCTTATACTAGCATTAAAATTGGCTTGATTTGTATTAGTAAGTCTGAGTGCTGGCCTTTATTAAAACCACACATTGGTGAGCAGTCCAGCTTGACCCCTATTAAAGAACTGTCAGCTGAAGAGCAGATGGTACTCACTCTCTGTCGTCCAACACCAGAGGGGGGTGACTATGGCAACCGCTTCAAAATGGCCACCCCAGAAGTGGTACATTCAGTCTTCTAATTTGTTAAGTACCACTTCAGCCTAGTTGATTTAATCACTGCATTCAGAGTTTTATGCAACTGACATCAAATAAAACATCCCAGGTGTCTGAGTAAGACAGTAAATCAGACACCCTAGTTTCAGCACAGACACCTATTTACTAATTGGGTAAAAAAAGTCTACATTCAGTTTAATATACCACACTGACATCACAAGGTAAATGTAATGCTTTTAATTGAGTAAAAAAATGCCACATTAAAACTGGACATTTTAAATTCAAACATTTATCAAAAAACAGACCAGTTTTACACTTAAACACATGTTTTTTACCACTATTATTATACTATTACATAATGTGACATCTATTTCATCTTAGATTTTGAGGAAGAACTGTTTGCGGTAAAGTAGGTAGGTGATAAAAAGCCACAGTGTAGTTCCCCAAAGGCTCTGGAAGAGTGGTTCCCAATGGTTTTCTTGAAAACGCATTTCCCAGCTGAAGGGGAAGTAAAATCCCAGAAGGGAATGACCCACATACACTAATATGGAATTCATTCCTGAAAACGACAAGGCAAAAATAACATATGATGAATAACTACATGTAATAATAATTATGCTTTTTAATATTAAGAATGGGCGGCACGGTGGCTTAGTGGTTAGCACGTTCACCTCTCAGCGCTAGGGATTCCCGGTTCGAATGCCCATTTGGGTGGAGTTTCCATGTTTTCCCCGTGTCTGCGTGGGTTTCCTCCGGGTTCTCCGGTTTCCTCCCACAGTCCAAAAACATGGATCAAGTCAATTGAGTTCTCCAAATTGCCCCATATAGTGTGTGTATGCGTGCGTATTTGTGTGAGTGACTGTGTGCCCAGCGATAGATTGGTGCCCTGTCTTGGGTGTATCTGCCCAGCGCCCGAAACGTTCTCCCCTGGATGGGCATGGGGAACCTCACCGCGACCCTAATATAGGATAAAGCGGAAGATAATGAATGAATGAATATTAAGAATGGAAAAGACTCTTGGAGTACAAAGTTTTTATCACATATTCTGTATAATTGCTGTTACCTTTATACCCTAAGCCTAGATCCACTGGCGCAATCGGTTACCATTACAGCGGTTGTGAGTTCAAACCTCATGTGGAGCAGAGATTGAACATATTCCAAGCATTTCACTGCAAGTTCATTCATTATCGTCTGCTTTATCCTCTACTAGAGTCGTGAGGGGGGGTTCCCCGTGCCCATTCAGGGAAGAACATTTTGGGTGCTGGGCACATACACCCAGGATGGGGCGCCAATCTGTCGCTGGGAACACTCACTCGCATACAAACAAAAACAAACACACACTATATGGGGCAATTTAGAGAATTCAATTTACCTTGAATCCATGTGGACTGTGTGAGAAAACCAAAGAACCCAGCGAAAACCCATGAGCCCATAAACTGCCTCTATGATTGTATCATTTAAACCTATTTCTGCCAGCATCACACTGCAAAAAACTATATTGACTATGTCAAAAAATAATAAAAATAACACAAATAATTTTTTTTTTGAAAAATAAAATAAAATAAAGTTTCTAAAAACTAGATTATTTATATTACCAAGTAAAAAACAAGATTTACACTTTAAGATTTAAGAAGGAAACCCACAATATAGAAGCTTAACCCAGACCGGGATTCAAACCTGGATCCCCAGGGCTGAGAGGCGAACGTCTCAACCACCGTGCCACCTTTCACTACAAGTTGTACTGTGTATTACTGTGCATCCGACTAAAATTAATAAATTATTAACTAAAAATTAAATTTGATTTGATATAACTCGTTATAACTCGTGTTTTTTGATATATAAACAAAAAACAGTAAGCAGTATGTGCTGCATCATCTAATATATTAATGACTGAGATTCCCTGCAATGCTGCAACTTGTAAAGTTTCATCCATGGCAAAGCAATTAATTTATTATAAAATGTATTCTTACCAGGATAAATGAAAGGCTGGCCACCCCACCATTCTTTGATGTCAACAACAAAATACATTAGAGCCAGCAGGACAAATGACATGCAGCCCATGCAGGATATGTAAGAAAAGGACCTAAGAAATGTAAGAAAAATAACAATAAATACATATTAATTTCATACCTTGTATCAAGAGTTTCATTTCAATAATAAATCACAAGGTGTATAATAATGTGGCAGGGAGAAGGCCGAGCCGTCGTTTGATGGACTTTGATTATGATTAATAAATGCACCTGACACGGCTCTGCCTAACGAGTGTGAAGCTGCGGAAAGAGAGACCGACCACGGGCTGGTGGACACGGCACGCGTGCAGGAGAATAATGCTGTAAACGCCCGGTGTTTTTGAATGGACGTGTGTCATGTCAACAATAAAGCCTGTTTGTTGAGGCCAAACCGGTCCAATTGGTGCCAAAACCAGTGATGAAAATGGATGCACCTGGCAAGTTGCATGGGCATGTTCTCTAGCGGGGGTGCAAGCCCTGACCTTGGCTTTATTGTTGACATGACATGCTTATATTCAAAAACACCGGGCTTAAAATCATTATTCTCAAGGTGGGTCCTTCTCTCCCCGTGACATCTAAAGTTCCAATTTTTAATAAATAAAAGATCGTACACTCATTAAGTGAAGCCGTGTCAGGTGAATTAATGAACTGTAATCAAAGTCCATCAATGATGGCTCCATCTTGCCTTCTCACCATGTGCCACGGTGATCCTGCCACAAATAAATTTATTTATTTATTAATTTTCAGCAGAATACTCCTTGCAGTATTGTGCAGTATTTACAATATTCTGCATTTCTTCAGTAATATTGCCTTAAATTTGAATAAACCACAAACAGATCAGATAATTTACACTTGGATATTTCCAAAGGGACTTACAAGTATCTCAACTTGGTTGGAGTCAGAATACAGGGTCAATCAGGATACAGCCCCCTGGAGCAATGAGGGTTATGGGTCTTGCACTTGGACCCACATTGGTAACTTCAGTTGACCTGGGATTTGAACCCTCTTCAGATTGATATCCCAAAACCCTCAACATTGAGCTACCACACCCACTGATTAATAACTTAATCCAACAAATACAATGAAGAAGACTTCATGTTTTTTGTTTTAATGTCAGTAATAATAATTGTAATGCAAACAGTTAAATTTTTTAAATTACTAAAATTCCCCCCTATTTTACATTAATAAGCTGTTTCACACAAATGTTACATTATTGCTCATAAAGTTTACAAGACTGAGTAATAGAGATGTAGTGAATTGTAGAAGCAGCGACAATAGTAAATACGGCACAATGTAATTAAAATTGATAAATAATGTATGCAAGACACAGCATAGTCTCTGTCTTGAAATGATGGCTATGGGAAGCATTAGCATCCAAAGTGATTCTCTGGCACCTGCTCAGCAAATTGAGGTCTGGCCACAAATCATGCCCTGTCAATTCTTAAGTACCAGGATGTTGAATGGAATTTTATCTAATGCAAAATGGCTGCAATGCATCTAGTGCTCCATTTATGTCAGCTGACGCGGAGCCAAAACTGACTCTTGGCTCATGGTTAATTACTTTTAGGAATCAAAACAGACATTCTCGGGGGCTCAATAAGCTGCATATTATGAACTGCCCATAAAACCCAGGTGGGTAATTGGTTTAGATGTGCAGAGACAGAAACATATCCCATGGCAGAGAACATGAACCATATATAGATACGGCACCTGAGAACTATACTGCACTCTTATTCTGATATACAAAATTTTATATTTGGAATTAAATGTAGTGTCATATTAAATTAGAGGTGGTTATGCATATAACACATATGCACATGCCTTGGTAGAACTGATTTTATTCCCTAAGGTGATATGGTAATACACAGTAAGTCGTGTATACAGCTTACACTTGGCTGTAAAGCATGGTGATCGGGTTGGAGGATGTATCACCTCGCTTGCCTCATTCTTCTAACCATAAGAGTGATTATTTACAGGACAGTTGGTGGTTAGAGGTAAGTAAATGTGTGTTTTAGCAGCCTCTGATTTGTGCCTGCCAGAGACTCATCTCTTCTTTAGCATGGAGATAAGCGACTGGATATAAGGGGTCGGGAAGCACTTACCAAAGGTTTTTATTGACAGGTATAAATCCTTCGTCTCGTGTGCACTTAGAAAGGATGGCTGCCAAGATGCCCTGAGGGTCAAAATGAAACAGATTTCAAATCAATGTGGAGCCATAAAGCAAGCACTTTCGGACAGCACAGATCTGGAGAAACACAATATAGATTTGGACAGATAAGCTTAGCATCGGAGACAAGTCATGCCAAGTTCTCTGAAGTGCACACAACATACTGTTCTCTTCTACAGGCCCACCAGAATGATAAAAATCTGATACAGTAAAAAACAGATACAGTAGGGACTCTTTCCCTTCTCATCCACATGCACGCATATAAAATAATTAAGTTTAAAATAATCCATCCTAAGTTTGTACATTTATAAAAGTGCTGAATAGTGCTTACTGATCCTGCCTTACAGCAAGAGAGGCCTAGGTTACATTTATGAGGTGGACAGACTCAGGCCTTTGTATGTAAAGTTTACATGTTCTCCTCTGTAAGATTATAGAAACAAATTTGTTCCAAGTGTGACTGTGTGTAAATGGTGTTTGTCACCTTCTTGTTTAAATTATTATCTTTAGCAGTTCCAATTACCACAATGATGCACTCTGTAGCTCTACAATTACATTTACATTTGGTCATTTTGCAGATGAGCAGCATTTATCCAAAGCAACTTGCAAAGTGAGCACAGGGTTGGCCACAGCATCCCTGGAGCAATGAGGGTTAAAGGATCATGGACCCATATTGGTAAGTTCAGTGGTCCTGGGATTTGAACTCACAACCTTCAGATTGATAGCCCAACACCCTAACCACTGAGCAACCACACCAATTAAAGAATATACTCCCTTACAATCTTTACATATTTTGTTAGTCTTCTTCACTCTGTTCTCTGATGGTCAGGACTCCCACAGGATCACCACAGGCAGGCATTTTTTGGGTGGTTGATGATTCTCAGGAATACAATGGCATTGATATGGTTAGGGGTTAGTGATGTGTGTTGAACTGATATGAATGGATTAGACACAGCAGTGCTGTGGGAGATTTTTAACACAGTTTAACACAGTTAACTCATTTACTTTATTAGCCACATCCACCTTTATGGTCTTGATTTTTACATTTACATTACAGAAATGGCCAAATCATCCAAAGCGACTTACAAGGTGAGCACAGGGTTAATCAACATCCCTGGAGCAATGAGGGTTAAGGGTCTTCTTGCTCAAGGACCCACTCTGGTAACTTCAGTGGACCTGGGATTTGAACCCACAACCTTCAGATTGATAGCCCAACACCATAACCACTGAGATACCACTCCCATGTAGATGTAAAGTAATTGTCAGTAGCTTATCTGCTAGATATTTTTGGTTTGTGTACTCCATTGGCTCCCTGTAGCTGCCCACATTTAGCACAAGACATTTACTCTGGCCTACAGGATAATATCTGCATGTGCTCCCTCCTACCTTAACTCACTTAATGCAGTGAAAGTACAATTCATTCACTGCGCTCTAGTGACGAATGTCCCCTGGTGACTCAACCACACTGTAGTGCTAATTTTCACGCCATATCTTTTCCCATTGCTAAATGGTGGAATGATCTTTCCCACTCTTTTTATAATGCTGAGAATGAATGCATTTTTAAGAAACAACTCAAAACACATCTTTTTCACTAATCTAGATCGGGAGCCAGATTTGATAATGGTCTGGTTAATAATATTGCACCTCAGCTGGTTCCTCCTTAACTAGGGACTTGTGTTGCTCTCATTTGTAAGTTGCTTTGGATAAAGGTATCTGCTAAATGACTAAATGTATTATTATTATTGTATCCATAATTTTTTAACATGCTTTGTTAGTCCTCATTACTTTGTTACCCATAAAATTAAATCTCCTAAACCCAACTACAATGTACTATTTGGGTGGTAGTTGATTCTCAGCACTACTACTGATGTGGTGGTGATGGTGCGTTATAATGAGTGAATCAAATTAGTGACACTGTTGGACTGAGAATAATATAAAATCTGCTCAGCCATCAAATCAGCCACTGTTTGTAATTTTACAAGGTAAAGCAATAGGGTAACGGTGTGTGTAAAAAAGTGCACAATGTTGGCTTTTTTGTATAGTGGTAAAAACTTCCACCTTACAGGAAAAGAACCCTGGATTGGGCTAAATAAATGCCACCTGGTGATTCAACCTCACCACGGTGCTAATTCTCACCACGTATCGTTCACCACTGGATGGTGGAACAATCTCCCCAAGCTGTCCGTTTAGCTTTTTCAAGAAACAACTTAAAACACATCTCTTCCACAAACCCTTGATATAAAAATTAATTAAAAAAAATGCAGGTTCAGATAATGATCAGGTTTGATAATTCTACAGTGTTGCTGGTTTTTCTTTAACTACTGACTTGTGTTAAGTACTGACTCTCATTTGTAAGTCGCTTTGGCCACAAGCGTCTGCTAAATGATTAAATGTAAATATAATACACTGGACCTTGTAGAAACACTAGCAGGAGTACCTAAAAAGCAGGAGGTCAGTATACTTATTGCGAAGTTAGAGGCTATATTTAGATTATGTGGGGCAGGGTACGATAGCTGTTTAATTGCACTTTCCCATAATGCATTGTGTTTTTGTTTTTGTGAGTAGTTATCAAAAAAATGAATGTGTGTTTACTGTTTTATGTGATAGCCATTGTGTGTGCTCCTGCTCTTTGGAGATGTCAGCAATAATTTATGACTAAACCATTACCTTTCAAAGTTAAGGTGTGCTTGTGTGGGCTTGCCTGACGGGTTAGAACCTTACAGGCTCAATAAATATCTTAATTCATGTTTTTTTTTTGACAGAAAATTTCACTTATGTCTGGTTTATAATGTAATGCTGCGTTAAATAAACTTTTTGTACTATGGTCTCATGCTGAACATGGTGTTTATCACTATCAGTGATCTAAATCTTTGCCCTCTAAATGAAATATATTTTAAACGTATTCTGGACCCTCACCCACAACCAGGTTTTATATGCGACAGCGGGTAATGCATTACTGGCGGCTTTATTTTACCACCACAACGTTTTGCTCGTGGCTAGTTTGTTTTATCATCCTGTGCCTCCAGGTAAAGTGTAACAGATTTGCCCTTCTTTATTTTCAGCACCCTGAGCACTATCACTCTGCAATAATGGCTAGTGTGGTTCAACTTAGAGCTGTAATGGACCCATTTGTCATAGAAGCTGGCCATAATAAAATTTAATACACTTGGATCAGACAGCTTGTACACTGGGTTCACAATGTTTTCACTCTCTCTTCATTCTAGCATGAAAAGCAAACATAAATGTGTACTGCCCTACGCACAACTCTGGACCCATGTTAATACAATATCAATATTTTATTCATTTTATTTATGCTTTGTTTGAGAGGTTCCAACAATATTATTGCCATGATATTTTTTTGTGACGCATGCACCTTGCAGTGATTCTCTGACACATCAGACTCCAGATCTACCTGATGACAGTGATAAACATGTCTCTGCTCAACAAAGTCATAAAGGTCTAAAACGGTTTAAATTAAATCAATTTGATTTAAACATGAGGGGTGTGGTAGCTCAGTGGTTAAGTTGTTGGACTAACAATCCAAGGTCTGTGGGTTTAAATCCCAGGTCCACTGATGTTACCAATGTGGGTCCTTGAGTAAGACTCTTAACCCTAATTAAGAGCCTCCAGGGCTGTATGTAACTCTGTGTTCTGACCCCAAAACATTAATTTTAATTTAATTTAATTTTAAATTAAAGAGGTTCAAGGGAATTCAAAAAACACATATAATCATTAAAATATTATGGAAATGGTGGCATTAGTAATATATTTCAAATGTTTAGAATTAAATTTTAAACATTTGGAAAGAATAGTTTAAACAAGATTATTATTTATTAACAAAGCCTACAGTGTTTGGGATTTTATGACGGATGGATTTTCCTTTTCCCATCACAAACGGTTTTATGAATGACTAATTTTTTGTGGCAGCTCAGTGGCTTAGTGGTAAGTAGGTTCGCCTCTCAGCACTGAGGATTCAGGTTCAAATCCCAATCGGGGTGAAATTTCCATGTTCTCCCTGGATCCGTGTGGGTTCCCTCCGGGTTCTCCGGTTTCCTCCCACAGTCCAAAAATATGGATTCAAGGTAAATTGAATGCTCTTAATTGCCCCATATAAAGTGTGTTAGTGTGTGTGCATGTGCGTGAGTGAGTGTACCCAGAACGTTCTCACAACCTCCCACCCGCTACTCTAGTAGTAACGGAAGATAATGAATAAATGAATTGAATTTTTCTGTTGAGCTCCACTGCATTACAGTCTTTAAATCTAACATTGAACACAATAGATTTCCTTATTACCAAATGTGAATTACACTAATTAATAGTAATTTTAATAAAATAACTTTTACAAGGAATTTTCTTAGACTTTGAGTGATGAAAGTCTGAACAGTGAACAGACAAAAGTTAAAATAGAAGATATTGGATGTTTCATTAAAATGACTGTGTCATGACCTATTTTTTAGGAGACTCCTGTGTATAATAAAGTAATTACAACTCATTTCCACCGCCTACTCTTTTGATCACACTCATGGTGCCCATAAAAAAGAAAAGTAAAAGGATTGTTTTAAACCTAACTAAATGACTGTTTTTGAAGGGTTGCCATGGTGAGATAGTGGTGAGACAAGGTCGTTTTTGTGTGAAATTTGTATGTTGGCTCATTGTTTGTGGGGGTTTCCTCCGGGAGCTCCGGTTTCCTCCCACAGACCAAAAACCTTCATAGCTGAAGTGCTTAAACTAAATTCCCAAGCAATGAATATGTGTGTGAATTTTTGCCAGTGTGTTTGTCCTGCAGTAGACTGGCAGCCTGTTTAGGGTGTATCCCCACCTATTTCCTTAGGACACTGGGACCAGCATCCTGCAACCCTGATCAAAGTAGATGGTTCAGAAAAAAAGTTTTAATAACGTAAATAAATTAATAACAATATAAACTAATGAATCAGCAACTGAAACACAACTGAATGCTTTTGTCTGAGGAACGTTTAGGCTATTGTGATTTCTGTTGCAGGAGTCTGCCATACAAAAGCTTTCCATCAACACCCATGGTCTCTGGAGAGGGCATTCCAGAAAGTCTGCTACCAGAACCCCAAAACAAAGCAGCAACAGGGTTATCTTGCAAAACACAGACCAACATATTTAATATATAAATATATTAAATATATTTATATCATTATAATCCTTAATCAATTGTGATCTTAATTTTCTGATGCTAAACATGAGCTTATTTAAATGTAATTTTAGCATGTTGTGGAAAAAGCACAATCAGCATGAATAGGAGTGCATATACCTGAAATCTAAACAAATTAAAAAACATTTATCAACTTTGAATCTTTCTATATTATTTTATTAAGGTTTCTTAAAAAATGACATCTCCCGTAACCCTCAAGGGACCCAGCTTTTAATGCCCTTCCACACCAACATTATGTCCACTTTCTGCCTAGACCACCCAAATGGAGCTTTTACGCACAAAGCTGCCACCCTTCACTAACCAATTCGATTTAAGGGGAAAAAAGTACAATCCAAGCACTACACAACATATTTAGTTGCTTAAACTATTTGAAGAAAATAGTTAGTCGAGGTCTTGGAAATGTGATATATGAAATGTACAACAATTACAGCAAGTGTTGTCCATTATTAGAAAAGAAGCAGAACTGCGAATCCTCTACTTCCCATCAAATGTAATTAATATGTAACATTAACAGTTCATATGCTAGAGATCCAGAAACTATGCAGTCAACGGACCAGTCCCAAGAGGGGTCAGATGCCAGCCTGGGCCTGAGAACCCACTCGGTGCATGTACAGTCAGATCAAATATCGTCTACCTATTTCATTAACTGTCTGCAACTACACGCAATATAACACTTGTGTGCTACACCACAAGGTCCCAGAGTACTGGATGTACATGGAGTATGTTTCTTAATATGTTCATGTAGCTCTTAAATAGTTTTAAATAGTTTAGATGTTTAGCATATCTAAGCCCTTCCCTTTTACACAAATAAACGTTTAATAAATAATGTTACGTTGACTGTAAAGTAAATTTTTAAAGATTATTAAATTACACATTTTAGGTAGAATTTTCATTTTTTTTTGTAACCTGCCTGGATGACCAGCCATCTAATTGGACCTTGTGTAATGCCTTTCTTTTTCTTCTTCTACTTAGTATTACTATTTCACATTTAAACAAATATAGTCAATTTAACATAACATAAAATTATTATGTTGAGTTAAATGTTATCTGGATATCTACCCACAACTAAAAAAATGTTGAAATAAAAGATTACAGACCCAAAAGTTATGGTTTAGTCCTGGCATAAAATCACTACCTTAAAATGTTATTTGGTAATTATGTTAAAATGAAAGATATCAGAATAAACAACATACCAGGATAATGGCCCAGAACGCAAAGCGTATCATGATCTGGTAATTCTTGCTGCGATAGAAGAGGAAAATCTTTCCTGCCTAAGGGAATAAGTGGATACTAACATTACATCTCAACATACACATAGATACAGTAATCTTGATGTCAAGCAAACACATTGTTTACAGAAGACCAGCTGCATAGAAATGAACCATGTAAGTGTTAATTTAACACTGGGGATTTTACTGTAATCTTATTAAAACACTCTGTGGATTTTAATAGCATGTAAAAGTAACTATAACAACAGTAACACACTCTTTTTCACTTGTAAAATTAAGAAAAGGATACTAAAATTACTTCAGCATATTTTATTAGAATCATAGCATTCCATAGCAATGTCCTGGTCTGTGCAGGACTATAATGCTCATTAAGCGCTGCACTAATAGTGAATTTGGGGAGACTGCTTGCTAGCGGATGTGGTGGTTGTGTCCCTGACACTGAGCTCAGGTTTCACAGCTCTTCTTGCTCACAGATTAAGCCAGTGATGACGAATATGGCTCAGCTGAGGACATGCTAGTGGATGGACAAGAGCACTGCGGGCCGACACCTGCCGTGTACTATAAAGTGCGTTGATGGACGGACTCGCCACTAACTGTTTTTTATCTTCGCCCTCAGGGAAGGGTGCAGTGTGGCCAGGTTTGCACGCCAAGTTCTCACCCCACACATGACTCCATCACATTCAAGGATTAGAAGCATTTTTGTTTTTTTTGATGAAGCACATACACAGCAGCACTGGCTACACAACATTATATAGTCCCCCACATTACATAATGATCTGTGTGTCTACAAATCTATACCGTTGTAAAACATGCAACATGAGCACTTGCATTGTTCTGCTAAGTAATGACAGACTGCCTGAGAAAAGTCACTGCATTAACAGCAGCACATGTCACTCGAAATCTCTATATAGGATTCTAGCTTAATTGTACTTGTATAAATAAAATAAAAAACTCTCATAACATGACATTGTTTTACCCCCGTTAATTATTCACCCAAAACAAACTGAAACATGAACTCATCTGATCATATCACATATGTTCAATGTCTTTCAGAGTGTGTTAATTGAGCTTAAATCTATAAAACTCGGCATATAATTAATTGAAGGGAAAACTTAAACAATTTAAAACTGCATTTTATGGTCCAGGTCCAGATGTGTGCCTTAGCTCAGTAACAGGTGTGAATACAGACAGAAATGGTTATACATTCTATTAATCTGGAATTCATAATGCATTATAAGTGCATTGATAAAGTTAAATCATAACGCTTATTAACATTTGTCATAAGCATTTGTTAATGTCCATAGATGTTTTGTTATAACAATTTGACATGTTATAATTGTTATAACAATTTGACATGAGTCTTTATAAACCAGTCACATAATTCATTATAATATAAACTTATTTGAACTTTTGATTCTTTGGATGTTTAGATCTCAGACTTAAAACAAGATGATTACACTTTAGTTAAAGTCTGTAAAGAGCATTTATAAGTCATTATGTACTACTATGCATGTAGTCTCTTTCAAATAGGTAAATTTTAACAACACTTTATGACTGTAAAGAGAACTTATAAGCTAAACAGTTATAAGCACTTATACAGTAATTTTCAGGAAAATCATTCATTAAACACAAACAAAGGCTTTATGTTGCTGGCCTCTATAGTTTATAATGCATTATGCCACTTTGTGTTATAAAGCCTCATGGCATGTTTTTATAACACTTTATAAGTGTGGTTATGTACATCTATGGACATTAACAAAGGCTTATGGCATGTATTATAAAGCTTTATAAATGTGTTAATAATGCATTATGAATACCGAATTTAGGCAAACTGTTACCTAAAATCCTTGACAGCAAATAGCCTCAAAACAGCGTCAGTTTGTAAGAATGGTTATCTAAATTACCCCAAAGCCCACATAGCTATATTTATTACAGTAACATTGAGGGTTCTTTTGCAGGAATCATTCTACAATCAGACATTCAACAGTGGTATTTTTTTATATCCCATAATCTAAACCAATATTACACATTGGTAGATTTCAAAATGCCTGATATATTTGCAGTTGTGCTTTAAAGCAGATTATTTTTAACCTATTAACAACTCCAAATAAGAGAGCTATGATAAATATGTGCAAATAAAGATGGAAAATTATTTAACTGCTTTAGAAAAGAGGTTAACGCATCAAAATTTTCAGATATCTTCAAATTTCAACATGGCATTGTTATTGTTCCTTAATTAACTATTAACTTACTTGCATTCCAATGAATCCCATTACAATAGAATTAATTGTGCCTAGGACACCTTCAGGGTCAAAGGGCTGAGTGGTATGATACATAGACTGTGAAAATAAAAACAGAAGATGGATGTCACACAACAATTTTGAAAACTTTTGGTAGTACTTGGGGTACCACATTTGAAGATACAAAACGTGCTCTACATTATCAAGTACAACTAGCATAAATCCTAAATGAATGGATATAAAAAAGGGAAACTTAATTGTCTAATATGCCAGCTGCTAAACAATACACTTTTGAACAGGATTAACTAAATGGGCGTCAGAACCTTTGATTCTCATCGATAGTAAACAGCAGAATTCACTGACTGGTTATTTCCCAGTATTAAGGGTTTTCTGACACAGCATTTTTTTCATAGGTGAATTATATATTTTTTTGCAAAATATGTGTTAACCAGTGCCGCATGGTGGCTTAGTAGATATCACGTTCGCCTCTCAGCGCTGGGGATCCAGGTTCGAATCCCAATCTGGGTGGAGTTTTCATGTTCTCCCTGTGTCCATGTGGGTTTCCTCTGGGTTTTCCGGTTTCCTTCCACAGTCCAAAAACTTAATTAAAGGTAAATTGAATGCTCTAAATTGCCCCATATGAATCTTTGTGAGTGAGTGTGTCCAGCGATAAGTCAGCACCCTGTCCTGGGTGTCCAGCGCCCAAAACCTTCTCCCCTGGATGGGCAAAACGATGACGAACCCCCACCCCCACTCCCATGATCCTAGTAGAGGATTAAGCCCAAGATAATGAATCAATGAATTAATTTGTTAACCTCAGGAATGCAACATCTAAACAGGTAAAATACTGTATGTAACAGAAAAAAATGTGTGTTTATAAAAAGCAAAAATAATTCATGCTCTATAGAATAGTTAAGGTTGCTCTTTGTACCTTGCATGTAGGATGCCAGTAGATATTGTCTCCTAATAACCATCTATCTATATATGCAGCAGCACCTCCCGTGCAATTGGGGTAAAGACCATAATCTCCTATACCTCCAGCACCTAAATACCCACTGTTAGGGCAAGAAAACAAGAAGATGTACGTCACTGACTTGTAAAACCTGACTGATATCAAATGTTTTTTTTTTCTATTTAATACATAATTAAATGAATCTTTTCTGAAATACTACCTGTACTTTAAGACCTGAAATATTCTACAAATATAGCTTACTCAATGCATCATATGATAAACTTTTTTATGATGTTTTCAGCTTTGCACCTGGCTGAAGATTCAGCTAACAACTGAGCAAACTAATCATCCTGTAAATGCAACTACATAACATAGCGCATAACATATAGCGCATAACATGGCTATTGTTTCACCTCATCTGAGCATTTGATACTGGAAAAGTGAGATGAATACACTGTTTGTCCACTGGTGACTCCTCATTTATTTGAATGAGTGTCTGTGCTTTTATAGGGTCAGAGAGAACAGGAACAAACATACAAGGGCAGACAAAAGATTAGAAAGCAGAAAAGACCAATGTAAAAAGAATGAAGGATAAATATTGTGAAAGATAAAAACGGCAAGATGGATACTCTGTCGCATTCTCCTTTTAGTGTTCATGACATAGTGGAATTGGCTAATTGTCCCTTCCAAACATTTGTCATATACTCATAAATCAAAATGGATTGGTTATAAGAGCTGTGCTGTACAGTACACCAGGTCGGCTTTTTTTATTTTCTTGTCTCTCCGACACCAATCAAGGCCATTGTTCCTTTCCGCTCATGCAACATACAAAATGCATTATACATCTCATAAGGAATTCAAGGGTACCTTGTTATGACATTGATATACAGTCATTGTTATGCATGTCACCTGCATAACAATATTAACATGATATATGAAGGGAATTACATCAGGATTATGTTGAATTATGTGGCATAAATTGCAGATGCATTATGCACATGTACTGTAGTGCAGGCATAGTGTTGCACTGTAACTCACGTTGGGCAGTTAGGTACTGGTAACAGGAAGGTGACACAAAGCCACACTGTTTCCAGCAGTATTACAAACAGCCACTCAGGCCAGTAGAATAGCACATCCTGAAATGGACTCCACCAGTGGACCTGAAAAGTCAGTGATACGATAAAATGACATTCTACCTTCAGTGCAGAGTTATTCTGAAACAAAATACAGATTGTTCTTGAAAGGTTAAAGCATAAAGAAATTTGTAAAGTAGGAAGCACAGCATCACACCTTCTTTAGTGGGATCTGTCTGCAGGGGGAGAACGTCTGCATCAGTGACAGGATAAAGTAGGTAAAAGCCAACCGCTGAAGGACTCCGGGTATCCTAAGCCATGACCACGATACTAATAAGAATATATTAAAAAGTTTATTATTTAATTTTTTAAAATTATTTAATTTAAATACAAGGGTGGCTTAGTGGTTAGCACGTTCGCCTCTCAGCACTAGGGATTCCCGGTTCGAATCCCCATCTGGGTGGAGTTTCCATCTTCTCCCCGTGTCCGCGTGGGTTTCCTCCGGGTTCTCCGGTTTCCTCCCACAGTCCAAAAACATGGATCAAGTCAATTGAGTTCTCCAAATTGCCCCATATAGAGTGTGCGTGTCTATGTGAGTGAGTGAGAGTGTGCCCAGCGATAGATTGGCGCCCTGTCCTGGGTGTATCTGCCCAACGCCCGAAACGTTCTCCCCTGGATGGGCATGGGGACCCCCCCGGCGACCCTAATATAGGATGAAGCGGAAGTGTTTGTGAAAGAGATGTGTCTTGAGTTGTTTCTTGAAGATGCTTAGCCTTACGAACAGATTTGGGAAGATCCAAATTGCCCCGTATAGAGTGTGTTTGAGTGAGTGAGTGTGTGCCCAGCGATAGATTGGCGCCCTGTCCTGGGTCTATCTGCCCAGCGCCCGAGACATTCTCCCCTGGATGGGCATGGGGTACCCCACCGCGACCCTAATAGAGGATAAAGCGGGAGATAATGAATGAATGAATATTTTAATACATAAAGAGTAACATGGTAAACATGGTATGTAAACACTAAACTGATATGATTTTAGGTGGTTTATTGCAATAAAGATTTGTTGGAATCAGTGCTACACATGGTGTGGCTACAATAGGTGACACATCTCAAAGCAATTTAAACAAATGCACATATTTTGCATGTGCTTACCCTCACTGGCAACATTTAACACCTTGTTTGTATACGGAGTGTTTATTGGATCACTTCCACTTCACTTAAATTTAATGTTCCTCAATTACACACTCTGTTTGTCCACTTGATTGTGATTGTGAGCTATTACTTAAATGCTCATCAGCTGTGTATTGCACTGATGGTGTGTTAGTGTTTGCTGTACTAATGATGTTCATTCTCAATTTAATAAAATGATCAGAATTACATGTTTAGTTGAAACTGGTTTAAATTGCCCCATTCCCATCCAGGGGAGAATGTTTCGGGCACAGATACACCCATGACAGGGCACAAATCCATTGCTGGCAAAAAAGGCCCATGAGATAATCCATTTTACTGTGAATGGAATACACCGAGTATAGTATGTATATGCATTCTCTGCGCAAATGCGGTGATTTTAATAGCATTCAGTTCTATTAGTTCAGTGGAGTAGGCATGTGTTGATAATTCACTGTCAAGATAGCTATAAACGTTTGATGGTAATCATCTGTCTAGGTTGTTTTCAGTCAATGCTGCACCTGGGCTTTGCCAAAATAAATAGATTTTTGGGTGTTGCCAACAACGAACGAGGTACCATGATTAGATCAAAAGCTCCATGAATTCTTAAGGAAGATGCCTATACATGGCTTGAGCTTTACAATTTTGTACCTTATAGTATTAAAATTTTATTTTATTTTAGCATTTTACACAAGGACAGTGTCACAAAGCACAATCATTCTTGTTACAACCATTCATTCATTCATTCATTCATTCATTATCTCCCGCTTTATCCTCTATTAGGGTTGTGGGGGGTTCCCCATGTCCATTCAGGGGAGAACGTCTCGGGCGCTGGGCAGTTAGACCCAGGACAAGGCGCCAATCCATCGCTGGGCATACACTCACTCACACAGACACACTCTATATGGGGCAATTTTTGAGAATTCAATTGACTTGATCCATGTTTTTGGACTGTGGGAGGAAACCGGAGAACCCGGAGGAAACCCACGCAGACACTGGGAGAACATGGAAACTCCACCCAGATGGGGATTCAAACCGGGAACCCCTAGCGGTGAGAGGCGAACGTGCTAACCACTAAACCACCGTGCCGCCCTGTTCCAAGCATAAACTTTCATTCATTCATTCATTATCTCCCGCTTTATCCTCTTTTAGGGTCGCGGTGGGGTTCCCCATACCCAACCAGAGGAGAACGTCTCGGGTGCCGGGCAGACAGACCCAGGACAGGGCGCCAATCCATCGCTGGGCACACACTCACTCACACAGACACACTCTATATGGGGCAATTTTTGAGAATTCAATTGACTTGATCCATGTTTTTGGACTGTGGGAGGAAACCGGAGAACCCGGAGGAAACCCACGCGGACACGGGGAGAACATGGAAACTCCACCCAGATGGGGATTCGAACCGGGAATCCCTAGCGCTGAGAGGCGAACGTGCTAACCACTAAGCCACCGTGCCGCCCTGTTCCAACCATAAACTTGTTAATAAAATGTATTTTTATTCATCAATAACAGATTATAAAAAGTATACCTTCAATGACATAGATTTAAAGGCAGGTGTATTAATGATGGAGAGTGTAAGGGCTAATGATTCTGTCCATCAGCACAGAGGTGTAAGTCACCCAGCAGGACATAATCTTGCTCATCTGCCTCCTGGAAGCAGGGGATGCCAAACAACGGCCACAGGCAAAAAGATTGATGGTAATCTGCACATTTAGTTAATTGAAAACCTCTTTGTGGCACATAGAGGAGGACCATGTGAAACAATATAATCCTAATCATTGATCCAACAAATCAAATAAAAAGCGGAAACTCTCCACCTCACTGCAGTAGGAGAGAAACCATCTCGGTGACTGATGATGCCTCGAGCATAAAACACACAGTCTTGGTCTTCAATGGAAGTCTCTGCTGCACTTTGTGTTGCAAAAGATTTAGAGCTTGATAAACAAATAATTGCTGTTGAAAGCATTATTATCAGTATGTGGTTTAGTGTTATATTAATAATAGTAAATTATAGAATAAACCATTATTGTTGTTTTTTTATTTTTATTATTATTATTATTATTATTATTATTATTATTATTATTATTATTGCTATAATAATAATAATAATAATAATAATAATAATAATAATAATAATAATAATAATAATAATAATAATAACTATTATTATTATTATTATTGGTATTGCTATTATTATTATTATTATTATTGCTATTGTTATTATTATTATTATAATTTTTTTTTTTTTTATTATTATTATTATTATTTTTTTTTTATATATTTATACATGTATAGCAAAGATGTTATCAGGCCAGTACATCCTTGTTCTACATTGTGTTCCCATTACTGGATGAGACATATGTAACCACCAATGGCTTGATAAGTTTCCACTGTGCACTTGCGCTACTATTATTGCCTTTCCTGTGAATTGAGTCATGGTTCAAGTTCTGAAAAAAATTCTGAAACACTGTTTAAAAGTAAACAAAATATTTTAAGCATACAGAACAAGACATTAACTTGTCACGGTGTCTGAAAAAAAAATACCTGAATTGTCTTATTTATAAAATAAAACTATAATTATGTTACACAAACTCCCTAATACTCAGTTGTACTTGTACTATGAAACCCAATAGGTCATAATGGCCCATTAAAGCTGGCCTGTTGCTCTCTGCACCTTTGCTACTGGTCCCTAGGTAAGATATTTGGTATTGGAAAGTATCACAACATTGAGTTTAACCTACTTAGAGATACATTTACGCAGAGGTCCATTAGTGGCTTTTATGTATGAGCACCAATCTGACAGCATTTCTGACTTTATGCAGGGAAACCTACAATAATATCATACTGCTTTGGTGTTGTCAAACAATGCATTGTAATTCCATTCCTTGAATTAAATTATATATATATATATATATATATATATATATATATATATATATATATATATATATATATATATATATATATATATATATATATATATATATATATATATAGGCGGCATGGTGGCTTAGTGCTCCCCATCTGGGTGGAGTATCCATGTTCTCCCCGTGTCTGCGTGGGTTTCCTCCAGGTTCTCCGGTTTCTCAAGTCCAAAAACATGGATCAAGTCAATTGAGTTCTCCAAATTGCCCCATATAGAGTGTGTCTGTGTGAGTGAGTGTGTGCCCAGCGATGGATTGGCGCCCTGTCTTGGGTGTATCTGCCCAGTGCCCAAAACTTTCTCCCCTGGATGGGCATGGTGAACCCCCACCCCCCCCAGTATAGGATAAAGCGGAAGATAATGAATGAATGAATGAATGAAATATATATATATATATATATATATATATATATATATATATATATATATATATATATATATATACATATATATATATATATATATATATATATATATATATATATATATATATATATATATATATATATATATATATATATATATTTAGCGTTTGCTAAACTTTAAATGTTATAAAGCTTTATAGTTGTTAAGTTATAAAGCTTTATATATTTTTTAATATATTTTTAAAGTTATAAATGTTATAAAGCTTTATAATGCATTACGCCATTCTGTGTTATAAAGCCTCATTGCATGTTCTTATAACACTTTATGTGTGTGGTTATGTTCAACTATGGCCATTAACAAAGGCTTATGACAAGTATTATAATTTAAATAATAATAATATAATTTAAAGCTTTATAAATGTGTTAATAACACATTGTGAACACCGTAATTAGGTAAAGTTTTACCTTATGCCACAAGTATTATAGCTTCAGAGAGGATGGCATTTATACTTATCAATAGCTTTTGGTCAGGTTTAAGAGCCCTCTGCTTGAGCAAATCATGGGTAAATTACAGATTTACTTACGCTGTTGGAAGCAAAATTATATTTAAATAAAAGATTTGTACTTACATAAACCATCTCTAGGACTGTAATTGATGAAGCAGAACCCGATCAGTATTAGTACTGCCGTCCTCCAGCACAGCTTGCGCAATAGTTGGAGTCTTGTTACACCTTTTCTTCTCATGGAACTAAAAGCTAACATTACAGATGTTCCTATTATGAACACAAACCTGTACAAAAGGAAGTCAGTTACTCTTCACATCAAATGTTTATTACAAAACAGCTTACTAATTATGAAATAAAAATTTTATGTTCAATTTACACAGGGCGGCACGGTGGCTCAGTGGTTAGCACGTTCGCCTCTCAGCGCTAGGGATTCCCAGTTCGAATCCCCATCTGGGTGGAGTTTCCATGTTCTCCCCGTGTCTAAGCGGGTTTCCTCCGGATTCTCCGGTTTCCTCCCACAGTCCAAAAACATGGATCAAGTCAATTGAATTCTCAAAATTGCCCCATATAGAGTGTGTCTGTGTGAGTGAGTGTGTGCCCAGCGATGGATTGGCGCCCTGTCCTGGGTCTATCTGCCCAGTGCCCAGGATGTTCTCCCCTGGATGGGCATGGAGAACCCCACCGCGACCCTAATAGAGGATAAAAGAGGAAGATAATGAATGAATGAATCAATGAATGAATGAATGGCATGCAGTTAAGTGAACTGTCATCAAGTGATTATCTAGTTTTGATCAAAAAACGCTATGTCTGTTCCAAGCAGAGGAACAGGGCGAAATATAAGTCAGGTTCAAAAGGTTACACTGCCAGGTCTCTCATTATATTGCATTTGACCATGCTTAAGTTATCCTTTCCCGTTTAATAACGAACAATCACAGGGCTCATTTGATTATTTAGTTATACAATGTTGCAATAAGAATCAGAATATTTTATTAATCCCTGGGGGAAATTGCAGCAATAACAGATATTCTTTTCCAGTGTTATAATAAACAAATGAGGAAATAAGGATAGAAATACTACTAGTTTTAGAATTGTAATGAACTGGCCGGGGTGGCACGATGGCTTAGTGGTTAGCACGTTCGCCTCTCAGCGCTAGGCATTCACGGTTCAAATCTCCATCTGGGTGGAGTTTTCATGTTCTCCCCGTGTCCACGTGGGTTTCCTCCGGGTTCTCCGGTTTCCTCCCACAGTTCAAAAACATGGATCAAGTCAATTGAGTTCTCCAAATCGCCCCATATAGAGTGTGCGTGTCTGTGTGAGTGAGTGAGTGTATGCCCAGCAATAGATTGGCGCCCTGTCCTGGGTGTATCTACCCAGCGCCAGAAACGTTCTCCCCTGGATGGGCATGGGGAACCCACCCGCGACCCTAATATAGGATAAAGCGGAAGATAATGGATGGATGGATGGATGGATGTACTGGCCATGCTCATATAATGCTGGTGTGTAGTAGGAATCTGGTAACTTTAATATTTCTAACCCCTTCCCTTCACTCTGAAACATATTACCAGCCACATATTACATCTAACATATAACATCTACAAACATTTGCCAGCCAATTCCCCAATAAAATTATTTTACACAAACACAAGCGTGAAACTGAGAGCAGTGATCCACCTTTAATGTTCTATTTTGACAGATCTCACCACGTGTGCCTTTGCTTACGTTTGGTTTCCGCTGTTCTGTTAGTCATGTGTCGCATTAGTTCCTGGATGTCTAATTTAGTTCACATGTGTTCACACCTGTTTCTGCTGTAAGTCATTCATTTCCTGTGTATTTAGTAACGTCACACTTCAGTCAGACATTTTGTTTGTGTGCACTGTCCTTTTATCTGAGCCATTTGCTGCTCAGTAATCACTCTCCCTTACAGTTGTTTTGCTTTCGCAAAATAAACCTTTCGTACTAATCATTTTGCGCCTGTCTTTCTTCACAGTGCCACAACTACAATGAGTTACACATAGAGCAATCTTTCAAATTTGTTAATTTTCCTTATAATTCAGCTTTTGGATTGGTGCCACAATTATAAAAATGCATAACATCATCAACGGCCCCATTAATGCTTCCTATGTAACTAGTTCCATGCGGTGATTTAAGAACCATTCAAACTGAATTAAAAAAATGTAATTTAAAAAAGTGCAGCATAGGGGCTTAGTGGTCAGCACGTTCGCATTTCAGCGCTAGGGATTCCGGTTCGAATCCCCATCTGGGTGGAGTTTCCATGTTCTCCCTGTGCCCGCGTGGGTTTCCTCCGGGTTCTCCGGTTTCCTCCCACAGTCCAAAAACATGGATCAAGTTAATTGAGTTCTCTAAATTGCCCCATATAGAGTGTGTTTGAGTGTGTGAGTGTGTACCCAGCGATGGATTGGCGCCCTGTCCTGGGTGTATCTGCCCAGCGCCCGAGACGTTCTCCCCTGGATGGGCATGTGGAACCCCACCGCGACCCTAATAGAGGATAAAGCGGGAGATAATGAATGAATGAATAATTAAAAAAATAATAATATGTTTTTTGTGTGTAGCTACAAGTGCAATTTGATTCTGTAAAGTGATAATGCCTGCCATGCTGAAGATAATCCTGTTGATGCAAAAAACATTTTATAGTGTTGATGTCACAGAGTAGCTCTTCTCTGACCCTAGCTTGTACATAAAACTCTTGACATGTAAAAACAAAAAACAGTCATCAACAAACCGTTGCCATTATGTGATATGGGATTGTTCATTAGTGGAAACTATGACTTTAATATATGAGTTACATCCAGCAGATCTATTTTACAGAATGATAAATTATCACTCATTATGCCAGAGAGTTTTTCCGGACCATTCAGTGTCCAATAGTGACGAGTTTGACATTACTCCAGCAAACCATGGTCGTCCAGTTTACAAATTTACTGATGAACAGGTTTTATGTCATTACTCATGATATTAATATTGGCTTCGAAAGTTAGAGTAAAAGTTCAAAACATGGACAGACTTTTGATTTTACTGCACTTCTGGCATCACCATGAGTCTTCTAGTTTCACTATGACAACAAACAGCATGTAAGCAGAGTAAATTTAACTGGCTAGATATTCATCCAGAAAATATGCTATTATTAGGGATCATGACCATTAGGATGACCTAATGTTCACTTTCAAAGATAGTATAGTCCAACACATCACACCCAATAGATCATGCACTGGCCTGGGAAAATTATTTGGATTTTTAATTTCTTTATTGGCACACAAGTTTACTTAATTTATTCAAATCATGTTTGCAGTTTTCAACATTTCTTTAGAGGAACATATACACACACCAGCAATTCTATGTAGGTACACTCCTTAGCTCTACACTCACAGTTTTTTCATTACCACAGTACCACTAATTCTACAGTGTAGCTGTTTTTTTTTCATAACTACTGACTTCTGGTGTTCTCATTTGTCTCTTTGGATAAGCGTCTGTTAAATGACTAAATGTAAATGTAATGTAAATGTACCACTTACCATATAGATGGACTTTGTAGTTTTACATTTACATTCTGTAGTCCATCTGTTACTCTACATATTTTGTTAGTTCCCTTTAGTATGTCCGCAGATGAACAGAACCCCCAAGGGAAGGTATTTGGGTGGTGGATGATTCTATGTACTGCAGTGATACTGGCATGGTGGTGGTGTATTAGAGTGTGTTGTGCAAAGGGTAGAACAGAACAAAGGGTATTAAAAAGTATATAAAGAAACAGATGGACTACAGAATGTGATTGTGTAACTACAATATCCATCTATATGGAAAGTGAGGAAACAACGAGCTGTATAATAAAATTGCTAGTGAGGCTACATTTATAAAACATGTATGTTAATCAAGTGAATGCTGGAACCATCATATTCGGTGACGACCACTAAGCCACCGTGCCGTTGGTTAGTTCACTTTAATACGTTCGCCGATTATAAGGACCCTACTGCAATCATCAACTATTATGGTTTAAAGCATTAAAATCACCCCATGATGCAGATAAGGTATTTGTGAAATATCACTTACATTACATTTACATTTACATTTAGTCATTTAGCAGACGCTTTTATCCAAAGCGACTTACAAATGAGAACACCACAAGTCAGAAGCCATGGAGAAACCAACTATACTGTAAATTCATCAAACCTGATTGTTATTCGAAGCTGCGCCCCCCCCCCCTTTTTTTTTATTTATTATTATTTTTTTTATAACAGGTATTTGTTAAAGAGATGCGTCTTAAGTAGAAATGCGTCTTGGTTTTACTTACATAAATAACTATAAACTATAAACCACTAAACTATCCAGTTTTCAAAACTTTTTTACTATGGTACTGTTGTTAGGCTTTCAGACTTAATATAACAGCTGAGAGAGACAGATTAATGGGTGGGTGTGAGCTACACCACTGGCTAAAAAATATCTGAAACTGAATCATTTTGAAGGGACATTTAGCTTCTGGACCTCATTCCACATCTTCCATATAATCAGAAAAATGGAATGCAATCATTTTCTATTGATTTATTAAGTACTTGCTGGAAGCTTACCAGGGCATCACAAGATCAGCTATGGTAAGGCCTGTGAAACACAAGAGTACACAAACACAACCACACACACACACACACACACACACACATAGAGAGAGAGAGAGAAATAGGAGTAAACAATCTCAAAGTATAATGATGGTAGTTAATCCAATAATCAGTTAGTACTGTACAAGGTAAATGTACAGTAGTATGATTAGTACTGCTATAAGGTTATAAAAAATAATATGCATCCTTATCTGCATATTTTGATGATACTCAATATGTTTAAATTTCAAATGAAAACGTCATCAATTAAGCATAAATAATAAGAATTAATTATAAAAGTAATTAGGTAGATCATTAGTAAGGCAACTATTTTCATCTAAAATGTATTCTTGGTTTTACAGTGTATGTACATTTGTAGAAAACTGTTATTTTAGAATACACCATATGATAACCTAACAATTACATTGCAGGATTTACATTGCAGGGCTCCAAGCCTGAGTTCAAATGTAAGTTAGTAAATCAATTAAAAAAAAAAAAAAAAAAAAAAAAAAAACAACAACAACAATGCAAAAACACAACTGAGGCACATCACAACAATATGCAGAAGAATACTATCCATCTTCCGCTTTATCCTCTATTAGGGTCGCGGGGGTTCCCCATGCCCATCCAGGGGAGAACGTCTCCGGCGCTGGGCAGATACACACAGGACAGGGCACCAATCTATCGCTGGGCACACACTCACTCACTCTATATGGGGCAATTTGGAGACTTCAAATGACCTTGATCCATGTTTTTTGGACTGTGTGAGGAAACCGGAGAACCCGGAGGAAACCCACACGGACACGGGGAGAACGTGGAAACTCCACCCAGATTGGGATCAGATGAATACTACTCTAATAAAACACAAATACAACACTAAGTATTTAGATGTACTAGACTTAAATTAAGAAGTTCTTAATTTGTGAAGTAATTTTGTTGATGTTCCTTTGTCTGTCTTGTGTCATGCCTGTTTTTTAATAATTCATATTGGATGCACATTTTAATTATAAATTGTGAAGTAATTCGTGGTTCAGTCTGTCATTATTGCTCATAGAAAATGCTGGGTCAGGTTTCATAGTGAAATGTAACTCAAGTCTACACAATTGATTTTTAAGGAATCTTGCGGAGCCATATTATATAGATCTACTCATTGATCTGCTACTCGGCATATTATTTTATAATACTTAACCATTCCATGGTGCATGCTGAAAGAACCAGTATCGTCCTCCTCCATAATTTACAAACACCATTAGAGTTATGGAGAAACTGCAAAGACAAACATGACAACAAATAGCTCTTTAAAATAAATCTTTAAAACTTTTATATGCTTCTATGTTGTTAAAAAGTACTGAACATGGATTCTGTAGCTTTTTAGAGAGGATAAATGTGTTTTTTAGAGAGGATAAATGTGTGATAAATGTTACCAGTGATATAAATGACATCATTAAGAATATATTTTCCAATCAAAATTCTAATATTAACTTTTAAGGAATTGTTTTAATAATTGGCAAAGATGAACCTACACCTAAATTTAATCATGTGGATCCTCCTGGTGTCTGAAAGGTCATTCTCCATGCTAAGGTGCAACTTGTGTTAATTAATGCAAAAATTAAAACGTTTAAGTAATGAAGTGCCTATATATAATGAAGTGTTAGAGCTGAAGCCATCATAATCATGAAAAGTGGAACGTTACAATTATAAATTTTTTTTAACTAAGTAGGAGGGCTTGAGTTTAAGAGTCATTGTTCACACTTGTACAGTTATTGTTATGTCAAAGTTATGCAAAGCTAAAAATAAAAATCATAACTAGAATAAAAATCACTACGGAAAATTTTAAACAGGGGCAATTTAGAGCAGCCAATTTACCTTCAATCCATGTTTTTACACTGTGTGTGTGTGTGGGGGGGGGGGACTGAATAACCTTAAGAAAACCAACACCCAGTTGGTTGTGCTCCACCCAGATCAAGAGTTGAACTTGGAATCCCAGTGCTGAGAGGTGCACATGCTAACTACTATGCCATTAATAAATAGGCAAATTTTTGCAATTCAATAACTTATTAAGTATTGTTTTCTAATTATGTTTAGATGGTATAATTTTTTTTATTAAAATACATTTAAATATGCAAAAACAGTTTCTATTAATTCTATTGGAATTTTAAAACCTGGTTAGTTGGATATAAGATTGATGTAGCTATGACTCAATGCTCATATCATACTAATTTGCAAAACATAAATGGAACATTAGAAACGTATCTTATTATAAATCTCAAAACCACTACAGATATAATGTTTACATGGCAATAGGCCAAACCAGACACCATCAAATTTAGCTTTTAGGGCTAAGAGAGGGGTTATATTTTATATATCAAAGAAGAAATACAGTTCAAGGTAATGCCTACTCTGTATTATGACTCACTCAGAAAATGAATGCTTGCCCTTTGAATCTCCTCACTTAGAAATGCTGACTAAAGCTCTTCACTGTAATTTATTGTAGCCCAGTGCAAGTTGCCCAAGTGTTAGTGGAGTGACAATGAAACACGCGATAAATTGATAGTGGAAGACATTCCAGTTCTTCATCACATTTATTTTCGACATTACCCACATTGTGCATGTTAAAAAGCATTATGATTTCTGTCTTGCCATTAATATCCAAAGTGTAAGACATTATCAAAATTTTGGTTTCTGTGGTTTGTTTACTTTGTAATCTCTACATTGCAACCATTTTAAGTACCACAAAGTGATCAAGGCAATGACCTAAAATAATCTCTAATAAAGCCTGCTGCATCTATACTGGTCATTTATTGTTTTTTTTTCTTGATGAAATTCAATTAAGAGATCAGAACAGAGACTATTACTGGCTCTTTCAGGCCTAACCCACTGATACAAGATTTTAATCGCATACCTTCCTCTAAAAAGACTATTAAGCGATCTCTCTCTCACTTTCTCTCTCTCTCACACACACACAATTTGTGACTCCATCCATTAGTAACCATAGTAACAAAGACAAAGGTTAAGTCCTTTTCCTGATGAGACTTGAGCAGATTCTGGTAATATAGGAGCCTATCATTTTAATTAAAAGCTTCTGGGTGTCATGCACAATGCCTTTCCTTTATATAAGGGAAATAATTTCTAGTAGACGAAACATTTAAAGTAAAAGTAAACATTTCAGTAAACATCACAGTAAATCGTTTTTCAAAATCTAGTTAAATATGATTCTACTACTGTGTACGTTACTGAAATGCATTACCTGAATTCATTCTGGTTTCAATTGTTATTTTTAAGATATTATCACATTATTATATCATTTTCGCAATTTTTTTTGGTCTTTGTAGTATTATATTATATAATAATATTTAGCTTGTGTGTATCTATCTATCTATCTATCTATCTATCTATCTATCTATCTATCTATCTATCTATCTATCTATCTATCTATCTATCTATCTATCTATCTATCTATCTATCTATCTATATATATATATATATATATATATATATATATATATATATATATATATATATATATATATATATATATATATATATATATATACTACATAATTGCTACCCATGCACATTTACCTACTTTTATAATTTGTTTTTTTGTGTTTTGTAAAATTAAAAATATATGTACTAATTTTTGCAATAGAGAACAATAAAGCTCTTAATAAAAATAAATATAATCTAATTATCTATTATACTATCTATACTACTACTATAATAGATAATACTATCTATTCGACATTAAGATAAAAAAAAATAAGATCCTCTAAAATATATGGTGCGGGGAGTAATTAAGATGTGGATATACATAAAGCCTTAAAAAAAAAAATCAATTAAACAGACTGTTGAATTTTACGGTGCTGAAGCAGCTGCAAATAAATGGTAACATCTGGCTTTATAATTACACTCTTAAAGGAAAAATTGCAAAGGTTATTTGAAAATAACTAATAATTTGGTAAAATCACTTGGATATACATTTCATACAACAGTTTTTAATAGGAATAAGTAAGTAACAAGATTAGTTTTTTGGTCAGGGGAAACTGATGGCTATTCAAATCATTTAGACATATTTGCTCGTAGCTGCATTTTGCTACGGCCAACCATTTAAAATGATGAATGCCTTAATGAACCTTGGTCCTTGGTCCAGACAAAAGCAACAACAACAAAATAAAATCCAGTCTATTTTCCCTCTCACTGTCACTTTAGGCTTGTTTGGGCCGTGAAAAATTTTAGGCAATTGTAAAATTCCTTTGAAACAATGCACTATTGTAAAATGTGCTATATAAATTATTACATTTGGTCATTTAACAGATGCTTTTATTGAAAGTGACTTACAAAGCAAACACAGGATTGGCCACGGCATCCCTGAAGCAATGAGGGTTAAGGGTCTTGCTCAAGGACCCACATTTGGTAACTTCAGTGGACCTGGATTTGAACCCACAACTTTTTATAGCCCAACACCCTAACCACCGAGCTACCACGCTTTACCTTATGTAATTTAACTTCAGCTTGAAATATTCTATTTTCTTAGTTTCAAGGTATTGTTGTTTTTATGAATGTATGAAAAGATGCATTCCAAAATGCCCTGATCTGCACAGATATTACAATATGCAAAAGTGCCAATAACCTAAAACATGCTTCAGTGATTGTGTAACTTCATACTATCTACACAATTATAGTTTCTGACCATTGCCATGTAATTCCAGCTAATTCACACAACTGACATATGATATAAATGTTAATTTATGTTAATGCTAATAGATGGATCCACATTCTCTTCAGAGCAAAAACCACCCTGTTAAACATGTGCTGATATGCTGCCTGGATTATTATATCACATTTTAGCATTTAGACGAGTATAAGAGGTCAAAGCTACAGTGGTTTCCTGTTTCAAGAGAGACATGCATTGTGTCTGCCCACCAGCCACTATTAAATCCTGATGGGGCCTCCTGACTAAATCACATCACCCCTGACCAACAGCTATCTACTGTTCTCAACCCTCGACACATACGATATTAGCATTGAGGCCTAAAGCAATGATGGATAACAATGCATCAAATGAGCATGTGTCCAGAATGTGACCTCTCACGTGTTTGGTCGTATTTTAAAACAGTTTTGGTCTCCAAAGAAACACAGTTTTAATGCCCTAAACGCACAATTGAATGTATGCATAATTACATTTACATTTAGTCATTTAGCAGACGCTTTTATCCAAAGCAAGTCAGAAGTTATGGAGAAAGCCAACTATACTATAAATTTATCAAACCTGATTGTTATTTGATGATGCCCTCCCCCCCCCCCCCCCCGTAAGGTGCCCCCGCATAATAAAATGTCTTTTTGGCAAAGAGAAGAAAACAAATGAATACTAAAAAGTGTAACATACCCTCGAAATGTATCTAAAGATTTAAGCCGGGAAGATTTTGGTCTGTCTTGGTTGATGCTTGATGAATTATCCTACACACGCGCGCACGCACACACACACACACACACACACACACACACACACACACACACACGTTAAGTTAATCTTAAGTTAATATAGAGGACTGGCATAAACAGGACTGGTTTCAGAAGCATGAACAGTTTCTCTCATTTCCCAGGGAAGAGATTTCCATTTCCCATATGGCTCTTTCTGGCAGAGAGATCCATCACATGAGAATTACAACAATGCCCTTCCTGCTCTGGTTCTTCCAAAACCTCAATGGATGATTACAGGCCAGGCAAATCGAACAAATATTCAAATCTGAACAGATAAAACCTGGAAAAAAAATTATAACATCGTTACTATATTTACCCTTTCAGAAGATTTATGGTGGCATAAAACATTTTTAACTCTTGATGTGCAGCTCCATCTGTAAATTAAAATCCATTTAGTTAAATAGTCTTTCTCAGCGCAATAAAATAAATAGATGTTAACGTATGAGTACGCTTGGCCAAATTCCATATTAAATAATAGGTAAGAAATAATAAAACAGCTAAAAAAAAAGAAGAAAAAACAACCTATTACTATTTCTGCTAGTTCATTACTGAGGTGAGAATCTTACCTGGAGATGAAAGGTAAACAACCCCAAAGTGAAGCCACAAGTCCAAGAAACAGGCATGCCACCAACACAGCTGTGTGAGAGTGAAAGTGTGAGAGTAATTCTATAATGTTTCACAACATTAAACACCCAGCTACCAGATATTTTCACATTTTATATTTTCGTTAAATTCCATTTTTTTAAATTATATTCTTCAAAATTTCCTCGGGCCGGCACGGTGGCTTAGTGAATGAATGTAAACCTGAATGTTAGGTAAATTGAATGCTCTGAATTGTCCCATATAGTGAGTGTTTGTGTGTGTGTGTGTGTGTGTGTGTGTGTGTGTGTGTGTGTGTGTGTGTGTGTGTGTGTGTGTGTGTGTGTGCGCATGTGTGTGTGTGTGTAACTGCGTGACTGCCCAGCGACAGATTGGTGTCCTGTCCTGAGTGTATCTGCCCAGTGCCTGAAACGTTCTCCCCAGGAAGGGCACCCCTTATGACCCTAGTAGAGTATTAAGTGGCAGATAATGAATGAATGACAATTTACTAAATATTCAGTTTATTGGCATATATTTTAAGCCTATTGTGTTTTGGGAGTGTTTTATGTTTTGGGAGTGTTGACTGGACAAAAGGCATGGAAACACCCTGGAGATAAGATACACAAACACAAACACACAAGCGTGTATTTAGCCTATAGTTAGAAACAGGAATCCACATGGAAGTGAACATGTAAGCTTTATATCCATCCATCCATCCATTATCTTCCGCTTTATCCTATATCAGGGTCGCGGGGGGAAGGGGGGGGGACGTTTCGGGCGCTGGGCAGATACACCCAGGACAGGGTGCCAATCTATCGCTGGGCACACACTCACTTACACAGACACGCACACATACACACTCTATATGGGGCAATTTGGAGAACTCCATTGACTTGATCCATGTTTTTGGACTGTGGGAGGAAACCGGAGAACCCGGAGGAAACCCACGCGGACACCGGGAGAACATGGAAACTCCACCCAGATGGGGATTCGAACTGGGAATCCCTAGCGCTGAGAGGCGAACATGCTAACCACTAAGCCACCGTGCCGCCCAGCTTTATATCCTGCATGGAATTTTAACCTGACATTCTTACTGTGAGATTTAGACGTATGATACCATACCGTACCATAATGTCACCCTTTTACCAAATACTGTGTGAAATAATTGATGTTTATGCATGAATCTGACTTAATTGATGCATTTCTCATAGACCAAAGCAGAACAAGATTAAAACTTAAAATTAAAATAACTTGCCAGGGTTACAAACTTTGGAAAGCTAATAAGATAAACACAAATGAATATGTTCATGATTAAGTATATAGCATAAATAGCCAGGTGGCATCGACCAGGATAAACAGCAGTTCCAGGTAGAAGTCAACAATACTTCCAACCACCAGAGAAGGAGGCGTTTGTGTGGAAAAACAAACAGGAAGACAGTCATTCAGTCAACATGCGAGTTCACATCATGACGCACACCGGGGATGTACAGAACGGGCTCTATATTGATGACTGATCTGAGAGCCTGATTAAATGTAAATGTCAATTAGAATAATAACACATGTATAACACACAAGTATATTGTCTGGTTCTAACAAAATCAAGGTTCTCTAATAGAATAGAACATTATTTTATAAATATTTTATTGTATATTATCCCCCCCAAATATTAATTCATTATATTCCCCATAATCCTATATTAGGGTTACCCATGCCCATCCAGGGGAGAACGTTTCCAGATTTCAGGTTATATTGGCACCCAAGGTCTATCCAGGGTGCTGATATATTGCTGGGCCGCACTCACTCACACAGACAGACACACAAACTACATGGGGTAATTTAGAGTATTCAATTTACCTTGAATCCATGTTTTTGGACTGTGGGAGAGAACCAGAGAACCCAGAGGAGGCCCACGAGCTGAACGTGGAGACTCTTCAGATTGAGATTCAAACCTGGATCTCCAGCGCTGGTGGATCTACACCACGGTGTGTCCCCCCCTCCCAATATTATTATTGTATTATTATTAATTAATTATATATATATAATTAATTAATAATAATAATACATTAATTAATTAATATATATAAAGTGGTCATTTTGTTGTTTTATTCTTATTTATATAATTATTAGGGTGGCACGGTGGCTGCGTGGTTAGCACGTTCGCCTCTCAGCGCTGGGGATCCAGGTTCGAATCCCAAT
This sequence comes from Corydoras sp. C115, assembly GCA_019802505.1. Taxonomy (NCBI): domain Eukaryota; kingdom Metazoa; phylum Chordata; class Actinopteri; order Siluriformes; family Callichthyidae; genus Corydoras; species Corydoras sp. C115. The sequence goes on from JAFMOC010000044.1 coordinate 1,184,939, forward strand.
CTGGGTGGAGATTCCATGTTCTCCCCATGTCCGCGTGGGTATCTTCCGGGTTGCCCCATATAAAGTGTGTTTGTGTGTGTGAGTGTGCCCAGTAATAGAATGGCTCCCTGTCCTGGGTGTATCTGCCCAGCGCCCAAAACGTTGCCCCCATTGATAGCCATGGGAACCCCCCCCCCCCACGACGACCAAAGTAGAGGATTAAGCGGAAGATAATGGATGGATATAATTATTATCATCATAATAATGGATCTATGGCCATATATATATATATATATATATATATATATATATATATATATATATATATATATATATATATATATATATTTTTTTTTTTTTTTTTTTTTTTTTTACATTCATATTTTATATAAAGTAGATAAAGCATTTGAGCAATTTGTTCTGCCATTAGACTTTTATAATGTTTAAATATATATAATGTTTAAACAAAGTGTAACTCGAACAGCAACGACAGTAAAATTCTGCTTACAGCCATTGTTTATCTCTGTGTACGGGTTTCTGTGTTCTTTGCCTGCCTCCAGCCTGCATTTCACAAAGCCAATTACTTAAGATGTGAAAGCATATTGAAGCCTGGGCATAATCACTGGACAGTGCAGCTAATGGAAGCTTGTGATGCAGCTCAGAGTTTAGTAACACAAGCTATATATCTAACACATAATGGTTACTTGCCCTTAAAAGTTTTGATCCACACCATAATCTGCACCAGGGTAAAAAAAAAAGACTACATTATGGAGCGTGGTGCTTTCAAAATCCCATTATGCCTTAATCCTCTACACTCATCTAATGTATTTCCCACAATGCTCCCCTCATGGGGCATCTTCCAAAACAAACACGGCACAAAAGCTTTGCTTTGGTCTGTTCTTGAAGAAAACGAGATCTTATTGATTCAATACTGCATGAATATTCCCCCTGGGATGCAGAGCAGAGGCCCTTTTTGATAAAAGTATAGATCACCAGACATGTTTTCTTTCTGCAGACTCAGTTTAAAGTTATGCAGATGAAAGCATCTGTTCGGTTGATTGAATCGATTGTAATATTGGATAAAACTGTTAAGATGCTATAAAAGTAATGATGCAAATTTTTAATGTATTAGTTCCTGTATCCAGGAACTAATAGTCTAGTTCCAGAGATAGACTAAAATTAAGTAAAATGAATTTCAAATTATTCATTCGTTCATTCATTCATTCATTCATTATCTCCCGCTTTATCCTCTATTAGGGTCGCGGTGGGGTTCCCCATGCCCATCCAGGGGAGAACATCTCGGGCGCTGGGCAGATACACCCAGGACAGGGCGCCAATCCATCGCTGGGCACACACTCACTCACACAGACACACTCTATATGGGGCAATTTGGAGAATTCCATTGACTTGATCCATGTTTTTGGACTGTGGGAGGAAACCGGAGAACCTGGAGGAAACCCATGCAGACACGGGGAGAACATGGAAACTCCACCCAGATGGGGATTCGAACTGGGAATCCCTAGCGCTGAGAGGCGAATGTGCTAACCACTAAGCCACCATGCCGTCGAATTTCAAATTATAACAATAAAATTATTAGGACGGCACGGTGGCTTATTGTTTAGCACGTTCGCCTCTAAGCGCTGGGGATCCAGGTTCGAATCCCAATCTGGGTGGAGTTTCCATGTTCTCCCCATGTCCATGTGGGTTTTCTCCAGGTTCTCAGTTTTCTCCCACAGTCCAAAAACATGGATTCAAAGTAAATTGTAAACTCCAAATTGCCCCCTTATATAGTGTGTTTGTGTGAGTGAGTGTGTGCCCAGCGATAGATTGGCGCCTTGTCCTGGGTGTATCTGCCCAGCGCCCAAAACGTTCTCCCCTGAATGGGCATGGGGAACCCCACCGTGACCCTAATAGAGGACAAAGCGGAAGATAATGGATGGATGGATAGTGTGTGTGAGTGAGTATGCCCAGTGATAGATTGGCACCCTGTCTTGGGTGTACCTCCCCAGCGCCCGAAACGTTGGCATATGGAACCCCACCATGACCCTAATAGAGTATTTAGTGGAAGATAATGAATGAAGGAACAATTTCAATAATAAAGTATAGTTATTAGGTCATTTTGTTGGATAGTACTCACGTAAGAAGGCGTTGTTTGGCGTCTTATCAACAGTTATAGAGCAGGATGCATTAAAGGTCTGATCTCCAGGTGTGATCCACAGAGAATAATGCCCTGCTTCCTCAAATAAGTAGCTAAAGCTGGACAAAATATTTTAGATCAAATATAATGAGCTAAAAGCAAATTCATAAACCGATATCTTGCAAAAAACTTTGGCACAGAGACAAAATGAAATAAAAATAGTAACACTAAATTGAAAGGTTGCATAATAAAAAATTTAACAGGTACAATTAGGATTTAAGATATAAATTTAACTGGAGCATTCACCAACAACTCTGTTTATAAGCAAGGGTGGGTTATAGTTCACTTTCATAAGAGTACTGCCTTGTGCAGAATTTGAGTCTACTAGTATCTTTAGTATGTAAATATTAAACATGGTAACCACTGCTGAATGTCCATAACCTCAGAGACCTCAGGTGTTATTGTTTAAGAAATCATCGTGCTGCTGTGATGGACATGGCCACATGGGCTTTGAAGTATTTTGGAAAATTACTGCCACTTAACACATTTTCCTGCTGCATCAAAAAAAATGCAATCTGAAACCGCACTATGCATAAAGGAAGCTTTATTCGAATATTGTAAAAAACTAAAAAAATAAATAAAATAAATAATAATAATGATAATTTATTGATTCCAAAGACATTTCAGATGGATGACATTTGGGTGGAAATGTGTTCTGCGGTCAAACGAGTTCACAGACATTGAACTCGGAGAGTGTAAAACACAGAACCGGTGATGGTCTGCATCTGCACTTACACTATATGGACAAAAGTATTGGGACAAACATCTTGAATATTGTATATTTAGTTTTATACATTTTCCATTTACAACAGTACTATTGAATTAACAATTAACAAAATTATATATATATATATTACAGTATATATTACAGTGTATATATATATGTATATATATATATATATATATATATATATATATATATATATATATATATATATATATATATATATATATATTACAGCTTTCCTAGGGATGTTTGTAATGCAAATTATAATGTTTTTATATTAATTAATTAAGAATGTCAGATTAATTTACTTCTGTTGATGACAACATGCATATAATATATATATATATATATATATATATATATATATATATATATATATATATATATATATATATATATATATATATATATACAGTATATACAGTATATATATATGTGTGTGTGTGTGTGTGTGTGTGTGTGTGTGTGTGTGTGTGTGTGTGTGTGTGCGTTATGTATGTATGTCATTTCATACAATTATGCACATTGGTTGCCGTCAAAATATTTTTATTCATTCTTTAAAATCCTACATTGAAATTATATTATATTTATCAAGTATACTTTTATATCGCTTTATACTGTGTCTACTAAAAGTGTCTGCTAAACTACCAAATTTAACTTTTAACATGTTAATATAACGCCTTAATACCATATTTAATGTCTGCCCCAATATTCCACTTAATTGTAGTACCATTAATGGAACTTTAGTGCATATGAATCTTGCAAAAGGATTAAGAGAGCCACCTAGAGCACACCACCAAAACTGCAGTCTTTAACCATATCTGAGCTCCTGTTTCATTCCTGAAATGGGTGTTACACACATTTATTGATTGTCTTGGAGATGACACACCAGACGCCATGCTCATTGGAAAAGGGGGATAAATCAATAAAGGCTCCATCTGGAAAGGGACCTCAGTATTGATCTTGAAGCAGCTCTATACTATACCCCATGCGGGAAAGAAACAGCACCTGATCTTTTGCAACTGGATATTCATTTAATATCCCACCACCCATTTAATAACAACCTAAATGGACTTCCTCCGCTCTGATAACTCTCTGGCCCAGATTGTTCATAAACGTAACTACTGAACCATTTTGTTTTACATCCCAGCTGGGAGTTTCTGTGGGGACTTGTGGTGCTAATGTCTTAAATGCTTCTTTATTTTTCAAGTGTCAGCTCCTATTAACCCCAATTGACAGCAATGTCAATAACTTGTGAGATATACTTTAAAGGCCAGTACTCGGGAACTAAAGTCAGGTCATATGCTGACACACCATGGGCAGAGACTATTTGAGAGATTACAAATGAAACCTTTGGCTATTAGTGTTGTATATTAGGTCCATGTCAATAGACTTAATAATACACAAATGGAACGAGTCTGTCTATCTTGCAGGGTGATTTGTGAGGAGTTACCCCTAACAGCAGCACAAACAAACAGGAAAAGGCAATAAATTAATTAATTAATGAAAAAAAAGATAAAATTTTATCTTAACAAAAAAATATCCATGTAATTTTGGAGCCTTTTGTTGAACAATTTATCTTTAATTATAGAGTGTGTAGTGATCATCTGCTTTTTCATAAATTACATAGAAATAGAGATGAATGATTTTCATCTAGGCGGCACGGTGGCTTAGTGGTTAGTGTTCGCCTCTCAGCGCTAGGGATTCCCGGTTCGAATCCCCATCTGGGTGGAGTTTCCATGTTCTCCCCGTGTCTGTGTGGGTTTCCTCCGGGTTCTCCGGCTTCCTCCCACAGTCCAAAAACATGGATCAAGTCAATTGAATTCTCCAAATTGCCCCATATAGAGTGTGTCTGTGTGAGTGAGTGTGTGCCCAGCGATGGATTGGCGCCCTGTCCTGGGTCTATCTGCCCAGCGCCCGAGACGTTCTCCCCTGGATGGGCATGGGGAACCCCACCGCGACCCTAATAGAGGATAAAGCGGGAGATAATGAATGAATGAATGATTTTCATCTTTAATTCCCATTCTGGGTGGAGTTTCCATATGGGTTTCCTCCCGGTTCTCATATTTCCTCCCACAGTCCAAAAAAACATGAAATGAAGGTACATTGAATGCTCCAAATTGCCCCATATGGAGTGTGTTTGTGTGTGTGACTGTGTGCCCAGTAATAGATTGGTGCCCTGAGTTGGGTGTATCTGCCCAGTTCTCAAAACTTTCTCCCCTGGATGGGCATAGGGAACCCCCCTACGAACCTAGTAGACAATTATGCAGAAAATAATGAACGAATCAATCAATTAATGAATCCTGTTACTCCTTTATAGGTTTGGTGGTCAAGTATCTATTAAAGTCAAGAATATAATTTTGGTTGTGATTGGCTACAAAAGCGCACAAAAAGTTGAAACAGATTATTTAGTTGCGATTTAAAATATTACAGCAGGTAACAATAGACAGAATAATTACTCAAATAAATCAATATTAATTAGACAAAAATGCAGAAAAACTATTAGAAATTTGAGTTCAAGGCCAAAACAACAGATCCTCATTTTCATAATATAGTGTTAAACGAGAGTGACACACTTGTCTCTTAGAGCTGGGGATCCAGGTTTGAATCCCAATCTGGGTGGGGTTTCCATGTTCTCCCCATGTCTGGGTTCTCCGGTTTCCTCCCACAGTCCAAAAACATGGACTAAAGTTGAATTGGCTGCTCTAAATTGCCCCTATATGATGTGTGTGTGTGTGCCCTGTCATGGGTGTATCTGCCCAGGAAGATAATGAGATGAGATGAGTGTTAAATGAAAAAGATAGTAAAACTGTACCAATCTAAGACTATTTGAGCATTTGTGCCATGGTAGAGACTTTACCTGCACAGTGTGTTGGTAGAATTCACAGGTGACACTCTCAGTGTGAGTGTGAAAGGTGTACTCAGCACAACAGACTCATTTCCAGGGCCGGCCTCCAAACTAGCCAAAGGCTGATACAGGCACTGCAACATTTAAGTTATTATTAACGTTCTAAACGTCTCCTAAATGTATTAACCAACAATAATGCATTTTTTTTATCTTGATTAAATAATAATTATTACAATAATAAGACATATTTTGGTATATATATATATGTATGTATGTATATATATGTTTATCCAAAATTTTTTTACAAATTTGTATGTTCTCTTCATGGCTTTGTGGGTTTCTTATAACATTTATTTTTTCCCCACTAGATAAAAATATAGTTTGGGGAACCTATATTGGTCCTATGATTGAAAGTGTGTTGGTTCTGCAGTGAGATGGCAATCTATCCAGTTTGGTTTGCTGCTTTTTCTCTTTTAAATGATGTTTTGATACAGTATTTCCTTTTACACTAATTTGGATATGTGGCTTGGGAAATTAATAAAAAAGATCCTGTAATTGTTTAGAACTTTTATTCTTTATTCCTTTATTATTTTAGCATATTAAAAACTCTGTAAATGGTGAAAATGTGACTACTGCATTTTTTCCCTGTGGATTAATAAAATATTCTGATTTTGAATTATTAACAACTTCCGAAGTATAAAAATCCAAGAAGTACCTTATAGCAGTAATCTGAAGTGTAGAGAACCTGGATACCACTAGATAGTTGACTTTGAACTGTTAATAATGCCTCATCCAGTTTAAGTTTTACTTCTGCAAACAGAACATATAAAGAGAATATAAACAATACTTTTAGTGTTAGAACATCTCAATACGTCAAAACATCCATACGTAATCTGCAATAAAAAATATATATACAGCTATGATTTAACAAAATACTGTACAACTTTCATTTAAATTCTCTAAAAGTAGGATCAGCCAGCAAGGTGGCTTAATGGTTAGCATTTTTTCTGGATTCAGGCTCAAATTCCAAATCTGGGTGCCGTTTCCATGTTCTTCTCGTGTCCATGTGGGTTTCTTCTGGGTTCTCTGGTTTCCCCCCACAGTCCAAAAAAAAGAAGGATTCAAGGTACATGGAATGCCCCATATAGAATGCTTTAAATTGTTTGTGTTTGTGTCTGTGTGAGTCAGTGTGTGCCCAGTGATAGATTGGCACCCTGTCCTGTGTGTATCTGCCCAGTGCTCAAAACGTTCTACACTGGATGGGCATGCGGAACCCCCACGACCCTAATAGAAGATTAAGTGAAAATAATGAATAAAAGTAGGATCAAAGAACAACGTTCAGAGTCACATTTGTTTAAACAAACTGTTTTCACAAAAATATAATGCATGTTTGGGGCCTTGATTTGCGAATGCTGGTCATGAAGAAATTTCACATACAGTATTTAAACGATCGCAATACTTTTATCTATAAAGTGTATAAAACACAGTTATGTCTTGAAATGCAGTAAAATAATGAAAGCTCATTTAAAGGCAAAAATTACTCAATGAAAAACCTTCCATGCAGTGATATAAAGAAGTAATGCTCTATTAATATAAATTAATCTGACACCAGCATAAATACGATAAGTGCTCTTTTTCTTTAAAAGATAAACTTAACAATACAGCATACAGTAAAAGATATGCTTAATGTACTACAAAAACACTTGATTGTGTCTTCGGTAATGTTCTGAATTATTTTAAAATTGTATATCATAATGCAGATGGTAGTTGCAGCCTATGCTACCTGAACTTTTAGTTGTGCACAGTCCAATACAGAAGAGAACAAACAAATTCACGTGTCTCTGAATAAAGATATCCATTGCTGTTTGAAAATATTATCCTCTGTGACACTGTGGAGAGATTGATTTAAGAGTTCAAAGAGCACAGAGGTGTGTTATAAGCTTGTTATGACGACTATATATAAAGGTTGCCAGGTTTGTAGTAACAACATTTTCTTGTAAAATATTAATGATGTATTTACAGTACATTCATGTCTTTTTTTGTTTATGTACTTGTCCATGTCTGTGTGCTTTGATAAATCCTCTGGACCTCCAATTCATTTATATAAACATGGTCAATGATAATAAAAAAAATAGATTTTTGAGTTTGCTAAATTTAGTATTTGTTAATTTAGCAAAAATGTTTATGCAAATATTTATTTTGGGTCAGCTTTGATCAATTCCTTATAAGGTCACACAACAAGTAAAGATCATTTGTTTAATATAGTACTGAAAATGGGTACTTGCAATTTCCCCCTGAGGATTAATAAAATATTCTGATTTGTTAATACGTTGCAAACATCTGCCAGTCTTGTTTATTTAAATATTATTTTTAATTCATCAGCTTTGCTTTAATACTCACATATAAAGATGCAGTGATTCTAATTGAGACTGATGAGAATGGACAAGGTTCATTCATTCATTATCTCCCGCTTTATCCTCTATTAGGGTCGCGGTGGGGTTCCCCATGCCCATCCAGGGGAGAACGTCTCGGGCGCTGGGAAGATAGACCCAGGACAGGGCGTGGACAAGGTTAGATTCTAATTTATTAGAGAAATGACACAGATAGGACAAAAAAATGAAGAAGAAATTAACAGAGTTTGGGCATGTACAAAGGAAAGATGTGGTTAATATATGATGCTAAGTTTGGAGCTGCTAGAAAAGGATGAAGAAAGAAACCACAAAGAGTTGGTGAGGGGGGACATGCAGGTGTTTGGGATAAGGGAGAAGGATTCTCAGGACGGAGCAAGATGGAGAATAATGATCCACTGATTTATTTAGTGATACTTGAGGTAAATTAATTGGTTGATGTAAAACTTTGGGATTTACTAACATGTTCCCTAAAAATGATAGATTCGTAGTACGGTAGATTCAAGGTAAATTGAATGCTCTAAATTGCCCATATATAAAGTGTCTTTGCGTGTCTGTGTGAATGAGTGTGCCCAGAGATAGATTGGACGTTCACCACTGGATGGATATGGGGAATCCTTATCTGGGTTTTCATGTTCTCCACGGTGTCCTTGTGGGTTTCCTTCATGTTTTCCAGTTTCTTTCCACAGTCCAAAAACATGGATACAAGGTAAATTGGCTGCTTTAAATTGCCCCTATATATCGTGCGAGAGTGTACCCAGCGATAGATTTGTGCCCTTTTCTGGGTGTATCTGCCAAGTGTCTGAAACGTTCTCACCTGGATGGGCATGAGGGAACCCCCCCCTCCATTTCCCTAACATGAGGATCAACGGCGCTGCAGTAGAAAGGGTAGACATCTTCAAGTACCTTGGAGTTCACATCGCGCAGGACCTATCTTGGTCCTGCCACATTAAAAAACTGGCAAAAAGGCTCGTCAGCGTCTCTACCATCTTAGACGTCTACCAGACTTCAGGCCCTCCAAGGTCCTGCAGAATTTCTACTCCTGCACCGTCAAAAGCATCCTCACAGGGAACATCATAACCTGGTTCGGGAACAGCACCCATCAGCACCCATTCGGCCGAACGCACCATCCGAGGGCACTTCCAGACCATCTACAGGAAGCGGTGCTGGTCCAAAGCCAAAAAGATTGTGGAAGACTTCAGTCATCCCGACAACAAGCTCTTCACTCTGTTGCCATCAGGACAACGTTTTCGTGTCCTGTAGGCAAACACAGAGAGGATGAGGAGGAGCTTCTTCCCAACGGCGATTCAGACCCTGAACCAGGACTAAACGGACATAATCCCACCCACAACACTTTCATAACTAAAAAAACTTGTAACCCTGCACTGCATTATTTGCACATAAAAGCACAACTCACTTTGATTATAACTTAACTTATAAGACAATTTTAGTTCATATCTGTTATCTGTCCAGAATTGTACAGTTCTCAAATTTTTATAATTCCATTTGCACATTGTAAATACATAGTTAAATTTTATTTTATTTTATCTTTATTCTATTTTTCTTATCCTTTTAAACAAATTTGGCTTTATGTGGAGAAGTCAGGAAAGAATTTCGCTGCTGGCTGTACCATGTATATCTACGTATGTGACAAATAAACCTGATTCCTGATATAGGATTTCCCTAATAAGATAATGAATGAATGAATGAATTCATTATCTCCTGCTTTATCCTCTAGTAGGGTCGCAGTGGGGTTCCCCATGCCCATTCAGGGGAGAACGTTTCGGGCGCTGGGCAGATACACCTAGGACAGGGCGCCAATCCATCGCTGGGCACACACACACACACACACACACACACACACACACACACACACACACTCTATATGGGGCAATTTGGAGATTTCAATTGACTTGATCCATTTTTTTGGACTGTGGGAGGAAACCGGAGAACCCGGAGGAAACCCACGCGGATACAGGGAGAACATGGAAACTCCACCCAGATGGGGATTCGAACCGGGAATCCCTAGCGCTGAGAGGAGAACATGTTAACCACTAAGCCACCGTGCCGGCCCATGAATGAATGAATGAATGAATGAATGAATTAATTAATTAATTTACAGGCTGGCGGCACGGTGGCTTAGTGGTTAGCACGTTCGCCTCTCAGCGCTAGAGATTCCCGGTTCGAATCCCCATCTGGGTGGAGTTTCCATGTTCTCCCTGTGTCTGCGTGGGTTTCCTCCGGGTTCTCCGGTTGAGTTTTCCAAATTGCCCCATATAGAGTGTGTCTGTGTGAGTGAGTGTGTGCCCAGCGATGGATTGGCGCCCTGTCCTGGGTGTATCTGCCCAGCGCCCGAGACGTTCTCCCCTGGATGGGCATGGGGAACCCCACCGCGACCCTAATAGAGGATAAAGCGGGAGATGATGAATGAATGAATGAATGAATGAATTTACAGGCTCATTCAGAATGCAACTAAGTAAGTAGTATTAAAGTACGCTGTGAACACACTGTTTTGAATACGTTACAATCACTCTTTTGTACAATATCACCGTAAACGTTTTGATTTTTGCTTTATTCGCTTGATTTGATACGATTCATCGTTTCTCTTTAAATGCCTCTTGAGCTCAAAGGACAGAGGTGGCGTTGTCGTTCTTTCCACCGCATTTCAACCTAAACTCACGTCCTGTCCGATTATTGGTTGCATTCTTTTTTAACATCTCAATTGTCCAATGAATAGCTCCGACGGGACGTTGATAAGAATCGGCCGTCCAAACACGTCGCAGGAGGCGGGCTTTCTGATAAAACGGGCATGAAGACGGTGTTCACTCTGGTTCTAAAGAGAGAGAGAGAACAGGACAGCGGAGCAGCTACGAGAACATGGTAGGAACGTTACTCATATTCAACAGGCTGTATTCATTTTGATTTTACATTTCTATTTGTAATACGATTTAATTTTGCAGCACTTTACATTTACATACTTTGTCTTTATATGAGGTACCAACCTGTTGCTGTGCATTCACTACTTAAAAGCTTTTACAATTATTCATTCATTCATTATCTTCTGCTTTATCCTCTATTAGGGACGTGGTGGGGTTCCCCATGCCCATCCAGGGGAGAACGTCTCGGGCGCTGGGCAGATACACCCAGGACAGGGCACCAATCCATCGCTGGGCACACACTCACTCACTCAAACACACTCTATATGGGGCAATTTGGAGAATTCAATTGACTTGATCCATGTTTTTGGACTGGGGGAGGAAACCGGAGAACCCGGAGGAAACCCACGCGGACACAGGGAGAACATGGAAACTCCACCCAGATGGGGATTCAAACCGGGAATCCCTAGTGCTGTTACAAAAGCTTTTACAATTATTTTAATCTAATTGTTTTTTTATTATATTTCTTTATGTATGTTATAACGCCATATTTAGCATTTGTATGCTATCCAATGGCAGGATATGGTACAAATTTACAGTCTGTATTCTTTTATTTTGTCCTTATATTCCAGTCACTCCTATATTTCCGATTTTATCTTTATAGTTGTGAGATATTTCCATGTTCTCCCCGTGTCCGCGTGGGTTTCCTCCTACAGTCCAAAAACATGGATCAAGTTAATTGAGCTCTCCAAATTGCCCCATATAGAGTGTGTTTGATTGAGTGAGTGTGTGCCCAGCGATGGATTGGCGCCCTGTCCTGGGTGTATCTGCCCAGCGCCCGAGACGTTCTCCCCTGGATGGGCATGGGGAACCCCACCGCGACCCTAATAGAGGATAAAGCGGGTGATAATAAATGAATGAATGAATAGTTGTGAGATATTTCAGCATCGTTCTTGAGTTGTCCCAAGTGAGAGCTCCCTCAATGGTTAATCTAATTGTTTTAAGAAAGGTTAACTATTGTACAATTCTAAAACTGGTTAGCGATCATGCAGCATTATGGTTCCTTAAAATTACCTGCTGGCAAATAGGGAGGGAGATTAAGGTGTTGCTAAGATACGAGCTGATGTCATATACTGTCAGTGATGTTATCATAGTCATTGTGCCTTTGATGTCAGTACAGCACCATCCAGATGCCCCAGGCATGGAAAACTGCTGATGCTGTGTTTATAGTTCTGTAAAAGTAACAATACTCGTCTTATATGATTAAGATCGATACTTAAAGAGTTCTTCTTATCAGAAGTACCGCTCACATTATATGCCCATAATGATATGGATGTGGCAGCTCAGTGGTTTGGGTGTTGGACCATCAATCTGAAGGTTGAGGGTTCGAATCCCATGTTTACTGAAGTTGCCACTGTGATTGCTTGAGCAAGGCCCTTAACCCTCATTGCTTCAGGGGTGCTGTCCCTGTGTTCTGACCCCAGCCCTCAAGTTGGGATACTTGTAAGTCACTAACATAATAAACTACAAGTTGCAGTTTTACTTTCCATATTTTGTAGTCAAACTCATCTAATAATGGTTTGTAATGGTAAATTTAAAAAAATAAGTAATGATTCTATATTTACATAATGATACATATGAGTTTTTTCCAAAATACAATTAGATGTCAGTGCTTTATATCAGTTTTTTGTTTTTCTTTTCTTATAGCAACCATTGGACAATAAACACTTAAACAAATAAAATGTCCAAATGTGGTATTTCATGTTAATTCCAGTGTTTCTTACTATCATTATGAAAGTTTATTATAAAAAAAATATATTTTTTTAGAAGCCATTTTTTAAATTCCACAATAATAATTGTCAGTTGCATTATTAGAGTTGACACTCACTAGTCATTACTCTCTGGGTGTCTCATGAGAAAGAATGAGGTCTGCAGTGAAAAACTCACATGATCTCATGGGATTCTTTTAAGCCTTAAGTGTAATAGCTAAATGTGACCTCTTCCAAATGCATGGTGAAAGCTCTTTAAACTGGAAATGCAAGTCATCATTGCTTCCAGATGGACTTCGCTTTAACCAATCACAAGCCCTAATTCGGAAACGTCCCCCTGAAAAAGTAGAACATGGTTTGCTTTGCTGAAAAAGTAGCTGAAAAACATTTGTTTTGAGTAAAATGGTAAATAAAATGTACATTTACTGAAATGTGTACACATTTTTTTAAATATGATGGTGTTGTAATTTCAAATATGCACCTGATTGTAATAAAATCCACAATTTCATGAATTACGTACATAAGAAATTTAAACAATTTGAACCTTGTGCTTGGTTTGGCAAAAAACTGCCCCATGATTCTCTACTGAATGTGACGTTTTTAAGTATTGAAAGACACCTTATAATCTTTAAATCTATGTGTCTTATTGATTTCCTTGGCCATAAGTGAATAAAATCAAGCACCTAGAGATGAATTTTGGACATTCACGTTCAGTTTGGAAAAGGTTTTATTTTTGTTGCCACTGTGCACCAGGTAATTTTCATAAAGACATAGTTGGGCAAGTTGTAGACTTGCCGACACAGACTCTGACCTCGACCACAATACAGAGCTTTGGGATGAAGTAGGATGGAGTGAGCCAGGTCGTTTTGTCTGATATCAGTGCCTGACTTTACCGAAAGGAAAAATAATCCTATTGATGCACCTCAAAATTTTGACTGCCTTTCCAAAAAATGTATGACATAGCTGCAAAGCAGACCAGCCTCCTGTAGGAGCAATGTGTAGGTGTCCCAGGACTTTTGACACCATCCATCCATCCATTATCTTCCGCTTTATCCTCTACTAGGGTGGGGTGGGGGGGGTTCCCCATGCCCATCCAGGGGAGAACATTTCGGGCGCTGGGCAGATACACCCAGGGCGCCGACACACACACAAACACACTCTATATGGGGTAATTTGGAGAATTCAATTGACCTTGATCCACGTCTTTGGACTGTGGGAGGAAACCAGAGAACCCAGTGTAAACCCACGCGGACACAGGGAGAACAAGGAAACTCCAACAAAATTGGGATTCGGACCAGGAATCCCTAGCGTTGAGAGGCAAACGTGTTAACCACAAAGCCACCTGACACCCATTATAAAAAAAAATTTTTAACCTGCTAGAAGTGTTCTATAATGCAAAGCAATTTACAAACAAACCAACCAACCGACCAACTAAAAAAAAGAACCACTTACAAGCAAAAGTTACTAAAAGATAAAGGTCTATAATGATGTTAAGTTACAAATTCATTCATTATCTTCCGCTTTATCCTATATTAGGGTCGCAGTGGGGTTCCCCATGCCCATCCAGGGGAGAATGTTTCGGGCGCTGGGAAGATAGACCCAGGACAAGGCGCCAATCTATCGCTGGGCACACACTCACTCACACAGACACGCACGCATACACTCTATATGGGGCAATTTGGAGAACTCAATTGACTTGATCCATGTTTTTGGACTGTGGGAGGAAACCGGAGAACCCGGAGGAAACCCACGTGGACACGGGGAGAACATGGAAACTCCACCCAGATGGGGATTTGAACTGGGAATCCCTAGTGCTGAGAGGAGAACGCGCTAAACACTAAGCCACCGTGCCGCCAAATTTACAAATTAACGTTCTGAAACCCCAACACAGTGGGTACATGTGTATGTTTATTAACATATAAAAAGTGTGTTCTCGTAAATAGTTTTCCTATTTAAACACTAAACACCCGCTCCACTTGATCCCGTTTGCTGACTTCACACGCAGTGAGCAGCAGGGCCTCTTTACCTTTTGAACAACATTGTCTGAACTTTAACACATGTTTTGTTAAACTACACTAGAATAAAAGCACAATTGTATTTCTGCTGTGCCTCAATAGGCTGGTAAGGTTCAGGCTCTGACTTTGGAGGAGAGAGAGCAGTTTCTACCCATACTGCGCAATGCCCAGTGGGCGGAGGTGATGGGTAGGGATGCCATCTATAAGGAATTCATCTTTAAAGACTTTAACCAGGTAAACATTTACATAAAACATCATACAGTGTGTTGCTCTTAGTATGTTAATCTTCTACAGTTAAACATCACAGGGGAGGGGGTTCTCCATACCCATCCAGGGTAGAACATTACAGGCACTGGGCAGAACAGGTTGCCAGAACAGGTTGCCAATCTATTGCTGGGCACATACACAATAGGGGGTAATTTAGAACAGCCAGTATTCCTTGAATCCAAGCTTTTGGACTGTGGGAGGAAACTAGAGAACCTGAAGGAAACCCTTGCAGACACGGGAAGAACATGGAAACTCCACCCAGATTGGGATTCAAACCTGAATCCGTAGCACTGAGGGGCGAACATGCTAACCACTAAGCCACTGTGCCGTACTAGTTTATAACTAATATGAGATAAACCAACATAAGATGGTTATGGGTCACAAATATCGTTCACTTCGCTCTAGTGATGAATGTCACCTGGTGATTCAACCTCAAGGTGGTGCTCATTCTCCCTCTGTATCGTTTACCATTTGTTAAATTGTCCGTAAGGCTGAGACACTTAGAGTCTTCAAGAAACTTGGATCCAGAACACGAGCTGTGCGTTGAGGTGAGCTCCACTATATCTAACCAGTATCTCTCAACCTCCCGCACCATCTCAGGCTCTTTCCCCGCCAGTGAAGTGACGTTCCAAGTTCCTAAAGCCAATTTCAGCAACCGAGGATCGCGACGCCCAGACCCACGTCTCCGCCCACCGCCCGATTCACACTGCCTCTATTACTACCCCTCCCACAGGTGGTGAGCCCATTTGTGGGGGAAAGCATGTAGCTCCTTTGGGCTGGGCCATGGGAAAGTGCCCGACCACCAGACGCTCGCTGACGAACCCCAACCCCGGGCCTGGCTCCAGTGTGGGCCCTGATAACCCTAGCTCGGGCAGGGTACACATGCTCCTGATTTTACTGTTGATAGGGGTTTATTGGACCACTCTTTGTCTGGCCCGTCACCTAGGACCAATTTGCCTTGGGAGATCCTACCAGGGGCTTTTGCCCCAGACAACATAGCTCCTAGGATCATTCAAGCACGCAAACTCCTCCATCACAATAAGTTGGTGATCCAAGGAGGAGTACGCCTCTTGATTAAAAAAAAAAAAGCAATTCTAGACATTCAAACCAGATTGGATAAAGATCAGGTTTTATTTAACTACCGACTTGTGTTGTTTCTCATTTCTAAGTTGCTTTGGAAAAACAGTGTCTACTAAATATTAATGTAGCAGGCACATCAGGAAGACCTTTTTCCTGTTGTGACATTAAACAATGTCATTAAAACTTTTTAGAAGAAACTAGTACCATAGAACTAATACGCTTCTTACTTATTAATGTTTAATTTTTGGCTGAACAACAACAACAACAACAAAAAACTGGTAAAGCACTTCATGTGAGCCACTTTCCCCAAACGACTCCAACTTTTACCAGATGTGCAGTTATTATTGAAATTTTTTACCATTTCAAAAGATACCCTCAGGACAGGGTGCCAGTCCATCACTGGGCACGCACTAGCTCACACAGAAACACACAATTTAAAAGAGCAATTCAGAGCAACTTTAACCCTCATTGCTCCAGGGGGTCTGTGTGGCTAACCCTGTGTTATGACCCCAACCAAGTTGGGATACTTGTAAGTTGCTTCGGATAAAAGTGTGCTAAATAACTGAATGTAAATGTAGCAAGCACTTGAGGAAGACCTTTTTCAGTTCTGACATTAAACAAAGTTTACAGTAGCAAAAATTCAGTGTTCTACACAGACCCTCAACATTTCCTCCACAAACTAATGTTAAATGTAGCTCCTTGAGCATTAAACGCTCTGTGTGTATAACTACCATCAGTCACACCCTGAAATGTTTAGAAAAAACCAGTTCCAAGAATTTTTGTTTGTTAATGTTTCATCTTTGGTTGAACTTAAAAAAAGTAATAAACTGGTAAAGGACTCACCCACTCAGGCTGAAAGGCATGAATCCACCATGTGAGCCACTTTCTCCAAACGACTCCAACCTTTACCAGATGTAAAGCTGTTATTAAAAGTGAAAAAAGGCAATCAGCCCCCGTTCTCCATTTGGCCTACCACGTGATCATTTGTTGTTCAGCCATCTTGGTACAATTACATCTTATTCACTGGTTAAGATCAGATAAAACCATGATGAGTTGTTGGTACCATCATAAACCATTCACTTCAGTTTTAGTGTCAGGACTTTCAATTAGTCATTTTGTAAAAGAACAACTCAGACACTAATGGGATCCAAGTTCCTTTGTGACCTCATAGACTATTAGATGTTTTGCTCTTAAAGTGATATTTGTTAGACAAAAACTCATGGGGAGGTCTAGGATGGTCTTACATTTCTTTTATTTGTATGCAATCAGTCTTAACATGGTTTGGTAAAGTGCAATCTCTTGTTTTTGTAACCTCCTCTAGCCTGATGAGCATCAGCAACTAAATAAATAAAGCCTTCTTTGTTTAATACATCAAACTCTTACATAAGAATTAAATGATCAACACACATTGCTAGATGCCGGCAGTATAAATAAAACAGGCTCATGCTCACATCTGATTGTCATTAATTAAAAAAACCTGGCTCTATTTTCACCTTCAAATTAACTGCTAGTCCTAAAGCTTTACAGATCCATAGCTCAGCTCATTATTCATTTCATTCATTATCTTCCGCTTTATCCTCTACTAGGGTTGCGGGGGGGTTCCCCATGCCCATCCAGGGGAGAACGTTTCAGGCCCTGGGCAGATACACCCAGGACAGGGCGCCAATCTATCGCTGGCCACACTCTCTCACACAGACACGCACGCATACACACTCTATATGGGGCAATTTGGAGAACTCAATTGACTTGATCCATGTTTTTGGACTGTGGGAGGAAACCGGAGAACCCGGAGGAAACGCACACAGACACGGGGAGAACATGGAAACTCCACCCAGATTGGGATTCGAACCGGGAATCCCTAGCGCTGAGAGGCGGACGTGCTAACCACTAAGCCACCATGCCGCCGCTAATCATAGCACTTTCTACGGGAGGAGAGTATTTGGATAAAGATCAGATTTGAATTTACTACAGTGTAGCGTTTTTTTTTTCTTAACTACTGACTTGTGGTGTTCTCTCAATTGTAAGTCGCTTTGGATAAAAAGGATAAAGTTTTGGGCCAATCCATTGCTGGGCACATTTACACACTTTTAATAAAGTAATTTAGAGTAACCTACCAATATGGGTACTCAAGCAAGGCCCTCAACTCGTATTGCTCCAGGGGGACTGTATGTCCAATCCTGTGTTCTGACCCCAACCAAGTTGGGATACTTGTAAGTTGCTTTGGAAAGAAACATCTGCTAAATGACCAAACGTTAATGTGACTAACAAAGTACACCAAGAAACAGATGAACTACAGGTCAACTACAAAGTGCATGTCAATGGTAACTGGAACCAATTATTCATTCATCCATTATCTTCCGCTTTATCCTCTATTAGGGTCGCGGGGGGGTTCCCCATGCCCATCCAGGGGAGAACGTTTCGGGCGCTGGGCAGATACACCCATGACAGGGTGCCAATCCATCGCTGGGCACACACTCACTCACACAGACACACTCTATATGGGGCAATTTGGAGAACTCAATTGACTTGATCCATGTTTTTGGACTGTGGGAGGAAACCGGAGAACCCTGAGGAAACCCACGCAGACACAGGGAGAACATGGAAACTCCACCCAGATGGGGATTCGAACTGAGAATCCCTAGCGCTGAGATGAGAACATGCCAACCACTAAGACACTGCGACGCTGGAACCAATTAAAAATGGATAATTGGTGTTGAAAATAAAAAAGGTTAAGAACCATTAAATCACTGATTTATATGTATATAGTAGACTGTGAGTCGACTGTGTATGTTTGAGGGGACTGATGTAAAATGCTTTTGTGTCCCAGGCCTTCGGATTCATGTCTAGAGTAGCGCTACAAGCCGAGAAAATGGATCATCACCCAGAGTGGTTTAATGTTTACAACAAGGTAACCATTCACTCACCTTCAGAGCGTATCCTGAGAAATTTACATTCAAAGAAAATGTAGTTTTCAGTAATTTTTTTTTCTGATTTGTGTCTGTGCCAGGTTCAGATCACTCTAAGCACACATGATTGTGGAGGACTTTCTCAGCGTGACATTACTTTGGCCACATTCATCGATCAGGTCTCAGTGTTGTGAGGAAGAGTCTATTTTATCTTGCGCCTAAAATTGCCTTCAGTCACATGCCTCAAGCCGTTGCTGTACAGGAGTCATGTGACCGGGCTTTTCAAATGCTGATCATAGCAAACCTACATTCCCCTGTTAAAAAGGCACCATCCGTCAGCCTGAAACAGAACAGTGTTAAATAGTATTTGTGAAAATACCCATTGAGGATAAAGGATAATCTGCGCTGTTACTTAAGTGTTCAAACTGTGACTTTAATGTGCCTTTATTTTCTAGTTTGTGGCACAAGGCTGGATTTTGTTCCAAAGCGTATGCTTGTGACAAGCCTGCCATTGTACCGTGAATAAAGTCAAAGTCAAAGTAGGCTTTATTGTCAATTCCTTCACATGCTCTCTACATACAAAGTCATCGAAATTACGTTCCTCACTTTCCCGCGGTTACAGACATTTATGACATTTAAACATAAAACAAGAAAGTGAAACGCAGTGTGATGTAGTGGAATTTACAGTAAAAAAGTTTAAATACTATGATTTTGTAGTGACAGTGCAAGGCAATGTAAATGCGAATTAAGTAGTAAACAGTAATGATAATAATAATAATAACATAATAACTATAGTAATAATAGCAATAACTAACAATAAAAAATAGTAGTAGTAATATTAATAATGCTAATAATAATAATAATGCTAATAATAATAATAAAATAATAATAATAATAAAGTAATGAATAATTCATTCATTCATTCATTATCTCCCGCTTTATCCTCTATTAGGGTCGCGGTGGGGTTCCCCATGCCCATCCAGGGGAGAACGTCTCGGGCGCTGGGCAGATACACCCAGGACAGGGCACCAATCCATCGCTGGGCACACACTCACTCACACAGACACACTCTATATGGGGCAATTTTGAGAATTCACTTGACTTGATCCATGTTTTTGGACTGTGGGAGGAAACCGGAGAACCCGGAGGAAACCCACGCAGACACGGGGAGAACATGGAAACTCCACCCAGATGGGGATTCGAACCGGGAACACCTAGCGCTGAGAGGAGAACGTGCTAACCACTAAGCCACCGTGCTGCCCTGCTAATAATAATAATAAAGTAATGAATAATAATAAATATATATTATATGTATAATTAATAAATAACAATATATGATTTGTAACAGTAGTAGTAAAAATATAGACCTGAGTTTGTGTTATACAGTGAGAGTTTTTTCATAGTCACAGTAGCAGCAGAATGTTAAAATCTTAATTTTTATTTTTGTGCAAAAGGTATAATAGTGCAAAAAGAGTCTTGTGTGCAATGGATTTATGGATTTATTTCCTTAGTAGTCGGGATGAAACAGAGGCCTTATCTTATCTGAAAGATAGAGCTTAGCTTTTTTGTTGACTTGCATTCAATTTTGTTCTCACACCTTAAACTCTCTGATCATGTTCTCAAAACCGCCCATTCCTGTAGATTCCTTCTTTACAACATAAGGAAGATCAGACCCTTCTTGACTGAACATGCTACCCAACTGCTTGTTCAAGCCCTAGTCCTATCCCGGCTTGATTATTGTAATGCGCTACTTGCCGGTATCCCAGCTTCCACAATCAGACCTCTTCAACTGATTCAAAACTCTGCAGCCCGACTCGTGTTTAACCCCCAAGCGAACTCATGTCACTCCATTACTCACTTCCCTCCATTGGCTCCCTGTAGCTGCTCACATTCAGTACAAGTCACTGACTCTGGAGAACCTACAGAACCATTTCTGGATCTTCCCCCTCCTACCTTCACTCTTCACCTTCACGGAGTGTATTTCAAAATACACTCCGACTTGTTTACTTCGCTCCAGTGATGATTGCCGCCTGGCGATTCCACCTCACCGAGGAGCTAATTCTCACTCTGTGGCGTTCACCACTGCAAAATGGTGGAACGATCTTCCCAACTCTGTCCGTAAGGCAGAATCACTAAACAGTTTTAAGAAACTACTGAAGATGCATCTCTTTAACAAATACCTGTTGTAGAAGAAAAAAAAAAAAAAAGGGGGGGGGGGGGTCACAGCATCGAATAACAATCAGGTTTGATGAACTTACAGTATAGTTGGTTTTCTCCATAACTTCTGACTTGTGGCGTTCTCTCATTTGTAAGTCGCTTTGGATAAAAGCGTCTGCTAAATGACTAAATGTAAATGTAAATAAATGCACGGATTAACCCAGTCTAAAAAATCTGCAAAAACATCAAGACTGTTTACATCAAGACAAGGGGTGCAGTAGCTCAGTGTTTAGGGTGTTGGACTATCAGTTTGAAGGTTGGTGGTTCAAATCCCAGGTCCACTGAAGTTACCAGTGTGGGTCCTTGAGCAAGACTCTTAACCCTCATTGCTCCAGGGGGCGCTGTGATGAACCCTGTGCTCAGCTCGTAAGTCGCTTTGGATAAAAGCGTCGGCTAAATGACCAAATTTATTTATTCATTCATTCATTCATTCTCTTCTGCTTTATCCTCTATTAGGGTCGTGGTGGGGTTCCCCATGCCCATCCAGGGGAGAACGTCTCGGGCGCTGGGCAGATAGACCCATGACAGGGCGCCAATCCATCGCTGGGCACACACTCACTCACACAGACACACTCTATATGGGGCAATTTTGAGAATTCTATTGACTTGATCCATGTTTTTGGACTGTGGGAGGAAACCGGAGAACCCGGAGGAAACCCACGCAGACACGGGGAGAACATGGAAACTTCACCCAGATGGGGATTCGAACCGGGAATCCCTAGTGCTGAGAGGAGAACGTGCTGACCACTAAGCCCAAATTTATTTAAATTAATTTATTTATTTAATTTAAATTTGTTTACATGATTTTACCCAAAATTATTAGCATATTTTCCTCATTGATTTTGTGGGAGGTGCAGATGCCTATTCTATTTGATGGCAAAAAAAGAAGAAGGAAAAAAAAAAAAAAAAAAAAAAAAAAAACTTGGACAAGTCTAACAAACCACAAGCACTTTCTAAAGGTGGATCTGGTTAATGCATCAGATTGTTTGAGGCTGGGTCAGTGGCATAAATTCTTTGAACTTTTATTTTCTAAAGAACAAACATTGGAAGAGATTCTGATTAGAAAAATACTTTATTGATTTCTACAAGAACAGTGGTACACCATTTAGAGGAAGTTTGTATTGTGTGGTATGGTAAAGGCCCTCTCCCTGAGGCTTACATAATCTCTGACGTGACACAGAAGGCATAATGGTGGAAAGCGTGGGCCAAATAAACCATAACCAAAAAGATCATGGAATTTAAATATTGAGATCTAAAATGTTCCCCACTTTTAGGTAGTTTGTCAGTCTTCTTACTTTTACTGCTAAAGGTATGTAATACTGACTATAAAATAAGCCTCAAAAACATTCGAACTGATACAAGAAGTGGTCCTGTGAACATAAACCGTTAAAACCTAAGGCCATATTATGCTACTTCAACAGTATTATGCTATGGACAAAGTCAAATCCACACAGTTATTAGCCCTGTTTGTCCATTTATAAACAAAGTCCATTTTAAATAGTATTATTACATTGTTGAAACAACAGACCTACACACGTGATGCATAATGTAAAAACACACACAGTGGTCACAAACATTCTGAAAGTGTACAGAATTAAAAGCGGATGAGGTCTGCAATCAGGGTTTAGTGGTACCATGTCATTGGGTCATTTACTCATTCCCTTTTATTTTAGAGCTACAGTCCCTAATTACAGCTCAGGAACAAGTCGATGTGTTATTGTGTGAATCTATTCTATTCGGTGAGGAAATTAATTAGTCAATAATTTACTGAGAGTTGGGAGAAAAATTTATAATGAAATTAAAATGTAATGCCAATTCAAGAAATAAAAAAAGGCTTCACCCAGATGGACATTCAAACCCCAGCACTGAGAGGTGAACGTGCTAACCACCATTCCACACGTTGCTTATTTAAAAAAGGTAATTACCTTTAAGAGAACTTGGGTTGAACTTGATTAAGGAATAAGCAATGCATGCTTAAGGATCAGTCATTAGACTGGTCTGTGATTACATCTCGTTAAAAGTGCCGTGCGGACGATAAAGACCATTGTTTTCCTGAACTGAGCGAGATCACAATGCATTTACGGAAATGATCTACTGTGTAAATAAAATTGAAGACCATTCCCTTAAGTGCTGTATGGAGAATCCCTTCCAAATTCAAAGATCCTGATTGTTTTTTTTATTTTATTTTCTCCCTGATTGGACCTGAGCAGCCACTTTAGGTTTAATTAACTGATCATTTGGAAAAGAAAAGTAAAATAAAATGCCTAGTTTTAAGTTAAAAATAAGCTGATGAGCACTCTTGGAAATATTTCTAAAACTTAACGTTTGTGCTTCTTAATCTGTGATAACAGCTAGAGGCACAGTGTTAGGAGCTGCACTGCCTGATGATCGTAGGGCTTGGAAAGCTGGGATGGCTTTAAAAATGAAGCTGTTTTATTGAGGTACATATTAAAAATGGATTGTGGTTCTTACTGCGGTCTTGAAGCCCCATTAGGATATGAATGTGAATGATGCGATGGCTATTTGAGAAGAACTTTACTAAGACCTGGCCATTTACATTAACAGCAAAATAATGTTTATTCAGTTTGCTTAACTCCCAATTAACCTCTTACTTAATAAGACCCTGAGAGTCATGCTACCTCTATTTGAATGGCTGAAGCAATGCGAAATGTAAAAGCAACACTAGCATTGACTAAAACTGACACCAAAACCACAGTGTCTACAGTAAATAATCTGTAAAATGCCCAGACTGGGATTATATGGCTTGTGCTTGAACAAGACATAAATATATGAGTGGTTGAAATGATGGACAGAATGATTTATATGGATAGAGACATGATAAAATGACATCGGTTGCTCCACAAGATTTTTCTAGTGTGATTTAGAGTCGCCATTTAAATGATTTTTCTTGCTAGTGTGATGATTGTTCTGGACCTTGTGGATTTCAGTGCTGTAAAGGCAGTCCAAGAAAGCACATGATATCTCCGTCACCATTGACCGGTCAGGGATGGACTGTGCCATACCGTAGATTGCTCCCTAAACACAAATTTGATTTCTAGTCAGTACAAACATTGTGATTGTTTCCTTAATAATAAATAATAATAATAAAGCCAACAAATGTCTTGAATTTAATTCCAGGTGAATTATTTTAGCTGATTTTATTTAAAAAGATGCTGTAAAGACTAAGGATGTACTTTGATCAATGGACAATTTTTTTTCATCACTAGGGGGCTCTTAAAACACAACTACACTTTTATGCAAGTGACAGGAATTAAAAAAAAAGGAAAAAAAATCTGTTATAAAAGAAATAATGATTAAAAACCTTTAGTTCAGTACAGTTAAAAACAAGATTTAATAAAAGATTAAAATTAATTCATTCATTAATTAAACTTTTTTTTGCACAACTGACTGCATAATTATTCATTCATTTTCTCCCGCTTTATCCTCTATTAGGGTTGCGGTGGGGTTCCCCATGCCCATCCAGGAGAGAACGTCTCAGGCGCTGGGCAGATACACACAGGACAGGGCGCCAATCCATCGCTGGGCACACACTCACTCACACAGACACACTCTATATGGGGCAATTTTGAGAATTCAATTGACTTGATCCATGTTTTTGGACTGTGGGAGGAAACCGGAGAACCGGAGGAAACCCACACAGACAAGAGGAGAACATGGAAACTCCACCCAGATGGGGATTTCGAACCAGGAATCCCTAGCGCTGAGAGGCGAACGTGCCAACCACTAAGCCAGCGTGCCGCCACTGCATAATTATAATTAATAAATTGTTGGTTTAATCATACGAATTTACATCTTGATTTAGAACCGTAATTACGTATCAATTCACTCTAATACTAGAAAAGGTAATAAACATAATTGGGATACTAATAGAACACAAACTTCATTGGCTGCATGAAATATCGAAGGAAGCTATATTATCACGTTGCGACTTGGTGCTCTCCAGCCTCTGAATAACCCTTTGGAACTACCTTTGGAACTGACTTTGCTAACTTTGGAGCCTTTGTAACGTGGTAACTGTGGTAATTAGCAGTGTAACCATGGAAATTAACATTGTCAATGTTCTTAAAAGAACAGAAGTTCTATTATACACTGTTACACTATTATAATTAATACACTATTATACAGTTTTACAAACTTTAAGCCAATTAAAATATAAACTGTTCAAGTAGGCAGTTACATAATCATTTATTCATTGTCTTCCGCTTAATCCTCTTCTAGGGTCGTGGGGGGGGGGGGGGGGGGGGGTTCCCCATGCCTCTCCAGGGGACAGTGTTTTGGGCGCTGGGCAGATACACCCAGAACAGGGCACACTCACTCACACGGACGCACACATCTAAAACATGGGGAAACTCCACCCAGATTGGAATCCAAGTGCTTAGTAGGGAATGTTATATATCTATATATATATATATTAGGGGTGAGCTGCAATATTCGCTGATTCGACGATTCGATTCAGAGAACCGTAGTCGACTATGAACCTCATAGTCGAATGTACCATTTTGACCACATGGGGGTGCTCCTGGCTGCTGCTAAGCATTAGTTTTTACATGAAATGTCTTTGTTTTCGTTATATATATAGCCTTTTGTCAAATAAAATCAACCTAATTTCTAGAAAAAAAAAGAAAAACAAAAAAAAGGTTTTCTTTTGTTAGAAAAACAAGTAAAATATATTTAAAAAATCATTTTTAAAAACTATGCTTATAGCGCCATCTTGTGGTGAAATTTTAACTGATTCGACTATCAGTCGACTATAGGGAAAATCTGACGAATCAGATTCGACTACGAAAATCTGTAGTTGAATACAGCCCTAATATATATAATTATGGTGTTTCACTTTTACAAACTACAGTGTCCTGAACGAGCCATGACTTCAGCATGATTTCTTTTTACAACTACTGCCAACTGAACTTACCATTCCTGTAGTCTTCTCTTTTGGATTCTTCATGATTATGGCTACTTCTTGCTTTACATCATTTATAAACTGCTCTGCAACGCCAGACTGTGTGTGCAGCATGGTTACACAAATATGAATGCTGTGAACAAAGATAAACGGTCAGCTATGTGGACAAGATTTGCCATGTTATGTGCCGTTATAAATTTATCATGTGTACCTAGATGGGAACTGTAGAGTGTTAAGGTTCCAGCCCTTTGCTGTTAATGCATTAGATAAGCGAAAGATATCAAAGTTATCTGAGCCTAGGGCCACCACAGACACTTCAGGTTTTCCAAACACAAACACTCCCTTTATTTTGCTGATGCTGAAAGCAAACGAAAAAAAGAAAATCATATTTCATCAAATCATATATATATCAAAATATAATCAATATAATGTTTACATCTTAGGTAATCTGTTTATAAGACAAGTCCTGACAAGATATTATGGAATGGGTATTTATTACTCATGGAATGGGTATTTATTACTCATCCTTATTCGTCTAAAGTCAACATTGTTATTCAGGAAAAGAAAAAGCAGTTGGAATTAAATAAGCAAATATTTGAAGCTGCCACAAACTTAATTAGATTATTTATTGCAGTAATTAAACATTTCAGTTGACAACAAGGTTTTTTTTAAACCTTACTGATGCACTTGGAAGATTCTAATAGTCTTCATGTTCATGTTAATTTATTAATAAAGTGATTTGTCCAAGAGCAGCATTATATTTTTTAGAAAGTTTCATTAGAAAGGTCATTCCTATCTGTGGCTTTCAACCTCTACAACTGCTCTCTTTATGTGTTAGATAAATTTCTGTTTGCAATATCGAATTTAGTGTTTGTATGGGGGAGTTTCCATGTTCTCCCCGTGTCTGCGTGGGTTTCCTCCGGGTTCTCCGGTTTCCTCCCACAGTCCAAAAACATGGATCAAGTCAATTGAATTCTCCAAATTGCCCCATATAGAGTGTGTCTGTGTGAGTAAGTGTGTGTCCAGCGATGGATTGGCGCCCTGTCCTGGGTCTATCTGTCCAGCGCCCGAGACATTCTCCCCTGGATGGGCATGGGGAACCCCACCGCGACCCCAATAGAGGATAAAGCGGGAGATAATGAATGAATGAATGTTTGTATGGGCAATGCAAAACACATGTAATACATCACATCATATGATTAACTTGTGCAATATATGTCACCAACTTTATCGTTGTATTTTCATTCATTCATTCATTATCTCCCGCTTTATCCTCTATTAGGGTTGGGGGGGTTCCCCATGCCCATCCAGCGGAGAACGTTTCGGGCGCTGGGCAGATACACCCAGGCAGGGCGCCAATCTATCGCTGGGCACACATTCACACACACAGACACACTCTACATGGGGCAATTTGGAGAACTCCGTTGACTTGATCAATGTTTTTGGACTGTGGGAGGAAACCGGAGAACCCAGAGGAAACCCACGCGGACACCGGAAGAACATGGAAACTCCACCCAGATGGGGATTCGAAACGAGAATCCCTAGCGCTGAGAGGCGAACGTGCTAACCACTAAGCCACCGTGCCGCCTCGTTGTATTTTATTCTTTAAAATGTAGTGCGGCATTTTCTTGCTTTAATACTTTATTATTAGTACACATATTTGTTTTGTACATTATACCTCATAAGCACCTGTAACATCTGCAATTTTCCCAAGGGGATCAATAAAGTATTCTGATGCGACAGTGGCAAGAAAACACTATATTTAAAATGTAAATGAACTATATTTCCACGTGGCTTACCCTGCTGAAATGATGCGAGCAGTCTGAACAACCTTTCTGGTGGCCTCTACGTAACCGTTCTCTCCCATGTGCATCATGGTGGCCCAGCAAGCAGCAATAATTCCCCCAGGCCTAGAACCGGCAATTGAGGGAGAGGCATAGATACCTCCCTGCCAATCAGGAGCCACAAAATACTGGTATTGACGATACGTCTTATCCTTGTAGAGCACCACAGAGGAGCCTTTGGGAGCATAACCATACTAAAGAGAAAGCAGAATGAAGACAATTAATGTTACATTCAGAAACATGTAACAGCTACACAGTTTTGGAGCCATGTTCATTTTAACATAATTGATGCTACATTCAATACATTTTGACACGAGCCGAGTTTAAAACAGAACTTGCGATGAAAATAACTTGAACAACATAAAAGGTACATGCATTTGTACAGAATATTAATTACAACAGCACATGTTTACATATTACCAAGGTAACATATTACTTTACTGAAATATTTCTGACCTTATGTGTGTCTGCTGAGATGCTGGTAACAGCTTTCACCCGAAAATCAAATGGCTCCAGTTTAAATCCGGCCTTTTCCATGAACACTATGAGGAATCCACCCAAGCAAGCATCCACATGGAAGGGAATATTATACTTTTCTGCCAACTAAAAATAAAATCATGTATTTTTTTTTTATTATTTGAGAACACAAATGTAAAAAGACAAAGCAGAACTGGAGTCACCTTCCCCACTTCCACAACGGGGTCCATGATACCATAAGGAAATTGAGGGGCTGAGCACACTAGCATCGCTGTGTTCTTGGTTATGGCTCTCCTCATGGCCTGGGTTGACATAAAGAAAAACAATATATGGACTGATTACAATTTATAAAACAGCATTAGTTTGGAATATCTGCATGAAAACTATTTTACCTTGACATCAACTTTCATTGTCTTCTTATCCGAAGGTATATGAATAAGTTTCATTCCAAAATAATGTGCTGCTTTATCAAATGCTGCATGGGCACTTACCGGTGCAAGTCTTAAAAATATCAAAACGGACATTAAATTAAATATAACATTCATTCAAAAATATTAGAAATTCTATATGCAGTTTCTAGAGAAATATTAATGTATTTTATGTATTGTATCTCGTTAGAGGAGCTGTGTGTAGGGTGACTTGAAAAATGACATACATCTCTGGATCTTTTATTCCTCGTTCATAAGCCAGATCTCTGTACGCTTTACAAGCCATCAGAATACTCTCAGTCCCACCAGAAGTGACCTATTAAAGAGATTTATTATACATTTTTATAGAGAAGACATTTATCATTTTATGTGTTGCATCTCAAACTGTCCTGGCTTTATAGGTTTTTAAAAATGTTTAGATAATTATATTTGATTTTGACAATATAAAAAAATAGATGTAATAGATTTTAGGCAAATTAAAAACTATTCAAAAATACACCATGACAATACAGTTCCGAGATAATACTAATGTGTACAAATGTAAAAGTTGCTCTTAACTAAAAGGCTTCTAAAAGCTTTACTAAAACATTACTTATAACATTTAATCAAATCTGATGCATTAAAAACGTACAGTTCCACACGACTCAGGTCCCCCATTGAAAAGAGTGCAGGTCATCCGAACGACCTCTGCCTCCATCTTTCTGACACCAGGAAAGATGTCTGGGTGAAGAGGATTGCTCCAAGCAAACTCACCATATACCTAAAAAAAAGAAAAAGGGATGCTGAAAAGTTTTTTTTTCCAAAGAAATATAAAATTCTTTAACAAAAGAAAAACACATGCACTTTTACATATAGAGCAAATAAATCAATTTATTAAATATTATGTGAAGAAGGCGGCACGGTGGCTTAGTGGTTAGCACGTTCGCCTCTCAGCACTAGGGATTCCCGGTTCGAATCCCCATCTGGGTGGAGTTTCCATGTTCTCCCCGTGTCCGCGTGGGTTTCCTCCGGGTTCTCCGGTTTCCTCCCACAGTCCAAAAACATGGATCAAGTCAATTGAATTCTCCAAATTGCCCCATATAGAGTGTGTCTGTGTGAATGAGTGTGTGCCCAGCGATGGATTGGCGCCCTGTCCTGGGTCTATCTGCCCAGTGCCCGAAACGTTCTCCCCTGGATGGGCATGGGGAACCCCACCACGACCCTAATAGAGGATAAAGCGGGAGATAATGAATGAATGAATGAATCATTTGAAGAAACCATAGAGCTGTTCGAAATTTTGTGACATAAAAAACATTGTGTAATTGAGATGTGCTGTTTTAGAGAAATGAAACACCACTATTCAGCATGACAACAGAATTCTGTCTGTGAAACATGGTTTAAATAATTGCATTGGGACAAAAATGGTTTGCCATCCTGGAACAATGTTTATACAATACCAAGTTCTAAAATAATTCTACTACAAAATGTATATACATTGTCTTGCTGCATAACCCAGACTCTAAAGATCTCCAATGATCCCAAACACACAAGTCAGCCCCAGCCAAAAATGTCTTAAGACGTCTAATGCATTAGAATGACAAAATCAAACGTTCTGACTTTATATATTAACAGTTTATTCTGTTCTGTATGATATGTATATTCTGTTCTGTTCTGTATAAATCTCTAAACGCCCATGGACGAAAACGACAACAGTTCCAAAAAACATTTATTATTTCTGCAGAAAGTGGGAAATTTTGTTGACAGTAAGTCCATCTGTAAATATAGAGCATTTCATGTGTACCAAAATGTAAATTAAGAGGTGAGTAATTGTTCCAGTTTGTTTGTCGTTCTTCTGGTAACCAGAGCTTAATTCTACACAATTAAATGGGCTCTGTCAGAGTACTGATACTAATAATTATACTGGAAGCTGAAGGAAATAGTTATTTATTTACAGAAAATGGCAGCATAAAAATATGAATAGAACCCACCTTCACCAGAAGTTCTGTGAGCTTTTCATCCCCCCAGTAGACAGCACCAGAAACTTTTCCTTTGTTCCACTGAACGTCGTCTGATTAAAGGAGAAAGAAGTCAAATATTCGTAAGCTTGTATAATGCAAGAGTTGCCCAGTAGATTTAGATTTACATTACATTTACATTTAGTCATTTAGCAGATGCTTTTATCCAAACGAAAATACAAATCAGAGACCACTAAGTTTAGTAAATTTCACTCAGGCAATTTAGCTAAGCAGAGAAATATAGCATTCCTTATAACAGGAGAGAAATAATACGTAAAAGCTATTTAAGACATTTTTGTGCATTTTTACGTTTCCTGTGTTACTGTTATTAAATTTTTGTTTACCTGTGTTTATTCAATTTTCATTTATTTTTAATGTTACTTTGAGGTTTCCATGAAATGTAAAGTGCATTATAAATAAAATGTATTATTATTAATATTATTATTAAGAATTGACTCACTCAGTGACTGGTATTGCCTTATGCTGTCCAGGACTTGTTTTTGTGAGAGGCCCTGTTTTGGCAGGCACTTGGTGTAACTCATTCCGTCTTTTAACGTGCATAGACTCATTGACATGTCATCCAGTGCTTTATTCAGCTGCTTTTGAATCTTTAACAAAAGGAAATAAGTATACACTTATCGCTAACAATAATAACATTAAGTATATTGCAATCGTTCCCAAAACTACAAGAACAGTAAACCCTTGTTGGAGCTGATGAACTGGAGTAAACTTTGACACAATTACAATGTTACACTGTAATAATGCTGAAAATGGCTTTACTTGTCCTTCATCATATGAGTCATTAATGCCAGAAACCAGCAACAGAGGATACCTGATTCATTTTCAGGAAGTACTCCAGAACAAAGACCACAAGACACTTACTGATGAGCCAACATATGGGATTTTTCTGATGAGTCGGAAAGTCTGCTTCTTGATTCTTGACGTCAAGCCTGCAAGTCACAAACAGAGCCAACATGATACACATCAAATATTCTTTAGAGACCTATGTACTACTAAATTACCCAAAATATTTTACATTATTGGGTTAATTATTGTCGAATTTGTAGAACAAGTTAAATATTTAATAATCTTTATATGTTCCAATGTCAGGTAGATTAATATGTAAACAGGTGTAATAGTACAAAATCAGTACATTTTGTGTGAATAAAAACAACACAAAAATATTTTTTGTATTGTTAATACTTTTCTGGGTGGAACAATAGCTAGGTGGTCAGCACATTTGCCTCTTAGCACTGGGGATTCAGTTTTGAATCCTGATCTGGGTGGAGTTTCCATGTTTTCTCCATGCTCATGTGGGTTTCCTCCGGGTTCTCCGGTTTTCTCCCACAATCCAAAAATGGATTCAAAGTAAATTGACTGGTCTAAATTGCCCCATATAGTGTGCCTTTGTTTGAGTGAGTGTGTGCCCAGTGATAGGTTTGCACACCCCACACACCCCCCATGACAGTAGTAGAGGATTAAGCAAAAGATAATGAATGAATAATACTTCTCTCAGGCATCAGATACCACCTAGACGTCAAACATATCTTCTTTCTGAATCGTGTCCCGTAACTATTTTGACCACTTTATTATATGAAAATCCCAGTTTTTAGTAATGATTATGCAAACACATTTTATTATTATGCAAAAACATAATTATTACCGTTAAATTTACTTACTTTCCTTCTGAAAGAGAAACCCCTTGATCCACACAGCTCCAAGTGTGGAAAGAAGGGTAACTGTGATAATCTGCCATGGCTCCAGATGAGCACACTGACTGTTGATAAAGTGTTTCATGTCTTCACAGTACAGCAGGAGCATCTCCTTGTACACCTCCAACGTTTGCTACAGAATAAATCAGAGAATAAGCATTATAGTAAAAACTGATTCAGTCTTGTAATTATTGATACTAGCTGAAAATGGATACTCAACCCGTGGGTCTTGAAGTATGTTGAGAGCGATATTAATTATTTACACCTAGCAATGACAAGTGTGTAAGGCAACCTTAATGTCATATAAAAAGAAAAACAAATAGCTAATATTATGCCCTTAAACTGTTGATGCTCATCAAGCTGGGAAATGTAACAAAACAATATCTAAGGAGTTTGGAAACCAACAATTTGCAAACCTAAAATATGATACAACCAGCACCCTGATTTACAGATAGGATTATGATGATGTTAATGGTGATTTTCTGCTGAAATGTAGTGAATTTCCTTCTCTGAACATAATGCTTTTCATTTAAACTAAAAAGGGTCCATTCTGGTCTCACTTGGCCCGTCTTTGTGAACATTATCAAACTGCAGATCAGCAGCAGTGTACGTTTTATTGAGCGAGCCTTCGTTCAGCTTTGCCCATTCCTTAAATAAACTGCACTTGCATCTGATTTTTATTCTATTAGATGAAAAACACCTGACTTTCATTAAAGTATTTGCCATGATGTCTTTTTAAACTTTTAAAATATAATAAAGTTTTATTCAAAAATATAGAACATTCTACAATGTGCACACACTTTCAAGCAATTACAAAGTTTTTGAAAAGCGCTTGAAAGCGCTTGAAAGAGAGAGAGAGAGAGAGAGAGAGAGAGAGAGGGGGATGGAAAGAACAATAGGCCAAACATAACCAACACAAAGTGCAACACCTGTAAAAGTTTGATAACACTGTGTTCTTGATCATGATCTGTGAACCAAAAACCCATGACCAGAGGGACTGTGGTATATTAAGTTATTTATTTATTTTTATTAATAAAGTTGTTAAAACTTCTGGACAGAATGAACAGAAGTATTGGGACATCCACATCATTCATTCATTATCTTCCGCTTAATCCTCTACTTGGCATGGGCATGGTGTTCCCCAGCCCATCCAGGGGAGAACGTTTCGGGTGCTGGGCAGATACACTCAGGACAGGGCACCAATCTATCATTGAGCACGCTCACTCACTCAAATTCACATATGGGGCAATTTAGCAATGTTTTTTGACTGTGAGAGGAAACCGGAGAGCCTGGAAGAATCCCATGTGGACACAGGGAGCACATGGAACTCATTCCAGATTGGGATTCGAACCTGGAATTTGAAGCTGTGCTGCCCGGGACACTCACTTATTACTTACTAATCTTAAGATTGAACACGCCTTGACAGCAATAAGAGTTTCAACTTGACTGGGAAGTCTACTATACGATTTTGCTGTAAGTCTAAAAACATACTCACTGACCATGAAACGATTTCAAGAGGTCAAACACTGATGTACGATGAAAAGATCTGGCTTACAATGCCCATTTTAGTTCATTACAATGCTGCAAACTGAAAATAAAGTCAGGGCTGTGCTGGCCAGTCAAGTATTTCCACACCAGACTTACAAAACCTGCTTTGTGAAGAAAGAAAAGGGCCTTTCCAAAACTGTTCCCAAGTGGAAGCACACAAAATGCAGGGCTAGATTATGATCATGGTCATGATTAAGAGGTGTGTCTCAATACTTTTGTTAATTTAGTGTACTATTCTGCTATAGACCATGTCCAGAGAGATAACACTTCCAGTAGTTTCCAGAGGACCCCAGAGAGCAAAAGTCCAGAACACATCTGACAATCCATAAATACATAGCATCAGCACATAATGCTATCTTAAATAAAAACAGTTTTATGTACTTGATAAGATGTTTTATCAAATTACAGGATAAGGACGAGCACTTCTGTGATACAACAATGCAACATGTGCTATGAGAAAACTGAGAAAATGATTTATTAATAAATGTGTCCCAATAAACTTGCAACAAGCTATAACAAAGAAAATGTGTTGAAAGATAAGCAGTGTACAGAGAAACACTTTTACTTTTAAGAATTAAGTAAAGGGAATGTTCTATACAATTACTCCGGTATTATGTTTAAAGGCTGGCTCTAGATAAATCAGTTGTAATCTCAAACCAAGACAACACCCACAAAGAAAGTTTAAATTCCAAGTTCTCCGACAGGCTTGACAGGGTTACCCAAGACCTACAGGCAGTAAAACAGGTTACCAAAAAAAAATATCAACAGAAAAGCATGACTGGACTGAAGGGTTATTGTTCACGTCTTCGACCTGGGGCGTACAATGTGGTAAGAATATGAAAAACAAAGAGAAGTTAAGAGAAATTAAGAGTATGATGCGAAATAGAGACATTATACAAACTAAAACTTTTTTTTAGTTGAAAAAACTAAAGTCAGTACATATATAGGCTCGGTGTGTCAGTCTAAAAAGAAAACAATAATTGTGTGGAAAGTCAATCAGCTAAATTGTGTTTATGGTTTGGACAATTTTTGTTGTTTCTATTGCAAGCCCAAATTGTAAGTAAATGCATTTTAAGGATTGTTTGGGAAAACAAAATATAAATACAAACACCATTAAAACTATTGAAGCCATTGCAGTGCTGCTGGGGTGTTTAAGCGTTGTGGCCAATTAATGTCTTTTCCACTGATCAAATTGACCGTATTGGTGCCCCTTGTATATGCAAAGTCTGAGACAGTAGTTCATGTACTGCTTAGTCCGTGTCACATCACACTGTTGACTTGGGGACAACTTTTTGCCCAGTTGTAACAATGAGGACATTAAAGAACTCCAGCAGACCTTCATCTGATCAACTCATACCAACACAGTGCACATTAACATACTGCTGCAGTGCTAAGAACCTGTTCCGTGGGGTCCTGATAATACACAAAAGAGTAAGGAGACTAAAAACGTATGAAGAGAAACTAATGGAATACAGTCTGTAATTATAGAAAAAGAAGCAAGATGAAGATATGGTGAATAAAGTTGAGAAAATGGCCAATGACTAAAAACAAGGAATTGGTTTTAATATTTTGATTAACAGCTGTATATTCTCCATGTTGGTTTCTATTTGGCTTGTAAATGTTCAGAGCATTACATCTGCTATGTCACTGTGGGTCCACAGAGCAGATCAGCTTAGAAACTGACACCTCATCTGCCATAACTCAATAGCTGATATTGAGTTATCTTATGGGGCAAAAGTCAGTCAGAGCTGCAATATATTTCAGTGTGTTGAAAGCTCATGGTTGTAAGCTTTCTGGTAACCGGTCTTCTACAATGATCATTTGGGGCTTTTTGAATTTTGGTTTTAATGTTTTTGATATTTAATTATGCAATAATTATTTGTATCTGCCCGAAACCTTCTCCTCTAGATGGCACGACCCTATTACAGGATTAAGGAATATAATGAGATAATGAAATGAGACGTACAACTAGCTGTCTAATACAATCAAGCATTGCCTTTATGCAAAAATATTCATATTAAAAACAACATTTGCTTTCTTTAACTTTAAACAGAAGTCCCTTTTGTTTACAGAAACATGTGCTAGTGAAATGAAAAGAGAAAGAATTTTGATTTTGGAAAAGAAAAGAATAAATACAAATAAGGGTTCAAGAAAAATGCAGTGTGGGATTTTCCTAAAAGCTACTAAAAGAAAACATAATAACATCTACACAAAACTTAGCTAATTAAATTGGTATTCCAGCCTAGAAAGTATACAAAGTTTCTGAATATTTGCATATTAGATGAAACCCAGGAATCAAGTTACGAATTTTCTATTGTGCTGCAAACACCAGCTCCTTCCAGTCTTTATTAGTGTGCAAGAGAGAAGGGAGATCACATGTCTGAAAACCACAAACAAACTGCTGTTCTAACACCACAGATGGGTTGTGTTTTTAATTCTGAAATGAGGGTGTCGTAGCTCAGTGGTTAGGATATTGGGTCTGAATCTGAAGGTTGTGGGTACAAATCCCAGGTGAACCGACATTACCAAAGTGGGTCCTTGAGCAAGACCCTTAACCCTCATTGCTCCAGGGATGCTCCATCAACCCTGTGTTCCAAGTTTGGATACTTGTAAGTCACCTTGGATAAAAGTGTCTGCTAAATGACCAAATGTAAATGACCTCTTGTGGTTTTAAAGTAAAAAAAAGTTTTATTTCTTGTGATATACTCTAGAAGTTAAGACACGTGTGCAATAAAATTCATGTGGTGAGACTTTAGAATAAACACTCTAGAGTATATTCAAAAGTTTAAACACAAAATTTACATATACACAAGTAAGCACATATGTACGTTTGTCTGACATTTTGTCTGACTAAGCACGTATAGTGATGTTATTGTGTAAGAACATCTAGTAAAGTAGCATAGTGGATAGGTAAAGTGACTTAGTGTCGTTATTGTTTTTAAACTGATTCAGTGTTTTTGTCCAAACTAGTGTTTGTGCCAGATGTGAGAGGTGTTTGAGGTATGAGATAAATCAATCTTTAATTTTGAGTGTTATTATCTACCCAGCTTGTTCAGAATCCTGAATCTGTTCATTACCCGAGAACCTCTGGTCTTTATTCTTTATTCTTTAGTGTATGAGCAAAAGATGTTCAAAACATCGCATTACATAAGCAATGGAGGGGCACTCTATTAATGCTGCACTAAAAGTGGTTTCTTTGTGTAATGCTTGGTTGAAATAGCCCTTCCTGTATGTTTGTGCTACCCAGTTAAATTTCCTGAGGGCCCACAACACAATGAAGTACTCTAGAGGGAATTTTCCCTACCCGCACCTGCAGAAAGGACTAATAAGGCACTGCTGTTATAAATAACAAATATATTATATGAAGCCTAAAGGGGAAGTGCAAGACATTGATAAATGAAACTTACAGCTTCTGTGCCTAATTCCTCTTTTTAAATGTAAGTGGAAAATTAAGTGGAACCCAGCTTTGTTGTTTTATATGAAATATAAACATGCACTTCAGTGAAGAACATTTTGTTAAAAAAAAAGAATAATAAAAAATATATATATATTTTTTTGTAACACTAGGTAATGTCAATACAGCAAGATTCTCTGATATGGGAATTAATGATAAATCACAATACACAACTGGATCAAGCCATAAAACACTTTCCGCCTCTCAGCGCCGGGGATCCGGGTCCGAATCCCAATCTGAGTGGCGATTCCATGTTCTCCCCCTGTCCGCGTGGGTTTCCTCCGGGTTCTCCAGATTCCGCCTCTCAGCGCCGGGGGATCCAGGTCCGAATCCCAATCTGAGTGGAGATTCCATGTTCTCCCCCTGTCCGCGTGGGTTTCCTCCGGGTTCTCCAGATTCCTTCCACAGTCCAAATAAACCGAATGCTCTAAATTGCCCCATATGGTGTGGGTCTGTGTGAATGAGTGTGCCCAGCAATAGATTGGCGCCCTGTCCTGGGGGTATTTGCCCAGTGCCCGAAACCTTCTCCCCTGGATGGGCATGGGCAACCCCACCCGTGACCCTAGTAGAGGATAAAGCAGAAAGTAATGAATGAATGACAATATCAAACTTGAAGTGCACGTTACATCGTAGGAGCTTGTTAATCATCACTATTGAAACTGATTACAAAAGACGTTGTGCCCGAATCCTCTTGATGCCCTGTAACCTAACACATCTAACAACTAACATCCCAAAAGCACTTACCAAGTAGTCCATGCTGGTTCTCTGGTTCAGTTGAACAGAAAGCAGATCTACCAAGTGTTGTTATGAAGTCTGTAGCGAGCTCTATTGTTTGCTGTGGATGAAAGGCTTCACGACATGACACAATCACAGGCTCGACCTCAGGAAGTGCACGACTGCAGCGCCAGACGATTCGCTCTCCTTCGCACAAACAAAGGGCCGGTCCGAGGTTCACTGATCTACAACTCATACACTCCGCGCAGACGTGGCTTAACGAGCGCCTCGCTTGACATAAACATCTACGCAGCGCCCCCTACCGACCGTTTCGCAAGTGACATTGTCCCGGAAGACGGCTCGCGCGCGCGTTGTGATTGGTTCCGTCCCGAACAGTGCAGAAGTCCACTTAGTAGTGTCTTCTTCAATAAACCAAGTTTCATTCATTCATTCATTCATTATCTCCCGCTTTATCCTCTATTAGGGTCGCGGTGGGGTTCCCCATGCCCCTCCAGGGGAGAACGTCTCGGGCGCTGGGCAGATACACCCAGGACAGGGCGCCAATCCATCGCTGGGCACACACTCACTCACACAGACACACTCTATATGGGGCAATTTGGAGAATTCAATTGACTTGATCCATGTTTTTGGACTGTGGGAGGAAAGCGGAGAACCCGGAGGAAACCCACGCGGACATGGGGAGAACATGGAAACTCCACCCAGATGGGAGTTTCCGTAGCGCTGAGAGGAGAACGTGCTAACCACTAAGCCACCGTGCCGGCAAACCAAGTTTTAGACCATGGAAACGAAACCCTTTATGTTCTCCCCGTGTCTGCGTGGGTTTCCTCCGGGTTCTCCGGTTTCCTCCCACAGTCCAAAAACATGGATCAAGTCAATTGAATTCTCCAAATTGCCCCATATAGAGTGTGTCTGTGTGTGTGAGTGTGTGCCCAGCGATGGATTGGTGCCCTGTCCTGGGTGTATCTGCCCAGCGCCCGAGACGTTCTCCCCTGGATGGGCATGGGGAACCCCACCGCGACCCTAATAGAGGGTAAAGCGGGAGATAATGAATGAATAAATGAAACCCACGATTCTGCTACATTTCACATGATACCATTCATTCATTCATTCATTCATTCATGTCTTTCGCTTAATCCTCTACTAGGGACTCATGCCCATCCAGGGAGAACGTTTCGGGCAGCGGGCAGATACACCCAGGACAGGGTGCCACAGGGCACACACAAACACACATTATATGGGGCAATTTAAAGCAATTCATAATTAATTTACCTTGAATATATGTTTTTTGGACTGTGGGAGGAAACTGGAGAACCTGGAGGAAACCCGTGCGGGTACGAGGAGAACATGGAGACCCAGCGCTGAGAAAAAAACATGCAAACCACTAAGCTACTCTACATACAATATCCTTAATCCATCCATCCATTATCTTCTGCTTTATCCTCTACTAGGGTCACGGTGGGGTTCCCCATGCCAATCCAGGGGAGAACGTTTCGGGCACTGCGCAGATACACCCAGGACAGGGTGCCAATCCATCGCACCACATGGGCACACACTCACTCACACAGACTCACTCTATAATGGGGCAATTTGGAGAATTCAAGTGACCTTGATCCATGTTTTTGGACTGTGTGAGGAAACCGGAGAACACGGAGGAAACCACCGCGGACATGGGGAGAACATGGAAACTCCACCTAGATTGGGATTCGAAGCAGGAATCCCTAGCACTAAGAGGTGAACGTGCTGACCACTAAGTCACTGTGCCGCCTAATCCATAAATCCTCATCATAATTTGCATTTTGGTCATTAAGCAATTTGGTTAGAGTCAGCATCCCTGGAGCAATGAGGGGTAAGGGCCCTGCTCAAAGACACACATTGGTAATTTCAGTGGATCTGAACCCACAACCTTCTGATTGATAGCCCAACACCCTAACCACTGAGCTACCACACCCACAGAAGTAAAAAGATTATAAACACGTCCCTTTTTGTAGACTTACACTGTAACACATTGGATGGATATCCAACCACTTAAACCAACCATATAAACCAACCATTTTTACAACATAACACAATGACATTGTAGACAATCAAATATTCATTATTGTGACAATATTTTTTGAAAAGTACTTTCCTTGATCTAGCATGTGACCAAGCCTTTATATTTTGAGTAAGAATAAGAATAGAATTTGTAAGTCAGAACATTCATTCATTCATTATCTCCCGCTTTGTCCTCTATTAGGGTCGCGGTGTGGTTCCCCATGCCCATCCAGGGGAGAACGTCTCGGGCGCTGGGCAGATAGACCCAGGACAGGGCGCCAATCCATCGCTGGGTACACACTCACACACTCAAACACACTCTATATGGGGCAATTTAGACAACTCAATTAACTTGATCCATGTTTTTGGATTGTGGGAGGAAACCGGAGAACCCGGAGGAAACCCACACGGACACGGGGAGAACATGGAAACTCCACCCAGATGGGGATTCGAACCGGGAATCCCTAGCGCTGAGAGGCGAACGTGCTAACCACTAAGCCACCGTGCCGCCCAAGTCAGAACATTTAGTCCATAATCTGCAATGAGCTTCACTGCAGTTGTAAATGAATAAATGAAAGTTTTAATTAATATATTTATATAGGATTTTTACACTAGTACATTGTCTGAAAGCAGCTTTACAGTGTTCCAAGCAACCAAAGAGCAAGCCGGAGCAACAGCAGCAAGAAAAAAACCCTCCCTATTGTAGTCAGTTTTTAAGAAATAAACCTTGTGAGAACCAAGGCTCAGAGGGGGACTCATTCTTCCTAAGCGGCTGGGCAGCATCAACAGAGCATTACACCCAGGTGTGCAATG
Source organism: Corydoras sp. C115 (assembly GCA_019802505.1). Classification (NCBI taxonomy): domain Eukaryota; kingdom Metazoa; phylum Chordata; class Actinopteri; order Siluriformes; family Callichthyidae; genus Corydoras; species Corydoras sp. C115. Next base: position 1,226,188 of record JAFMOC010000044.1, read on the forward strand.
ATCAGATGTTTGCTTTCAAAAATCTGAAAAACTATATCAATTCAGTGAGAACATTCTGTATGACTGCCACACCGCAAGTCCAACAGAAATCCAACAGAAATGGAAGCATGTCATTCCAGCATAACTGAGTACAAGCAATTTAAGTTCAAGTCATTTATTTATATAGTGATTATAACAATAGTACATTGTCACAAAAGCATTAGAACTAAAAGGGAAGAATACATATAATTAGCCACCAACACACTCGTTGAAACGTCACAACATCCCACAAAAAATTGCAGAAATCAGCAAGTTAATCCTTCTACCTGATGTGATTTGTTGTTACAATCAATTTATGTCAGCTGGTTAAAATTTCTGTTTCATTACTTTGATAAATGGCCATGCAGCACGGTGGCTTAGTGGTTAGCACGTTCGCCTCTCAGCGCTAGGGATTCCCGGTTCGAATCCCCATCTGGGTGGAGTTTCCATGTTCTCCCCGTGTCTGCGTGGGTTTCCTCCGGGTTCTCCGGTTTCCTCCCACAGTCCAAAAACATGGATTAAGTCAATTGAATTCTCAAAATTGCCTCATGTAGAGTGTGTCTGTGTGAGTGAGTGTGTGCCCAGCGATGGATTGGCGCCCTGTCCTGGGTCTATCTGCCCAGCGCCCGAGACGTTCTCCCCTGGATGGGCATGGGGAACCCCACCGCGACCCTAATAGAGGATAAAGCGGGAGAAAATGAATGAATGAATGAATGAATGATAAATGGCCACACTATTGTTTCTGTATTCAACAAAGTGCGAATGGCAGTGGATAAAACTATAAAACTACAAAGAGTGCCCTCTACTGTCCCAAAAGATTCTAACTGAAAATACATCTTATATTTGTTATAGCTTACTTTATATTAAAGGTTCACAAAATATGAAAAAAATTTTTTTTTAATATATCGAATCGAATCCTATCATATATATATATATATATATATACCTTTTTATGTTTATTTCAGTGCTTGTGCTTTCAATCAAGCGGTGCTTGATTTTTTTTGTCCATAAATATAAATTATTTAACTTATAACTTTTTTTTTACATGACTGTAATGTATGGTAATGTACCATTGTACTATGAGAATGTGCAGTTATATGATTATAGATGAAAACATGAGCTGCCTTAAACATCTTAAAACTGGCGCATGGTTAACCTTTTACTAATTGCCACTAAAAACAATGCAGTGGGTTAAGGACAGCAAGATAAAGGTCCTTAAAATGTCGGACAAAGGCAGAGCCCTGACCCACATTCAACGAAATATCTGTCAAAGGACTTGACAATGTAACACATATCTGCTCAGCATCTTAAACAATTATGCAAAGAAGAATAATTAGGTATCCCTTAATAAAGTGATAAAGTGATAAAATTATCTATTTTGCTTGCTCACAGAGGAATTTAACCCATCCATGCAGTGAAACACACACCTACACACACTAGTGAAGTGAGCACACGTGCCCAGAGTGGTGAGCAGCCCTGTACATGTTGCCCAGAGCGCAATTGAATTTAGGTGCCTTGCTCAAGGGCACTTAACCCATAGCACTTGGTGGGCCCAGGAAGCGAACCGGGGATCTTCAGGTTTCAAGGCTGCTTCCTTAATCAAAGTCTACGACTGGCCCTACATACAAGGATATTATATATATATATATATATATTATTATATATATTATTATATTATATTAGTTTAGATTAAACCTGGTTGGCGGCACGGTGGCTTAGTGGTTAGCACGTTCGCCTCTCAGTGCTAGGGATTCCCAGTTCGAATCCCCATCTGGGTGGAGTTTCCATGTTCTCCCCGTGTCCGCGTGGGTTTCCTCCGGGTTCTCCGGTTTCCTCCCACAGTCCAAAAACATGGATCAAGTTAATTGAGTTCTCTAAATTTCCCCATATAGAGTGTGTTTGAGTGTGTGAGTGTGTACCCAGCGATGGATTGGCGCCCTGTCCTGGGTGTATCTAACCAGCGCCTGAGACGTTCTCCCCTGGATGGGCATGGGGAACCCCACCGCGACCCTAATAGAGGATAAAGCGGGAGATAATGAATGAATGAATATATTATTATATTATATTAGTTTAGATTAAACGTGGTTGGCGGCACGGTGGCTTAGTGGTTAGCACGTTCGCCTCTCAGCACTAGGAATTCCCGGTTCGAATCCCCATCTGGGTGGAGTTTCCATGTTCTCCCCGTGTCTGCGTGGGTTTCCTCCGGGTTCTCCGGTTTCCTCCCACAGTCCAAAAACATGGATCAAGTCAATTGAATTCTCAAAAATTGCCCCATATAGAGTGTGTCTGTGTGAGTGAGTGTGTGCCCAGCGATGGATTGACGCCCTGTCCTGTGTGTATCTGCCCAGCGCCCGAAACGTTCTCCCTTGGATGGGCATGGGGAACCCCACCGCGACCCTAATAGAGGATAAAGCGGGAGATAATGAATGAATGAATAAACCTGGTTGAGATGGTGATCTGGGACAGTCAGTACTATCTGTGCTAATTAGTAGTATATTTCACCACTTCACTATGAGTAGCAAGTTCACCACCAAGTTCATCATTAGAAGCAAGTGTGGTGCTAAAATGCTTACAGCCAGGGAAGTCTGTAGACTTAGTACACTTGTAATTTTGCTGTTCTACTCAGTGGTGCTGAAGTCTTTCTGCTGCCCCATATCTGTTATGCATTTTTGAAGTCGTACATTTTTAAATTTAATTTTCCTTCTGAACTGATCCAGTAACAATCACTGAGTGCCTTAATAATTGCTACGGTTTAGAAGGACCACTGACAAAAATTTAACAGTTTCTCTTTTCCACTGTCACTTTTCCTCTTTATGCATTTTTAAGGTCCAAACATAGAAAACAACTTTCTTTCTGACAATTTATGTATAAAGTCCTATATAAATAAATGAAAATTGAACTTAACTTTAAATGAAAGAGAAAGATCGTGTTTGACTTGTTCATAAGCTGCAAAATTAAAATTATTTCAAAGCATTAGTTGTTTATTATTTAAGTACAGTTATCTGGACATCTAAGTGTATAAAGCAGTTAGTCAATTGGTTGTATCTCACTTTAAAGAAGTAAGATGTATGATTGTTACATTTTTAGTAAGTGTGAATGTAACACCAAATAAAAAAAACAGTATCAAAGTAAAATAAAGTAATAAGTAAGCAATAAGTAATACATAGTACAAAGTAGACCACATGTAATATTTGAGTGTTATTTACAGTCTACAATTGTAACAGCATATTTTATGAGATTTTGTCAAACAAAAAAATTCATATTTTGTGTAACAAAGCTCGAATCCAATGTTTATTCGTCACATGCAAAGCCATACGGTACAGCTAGCAGTGAAATGCTTTGACGACTTCCTCACAATTAAAAGAAAAAGTTGTAATTAAGAATAAAATAAGTTAGGTAAAATATCTATATATTAAAATAACACAAATGTTATGTTATGTAATGTAAAAAAAATATACAGATACGATAACTGCTTATGAAATAACTTGTTTTAAATAAACCATGTGCAGCTGTGAACCAAATAATTGCAGTCAGCAAAGTTTAACTCAGTTTACTGGTGGTAATCGAGTCTCTGTCGTTGCCTACAGACTCTAATTTATTAAAGAAATGTGCCACTAGAAAATAAATATGAATGAAAATTAAATATGAGCTACAATATGGCCAAAAGAAAACAAGCCCGGTGGTAAAACCGCTTTACTTCTTTTAACTCAGGGCCTTTATTAATCTGTGTTTCCCAAAACTGCTTAAACGAAACAGGATTACCAAGGAGCCCTCAGCTTTTCACTTATAATTAGT